>VYXB01005587.1:1540587-1580659 GCA_013397135.1 Pachyramphus minor
GCCCCGGCAGCTGTGCGCGGCCCCGCGCCCGGGTGCGCGCGGCGGCGCGGCCGCCCCCCCGGTACTGGGAGGGGGCGCGGCCCGTAAATCGCAGTCCCGTTAAGCGGACCCCGCACCGGGCTCGGCGCAGTGACCGCGGCCGTTTGGAGCGTTGCGCCCGGGAGACGGAACGACCGCCCGCCGCGTTCCCCTGTCCTCGCAGCCCTTGACTGCGAGCTTAGTTTTCTGATCTCTTTCTGGCCCGTTCGTTTGCCTGCCCGTGTTTTGCGCACACCACCCCCACCCCGCCCACCGCCCTCCATCAAACAGGTGGAGGGAAAAACCCGCCCCCAAAAATCAGATGAAAAATGAACTGTCAGACGGTGTTTGAGCACGTGTGGCCGTGGCTTGACTGCCAGGTGTAGCCAGTTACGATAAACACATAGATTTCTTTATGGCTTTAAAATCACCCAGGCGTGAATCCTACAGGCTTCAGCAGAGCATCAGAGGAAACCACTGAGCATCTGTGTATGTCTGTACCTCTTTCCATGTGGTCCTTGCACAAGACTGGTCCTGAGCTCCACATTCCGTCGATGCCCCCAAGGCTCCCAGAAGCTGCAGCATTCCATGTTTCCCTGGGTTCTCAGCCAGCAGCAGGGCGAGGGGTACCCAGCCTTGGGCGCCTGGATTAGAAGGCTGGTTGTGCCATTTCGTACCTACAAAATAAATACTATGGATGGGAAACAGATTCCCAAAGCCAGGATCCTGACAGTGAGAACTATCTATGGGCTACCTGGATGTGCTTGAGCCAAAGGGAAACTGAGCCCAGCTGAGCAGAGGGCTCATGGCTCCTCTCTATGAGCCATGAGTTCTTGCCTCTTGCCTCACGTTGCCTCAGGAACACCGCATGGTTTTCCCTGCAGATCCAACTTTCCGCTGGATCAGCAAACAGCAAAGCACGATCCCACTCGCTGCACAAGGGCAGGGATGCCCCTGAGGGCCTGGCAGGAGCTCTTAACCTGGCACAGAAAGGCAGGATTATCCCTTGAGCAGCACCACAAACAAGAGGTGACCCCTCACCCTGGCTGCCCCTGGGTGTCCTGAGCAGCTTGGCTGTACAATGCTGAGCTCAGAGCAGCTCCAGGCACGCTCCACCCAGCCAGCATGTGAACCACCATCAAAGAAAGTGTTATCTAAAAAAGGTTTATCCTTCATGTTTTCTTATTACATTCCCATCATACTAAACATAGTAAGAAAAATATTGTTTAAATATTCCTGGGTTTCGTATTGAAGCCCCCCTTCCCATCTCCTTCCCTGCTGGTGTTGGACCTGTGCACTCCAGCGATGTTCTGACCTGCTGCACCCAGGGGGTGGATGCTCAAGGTCTTGGGAGGCTCTTCCAAATGTTTTTATCCACATGGTGCCTGAAGAAGATCTATTCAGCTAAGCCACATGAAGAAATTTTAGCTCAAAGCCATCAATAGAGCTTGGGGAAGGTGGGCCTTTGCCTGGAGTAAGAGATGGAAATGAAAGCTTTAATGCTGATACAGGCCTGGCTAGAAAATTGAAATGTGGCGTTAACACAAGTTAAAATATTTACCCCTCTATGACCTTGAAGTTATTTGTTTCATAAAGGGCACTAATATTTACCTACTCTGTAAAAGAAATGTGCACTCTCTTCTCACAAAAATATTTTTGTGTTTGCAAAGGCCAAACTAGATTTATTTTTAAACTCTTATCAATACAGGGCAGAATGTGTCCCAGAACAACCAAAATAAGGCAGAGGGAGAATCTTAGTCTAATACCACTATTTAAAGTTACCAGGATTGAAATAGAAAAGCTGGGATAGCTGAAATTCTGGGTCTTAACCCAATACCAGTGGTGGGCAGGAAATGCAGAGACTTCAAGTCTACTTGTGCAACAGATGGAATCAAGCACTGAAGTTATTCCATGCAGTATTTTTAAATAAAGGTCAGCTTAAGTCCAACATGCCACTGTGTTTATATAAAATATTAGTACCTGTGTGTATTTGTAGCCTGCAATCCAACAGCTTCTCTTTGCCTTGGGACAGACAACACCACTGCTCTTTTTTATTTATTTGGTCCCTTCCTTTGCTAATGAGGCAAAACAAGAACTATTTCCAGAACCAACAGCAAAGAGTAATTTTAGCAATTAGTGGCAACAGTTTTATACCATTTTTAGATTTAGATATGTTCAGTTTTCAGATATCTCTGCTTTTACACCTGAGAGTTATTTTGTCAGCATCCTCTGACTTGAACCTGGACCTGGCCCAAGCCTGCACCTGGACAACACAGTGAGTCACTGCCTCACAGCCTGGAGCCATGGGGAGTGGGTGCCAGGCTTTCCTGGTTTTAGGTGGGCCCTTGATATTATGTCAAAGTTTCTGACCCCATGAGTGCAGTCCCTTGAAGAGAGGGGTGTTGCATGGGTGTACCGGGGACTGGAGCTGGTGGTTGCTGTAGGTTAGTGCTGACGTGAGGTTTGTGGACTCTCACAGCAACCCTGCCTGATTGCCTGCTGCTTTTTTTGAAGATTGCATTTTTGGGATGTTTGCCTGTGTTGCTGATATCCATCACCAGTTTCATTCCTTCCATTGCCTCCCATGACCTTTTGGGGGAGTGTCTACACACTAGCTCTTGATATTTTCCCCCCTTTCTTTTCCTTCTCTCTCTTCTTCAAGGAGTTTTTCATTCATTTTCTTACCAAGAAGGAATGATGCTCCATTGCTGTCCTCAGCCCTATTGTTCACACAATAAAATATATTTGACATTTGAAATTGGTTTGTAGAAATTACTTTTAGAAGGGTAAACTAATAATCAAAGCTTCAAGTTATGTTATCCACATAAACCTAAAAGCTCAGGTAATAAGAGAAATGAGCTGATGAATTACCTTTGTCTTCCGTAATCCAGTTGATGGTTCGGATCTGAAGTACCAAGAAAGCCTCTCCCAACACATCGAGCTGTTCTCGAGGCAGCTTGAGGTTAACAGGTGAAATATAACCCACTGCAATAAGATTAAAAGCAGAGTAACATAATGACTGTGATATATTTATTTTTTTTTTTCTTATGCCTAAAACTCCAAGACTTTCTTTGTAAGCAAAGAGGAGTAGCTGAGTAAAAGCACTGTCTTTAAATTATTTATCCCTTTTCTGCTTTGCAGTGGAAGACGCTTCTCTGAACACTAAAAGCTCCCAAGTAATTTAGATCATAGGCTTTATCTCTGGTTGATGCCATCCAAGGGTCAAAGTTAAGCTGATGTTGAGGCTGCCAGAATTTATTTATACAGAACCAGAAGCTGCTGGGTAGATGACACTGTTTAAGATAGAAGCAAAAATGTGATTGTGGATATTCATACTCATTTCTTGGACTTGAAAAATTTACTTCATTAGGGCAGCCCTGGGATTCTCCAGTGGAACAGAGCAGACACTGCCCCAGCTGACATTCCTGATACTCTTGGGCACAACTCCTCTAAAAATCCTGCAACAGCCCAGTAAGCAGAATCAGGCATTCACCATGGGGGAGCTGGAAGCTGATTCACCGGCATCAGTTATTTTATGAGACAATTCATTTAATCAGGAAACTGTAAGGAGCCCTTTCACAGCCTTTATCAGATTGAAAAGCCCTTGTCAGGCAATCCTCTTGCAGGGAGTCCTCTAACAATGCCATTTGGGAATTGTTTTCCTGATGTTGCATTGGGTATCCCAGGAGGCTGCAGAGTATCTCAAACCTTGGGCTGAGCTCTGGCTTGGATGGACCAAGAGCAGCATTTGAAATTTCTCCCTTTGCAGAGAAAACAATCACAAATAAATAGGAAAACCCACAATACTGCCATTCTATGTATCAAAAAACCAAATTCTGTCTTCAGCTGTGCTTTAGTGAGGGGTTTGAAGTTGCTGGAGCTGTGAGTATATCAATGAAAGTACTGCATGGTTTACTCTTTCTCTAAATAACATCAATGTTTACTATAAGAGTTCATTCTAGATTACATTAAAACAAACAAACACTGAGCTGAGACATAAATAAATACAAATACTCCTTATGCAAAATATTCAGAGCACTGCAAAAACTCACTGCAATAAGCCAGAAGCTGCTGGGTTGAAACACCCACGTCCTTTAGCTTAGGGGCAAAATCTTAAATTCTTTGGTTCTTTTCATCTGAGGATAAAATCACAGACAGTTCAGAAAACAAACAAATATTAATAACTTGTATTAAGTACATAATTTGCCAGAACTGAAAGTCACTTGTTATCAATTACAGAATTAATTTATTCCATACTTGACCTTTCAGTTCTCACAGTGTCTTTTTTTGTCTTCCAAAGCATATTTATCCAGGGAGTTTCACTGAACACTGTCTGTCTTTCAAAGGAAGCTGTACCCAAAAACTGATTCCCCAACAGGTTCCTTCTGAGCTGGAAGAGATCCTCCTTGCCCTGAGAGTAGTTTACTGGTGTCTGGATCTGTACACCCGGATCTTATGTGAATACAGGAAAAATGTAGCTACTTTTCATTAAATCCCTACATAAAATATAAAGGAAAATATAACTGCATTTTATAAACAGGTGCTGTTTAGCCAAATTCACAGGAATGTTCTTGTGTATCTCATTCAGCGCTCCTGCATACAGGAGCTCTGATGATCCTGTGAGGAAACAGGCATCAAACCACATAAAATGAATGCTGATTTCAGCAAGCCCAGAGTTTAGCTGGTAGAAGCCAAAAGCTTTTACTGGCAACTTGTTAAAATTGATCTATTCAAGATGTTTTCAGACAGCACTAAAAATCCAATTTCTGTGAAAAATTGGTACTTTTAATTTCAGAAAATGATAGGTGAAAACAAGCAAACAGGTAGGGATTTTGTGAGATCCCACCACTGTATCTTTGGCAATCACTAAAACACATTTGAGTATCCTTGTATTGCACCTGGACATGTTTTTTCACAAAATCCTTAATTTATTATTTTAAAGCCCCCCCTTTCTCACCTGTCCCCCACATCACTTGCTGGATGTGCACACATGAAGCTTCCTTTTCCAGTATGGATTATTTTTGTGTGGATTGTATCTACCTTACTATTAAGAAAATGGTTGCTCTTGTGTTTTCCAATGATCTGTTCACTGAAACCATTACAAAGCCGTGCCTGGCTTCAGGTGAGTATTTGGAAGCCCCTAAAGATCCTGGACATCCTCCCTGCTCCCTGACATGTGTGTACCACAGGTGACAGCAAGATCCAACATTGAAGAGCTCCATCTTGACTCTTTCTCTCCATGTTTTTTTCTATCTAGTTGCATTACTGATTTGTACTGGATTTTATTGTATGTCTATAGCCCTATAAATAACTATCTGGAGAGTAACTAGAAGAAGTTTTGCCCATTCCTTCAGTGTTCACATCTTATGTTTCACACACTACATTTTGTGGCGTTCTGCTGCTGATAAATGCAATCAGATGGTAGGTTAGCTTTAGGTTTTAAAATTTCTCTTATTTTTAGTTGTTCCGGCTCTCAAAAGGAGTGCATTGTACAGAAACACACTATTAGAAGAATTTTTGTGCTAGATGTATAGGAAAATTGTATAAGCCTTTTGTCTAGGCAATCTAAAACCTATTTTGAACATACAATGAGAAGTATTTACCAAGTAAAGTTTCTTTTTTAAACTGGAGACCCCATTCCTGGCCCTACTAATTATCTAGAAGAATGAACTTGCACACAGCAAGTGGGTGTAACACTCTGTTGCCAGAGAAAGAGGTGAAAGCACAGTCTTTTTCATGGTTCATGACTATTTTTAACTTTAATTTCCTTTGTAATTATTTCCTTTCCTGGATTCATAAATCTGCAGTAGCCTGTTATATAAATCCCATCTATCCCATGTTTACAAATAATTCTGGCTTATACTCCATGTTCCTTGCACTCTGGAAATTCCCACAGTCTTTAAGTTTGGGTGTATAAAGACAGACACAGGGTATCACCCCATGTTTAATACCAGCTCTGTACAACCCCTTTTGTAGTAACAAATACCCACCTACATTTCTTTTAACCTCCTCCAGCGTTTTTGTTGGAGAAGCTACTTTTCACTTAGTGTCTCAATGACTGCTGTGTAGCAGGACAATACTGAGACTTTGTGGGGGCTTATTCCTTTCATTACTTGTTCATTTCTTTGTTTAAAAGCAAAAAGGGTGGGGGAATCCAACAGTGAATTCTTCATGCACAAATATAACATGGATTTTAAGGGGTGATGTAATTGTGCAACTGAGGGAATAATGCCACTTAAGTGCAGGTTTTTAGGAAAATGACTTAGAGGTGAAAGAAGAGATCTAAAGGTAATAATTGCAGCACAGAAAACAAGACCAAAGGCTGTTAAAATTGTGCTCGAGAACCATTTAGCAGAGGAAACAGTAATAGTCAGCTGTGCAACAAATTACTGTGCAGTGCAACTTACCTGTGTTCAGCACTTGAAATGCTTGTGCCCTACATGACCAAGGGCTTTGGAAGTTATCTAGGAGATCCTCTGACACATTATACATCTAGAATGTCATCCAATCTCGTGGATGGCTCTTTGGCAGTATTACTACAGAGGTGACCATACTCAGTGAGAGCAGTGACTGCTCCCATGAGCATGTGAATCGACTGCTTTATCCATGTTTTCCAGGTCTTCTGAGAGGCTTCCAGGATAAATAAGAAATATATTGGTGAAGCACTGACAAAGCTGTAAGGTCAGTATCTTAATTCACTGTGGATACCTCATATCTAAAGGACATAGTGTCAAATTGCAAAGATACTGCATCTTATCTTCCAGGCTTACAACGCTTAAGGATGAGCAAGGTGACTGTAAAAATGTTACTTAAAGTAACAAGCAGCAGTAGAAATGGAAGAAAAACCACTTCAAGATGTACGGTGTTCAGGGAATTAATCTGTGAGGAGTCAAGACTGACCATGGAGCTCTGACCCAGGGAAAGCTCTCAAGCCCTCACCTGGGAGACTGATGCAGTGGGATCATGCCAGGAGAGAGGAGAGCAGCATGTGCAAGGCTTGGCCCTGTTCTCAGTGAAATTACTGAAAGTTTCGACCATGATACCCTTGGGTGTATGCCCTCAGTATTCCCCAGAGACCCAGAGAAAATGATGCTGGCACTTTCACAGTATAATCATTGCAGATCACACTTAGTGCACAAAATAGTACATTGTTAGTGGTAATAAAATATGATGAAAACTGGCTGGTGGAAACACTCAGAAACAATCTGTGTGTCACTGCTAATACAGAGATCACAACCTTGGAGACGCATGATTCTGATGCTTTCAACTACTAAACATTTCACAAATTATATTCACAAGCAGTAAGTAATTTATAAACAAGCAGTTTATCACGTTTGCATTTGTTAAACCATGCAGCTTCCCTGATTGTATTCTGGCTATTCTATTCTGCTGTTTGCCACTCTGCAAGACTGAGGTGGGTTTTGCCTTTAAAAAAATCAGCTCTTCATTTTTACTGTCTCATGGGTAGCTGGCAAATGATAGCTCAACATTTTCTGTTTGCACAGTGTGTCCTCTCCATCTACCTGAACCATCCTTGAAAACAGCAAGTATCCTTGGATTGAGGGTCAAAGTTATTGGAAGTGTCGGTGGTAAAAATAGAAAATTGGTCATCACTTCAGTGCTGTTTCACCAGCTGATATCTGAAATGCTGGATGCTTCCTATGGCAGTGGGGAAAATGGGGGAGATAGGGAAGCATTACCTATCTTGTAGCAGAAGGAGCTGCATAGTTTCCCTTTCAGCCTGTGGTTAGCCTGTTTCCCAGGCTCACCATGTGCTCAGGAAAGGGTTTGTTGATAGACTTATTCCCTTCCCTCCTCCTCGTGATGACTAGGAAACTTTCTTTTTAACAAGGAAAAAGGCAGTAACACTTTCGGAAGTGTTGTTATAAGTGGATTTTTAGGAAGTATTGCTGATATTTTCCAAGCAATACACAGAATGTTTTGTGAACCAGCATCAACCCAGGAAGTTTGTAAAAGGAGAGGGATCTGTGAGTTGTTTTCATTTCCCTGTATTTAGTCATTCCTCTTTCCCAAGAATTCCTCAGAAACATCTCATGAGTTCTCATGGGCAGATCTACCTGGCCATGCACTACCACTAAATCTGAGTATTCTTTCCAGAGAGATTTTCTCTGAGCTGTATCCAACACAGCATTGTGCCAAATTTGACAGACACGTGGCAAACATTAACACATCTTCCACAAGATGCCCAATAGTTGGCTAAAGAAGAAGATCTTTTACTAATTTGTGAGCCAAAAAAAAAGAAAACTTTGACTTTTCAGGCAAGTGCCAACAAATATTCTATTTTCCACAAGCCAAAAAATGGTAGAAAACTGTTCAAAAACCTACAGATTTATTTCCTAGTCACTTCATGTTTGATGAGTTACTAAAGCAAGCTTCCCTCAGAGATGCTACCAGAGGAAAAGGTGTGCTAAGAGCTTTTAGGGAATGCTGGAGGATTATAGGTTTTTGCTTTGAAATGTGTTCATGGCGTTTACATTTCATTATGACTCAATTTACATTTGCAAGGGACAGGGGAGGAAACTGAAAATCAAACTTACTGTGGAAACTGTTTTCAGCATTAACTGTGCAATATAAGCAACTCTGTTCTTACCAGATTTTGCAAGTACGACTTGAAAACCTTTAGAAACAGGGCTTCTGCTAAAATGACAGTATTCCTTTGACTTTGGCCACAATAGCCAAGGCTTTTGCAGACTTAGCAAAAGGGAAAACTGCTTACTTTAGCACCAGCACTTCCACAAAAAAGTAAGGCTTCTCTCTCTTGGCCTACTGCAGTGTAGGTGCCAGTTTAGTATTTCAATCTACGAACAAGCATCTTTGTCACTCCAGAGTCAGCTCCTGCTGGCAGGGAGCAGCCCTGGATTAGGTGGTGTCCCTTAGGTGTGTTCCTCTTTGCCACTGTCACCACAGTCACATCCTCTGAAAGCAAAGAGCCCAAGAGGGATGCAGCTGACTGCTGAGTAGGTGCATCATTCAGGCACCAAGATGGCTTTTGACTAGCTAAGTTCCTGGACTTGTCACTGCTTTTTAATCAGCTCTTTTAATACTTTATATTGATTCCAGATCTAATGCAAAGCCCACTAAAACCAGTGAGGACAGGCTCTGTCAGGGCTCTGATGACGGTGACAGAAGTGATGGATTTGGTGTAACTATCTGCAAACATGAAATCCTTCTGATGGGGTGACCTGGCAGCCCCTGCTCCCCTTCCAAGCACTGCTAAGTGGATACACCCTCTGCAGAACCAAGAGAGAGGATGAGAAGGGTTATGATGGGGGCAGGGAGCTCGTAAAAGGCTTGGAAGCTGCATCCTGGACGATTTCCAGCTGTGTTGTTGATCTGTCTTCTGAAAAAACAATCCCAGCCTGGGACCTTGACACAGCCTTTCAGTGCTACCAACAGTTTTCCAGCTCTCAGGACACCCTTGCCGCGGTCTGGATCTTCCTGGGATTTAGAGGTGATGCCTGCTCTGCCCAGCAGGTGCATGTGGGGAAAACTTCCAGCTCTGATCTGGCAGTCCCAACCAAGGGTATCACCGTGAGCCCTTGATCTCATAGTTGAGAACTAATCACCACAAGCAGATGAGCACCCAACTTCTTTCCTACTTCTCCAGCCACCTCTGATGGCCATCTCTGCCTCAGGCCAGACCTGGCACCCACACTTTTAAATAGGGTAGAAAACCACGTGGAGATGGGAAATTACTTTAAAAGAGAGCTCCTGGTTTTTTAGAGCAATAATTAGTTCTGTGGGTGTTTCTCTCTGGGAAAGGTGTTTTCTTTCTGCCGGGGAAAGACAGTGATCTGAGAGCTGAAATTAAGCCTCATCTTTATTTTTGAGTGTGAGAAAGAGGTAATTAAAGCTGATAATATCTGCAGAGAACAGCAGAACTCATTACATTCAGAAGGGGTGCTGTGTGGGGTCGGGTAAGAGGGGGTATTTAGTTGGGGGGGGTGTGCTTTGTTTACATTTAGACTCAAGTGAGTCCATTTTTCTGTGTGCTGTTTTGTTCTTGCCTGAACTGCAGTGCTGTGTGTTTTAACTTCAGAAATAAGAAAACTCCAGCAAGTAATTAAAAAGATCATCATGTATTCTTTTACATTTATCACATGTTCTTTTACATTCTGTGCTGGACTTATAAGAAAGTATCAGCAATTCCCTGAGCTGTGAAGGTCCTTCCTCAGCCCCGCCCTCCCCCCCATCCCCTGGCTCAGCTCCAGTAACAAAGCGACTACTACAACCTTCTGTTCAGATAACAACTTCCTGATGACCTTATTGCAACTTTGTCAGTGCCCTACTGCTACCAGTTCCCGTAAAAGAACATGAGATACTGAATTAAATGTACTTCTTTTTCCTTTGCATGTGCAGTGCTAAGGGGCATTCTCAGACAATTTCATGGACTGTTTCAGTAAGAGCTTTTGTGATAAATCCCAGTATCAGTGCACCTACATTGCCTCAAACATCAGCTTTATGCTTTTCAAGCATTTAAGATGCTGCTTCTGCAGAGTCTCTCCCTTTATCCAGACTGATAAGGAGTCTTTGCAGCAACTGGTATTGATTCCAGCCTGCCAAACGTAGCACTGGCAGGCGACCTTCACATGATCTATGCAGAAAGTCTCTCCTATTTGTCAGCAGGAGCATCTTCCCAGGAGTACTTCAAATCATTGTACTGCACCAGCATTTTCCAGAGCCTGCTCTACGCTCGTGTCCCCGATAGTCGGTACTTTAAAGGGCAAAAGGTTACTGTAAGTAGTAGAGGACTCATTGTCATTAACACCATTGATAGTCCCTATTGTAGACTTAGATGCAAAGTCACAATTAAACTGAAGAACAACACTGCAATCCTTAATTGTGTGCATAATCCTTATTACCAGAATTTCTCCTGCAAAACTCTTTTCTCGGTAAATATAAGCAGAACTGGCCAAATTTTAAATTTTTTTTTGCACAGTAAATGAAAACTTGTGATAAACTCACACTATATTTGGCAGTATCAGTGGGTAAGCAGGTCAGCTGGCACTGTTGTGCTTCCAAGCAGCATGTGGCCCTCAGATACTATTATCTGGAAATGAGCTCTCCCCCCTGACTACTTACATACCACAGTCTAGACTTGCAGTCTTTGCCATCTCTTCCATTTTAATGGTTTGTAAATTCTTCTTGTAGCTCCTGACTCTCAGAGGTTCATAGTTTTTCTTCCATCTGTAGCTGCACTCTTGTCCTTCTAACCTGGTCTGACTGTGTCTTAGAGGTTCATCTTATTTTCTCTGCAGCCTATGAAAGAGAAAAGCACATGCACATCCCTCATTCACTATACCCCAGATTTGGTGGAGTTTTTTTTCGATTGATCTGTCATTTATTGCAAGTTCAGAACAAATAAAAACTACAGTGACAAGAGAAGAAAAACAGTTTTCCACCTTTTTAAACTTCTCATAAGTTAATTACCAGTTTAAATCTATAATCAGAAAGAAGGAGGGCAAATTGTCTCTTGCTCTTATTGAACCACATGCAAAGACTGAATTTTATTATGATACAGAAGGAAAGAATTTGTCATCATTAACTGTAATGTTTTCTGGAAGGAGGTTAGATAGGAGACTTAGCATCATTAGAGGTTTTTATCTAAAGATTTCCTGCCTCAAGTAATTGTTCTGAAGAAGTAAACACACAGAGAGATTATGTCATTAGTTCTCTTTAATGAAGTTCTGTGCTAAGTGCTGTTTTGTATGCTCATTTGAAGAATTTTTTAAAAGTCTCTGGGGTTTCATTTATTTACTTATTTTGCAAATGCTATGCAAAACTATGCCTAAATAATACATTTTGTGTTCACTGTATTGCTGCTGGCTTAATTCTTTGAAATCAAAGGAGGTGGCTGGTTATGTGATTCCTTTTCATATTTACCAGCAGAACATCAGCAAACTGACATGGATACAGCAAATGTGGTTAAAAGTATGATTTTTTTATTATCTTTTATTACATTACTTGCCAAGCAAAGTGTTGGGTCAACTGATGCACATTTCTGTGCAGTGCTGTACTGTGTAGTCTACACAAAATATTTGGAATGGATCCCCTACTCACACACTACCAGTATCCCTTGTTTAGTTATTCTGAATATTCCTCCTGTTTTCTGTTCTTAAAAGTTATTCCCTTTGGAAACCACCATCTCCCATTCTGCAGGAAGTAGAATTAAAATAAGAGAAAGTGTGTTTAGTTCAGGCAAACACACACATGCACACATTTATGCACATACCTGAACAGGTAAGTGCTACTTGGGAGACCAATGGCAGCACTTTTATAAAGAGTATCCATCAGTTCTTATCAGAAAATTCCATTTTCAACTGTGTATAATTCTATTAAACTTGGTAATATGACATTCTAATTTTAAAAGGAATTTTAAAGAGTTTTCCCAGAGAGATTTCTCCTAAGGTCCCTTAGTATGATGTTTCTCTAAAAGGATCTCATGAGAACTTTTTGTCTGTTCTTGTATGGCAGGGAAGGTTTATTAGAAATTAATTTAAAACATACTTTCCTGAATGGAGCTGTGTTCTAGCAGCTGTTGGTGGTGCAAGGAATACTCCAACGTGCCACCAATGAATTGTCTCCTTACAGAATTTGGGATAGTCACAAGTGGAGAAAATCCTTATATTAAACATAACGTTGTTTCCTCCCTGTAGTGTTTTCCTGCCTTTAGGACCTGATCCTCCAACAAAGTTTTGACCCTTCTTAACTAGTGGGGCAGTATAAGAATTGTCTTTCATGATTTTATGATGATATCACGTCTCACCTGTAAGTCTCAGTGGGGTTTTAAATCTTAAAAAGGGAGGGGAAATAATCAGCATTTTGCTTTCTCATTGCACTCTTAAGTGGAATTACTGGTAGGAAATCTCTAATGCCAATGATTTTTCAAGTGCTTCCATCTTTTTCAAAATTGTCATGGAATGAATTTTCTTTTCCCACACATTCATATGCAGGAAACTGGGTAAAATCTGGTGAAGGAAATAAAATTATGATTTAAAAAAATCATCACTTGGGAAAATACCTGTTTTCCAGTATGCTGGAATTTACATGGAAATAAAACCTCGTGAAGCATTATGACGATCTGCAAAGAAGACATTCTCCTTCCATGCATCAGCACAAGGAATATTCTTTTTCTCCTAGGATTTACACACACCTTAGGGGAATTAACAGCGGAGAATTACTTTATTAAGCACTCCTACATGTGTAGGACCTGCATTGTTAGTGGGACATCATGGAAGAGACTTGAGTGAGCCTACAGGAAAGATGGAGAGGGACTTTTTACAGGACAAGGGGGAATGGCTTCAAACCGACAGAGAGTAGCTTTACACTAAATATGAGGAGGAATTTCTTTGCTGTGAGGGTGGTGAGGCCCTGGCACAGGTTGCCCATCCCTGGAGGTGTTCCAAGGCCAGGTTGGATGAAGCTCTGAGCAACGTGGTCTAGTGTAAAAGTGTCCCTGCCCATGGCAAGGGGTTGGGACAAGATAATATTTAAAGTCCCTTCCTCCCTCCCATGAGTGAAGCTGGTAAAAGAAACTGTATAGAAAGGCTTCATCATTCCTTCCTTATGGAGATCCTAATTTTCCTGCTTCTTTGTTCCCAAAGGCATACTAGAGAAGAGGGAGCATTTGTTCTGTCTCTGTTTCTTTCTGAATAATGATTAATCCTTTCTATTATCTGATTAGACCTTGCTACAGTCCAAATTAATTAAAAAAATAAAAAAAAAAAAGAGGAAAATAATTATTTTAGTCTTCCACAGTGTTGAATGTCTTGGACAACACAGCTGCTTGACTGTATGGTTTGGGACAACTCCTCTTGGCTGTGGCAGCTCTGGGCATGTGGAGGGCAGCAGTGGTGATTCTGAGCAAGCATATTCTCAGGATAAAACCCATTTTTTGGGATTATGTTTGCGGGAGCCAAGGTACTGCAGGTCCCTCTTCTCTGAGGTAAAACTCCTTTGGAAAAGAACATTGCACTGTTTGAGGTGTTTTGTTAACAGCATCCAAGCACACAGGTAGGATGGAGCTTTCCTCCCACAAAGCACAAATACAAGAACAATTAATAAAAGGTCTCCAATTCAGGGGATTATTCTGCCTGTGACTTAAGCCTGAGCCATTATTACCAGCCAGCAGAGATCTATAAATAACCCACGGAGCTGAGTTTAAAATGTTGGTTTAGCCTCTCAGTGGAAATTCGGAGCATTGTCTAAGTGTGGTTAGAGGCAAATATTATCGTAAAGCAACTTATTGTTTTACTTCACAGCAGCAAGGAAATAAGCATTTCTCATTATCAGGACAACTGACATTACTCCAGCCTGTCCCTAAGACTTGTGGCAGAACAGGAAGAAAGAATGAGGCAAAGCTGCAATTCCCCAGCAAGCCCTTTTTTCTCAGACATGAGAAGTAGTTTTGCATGGAGGATTAAACAACCATTCAAAACTTTATGGCACTAACGACTTCAGCCAAATTGGAGCAGGTGACAGCACTTCACGTGCCTCCCTCTTTCTATCTATCAGTCTGTTGAGGCAGTCTCCTCTTCCACACCAGATTGTGAAGAATTGCTGTTTTAATAAAAGTTTCTTTTATGTGTTTCTATAAAGGGTGTGCACACATTTATCTGGCCAAGTATTTTGCATCTCCTTTAGCTGGCTGGTTGGGATATGAGGGCTTGCAAGCTTTATTAGATGGTCAAGTTGTACTGTTAATCTTAATTTCTGCATTGAACCCCATGCCTGGTAATGCGGTCCTTACATCTTCAGTGAAAAAATGTTGCATGCCTGCCAGTGAAAACTCACAATATTTTTCTTGCTAAAACAGTGATATTACCTCCAAAACTGTTGATAAATCCATATACAAAAGCAAAGCAGTCCAGTACCATGCTGCTAGAACTGTGATCACTTAAAAATAGTAGTGGTTGAATAGGCTAAATAGTCTATTTTTATCAAATCAACACTATTATTATTATTAATGGCTACAAAAATTGTTTCATTGTTCTTAATTGTTTTCATTGTTCTTAAGAACACGTACAACATCTCTGTTTACATTATCTGTCTAGAGATACTGAAGCAGCCTCATACTTCCCTTCCTTAGGAGATGAGTTGCAGGCAAGAGGTAACTGGGAAATAAAAGGAGGTTTAAACATGGATGCCACATCCTTGGCAATGGCCAAGGTTGGATGGGGCTCTGAGCAACCTGGTCTAGTGGAAGGTGTCCCTGCCCATGGCAGGGAGTTGGAACAAGATGATTTTTAAGCTCCCTTCTAACTCAAACCATTCTCTGATTCTATGAAAAATACATTTTTTTTTTAACATGTAAAAGCTGTATCATTGTAGTTGGATAATAAAAGTATAATAGTCCATCCAGGGTGAATGTAATTATGTATATACTAGCCTATGGAAATAAGTGGATAAGCACTAGCAGTGGGAGTTCTTTCTAAGGAAGCTGTCCTTGAAGCCTGTGATTTCAGAAAACTGATATTAAGGTGTCATGGCTGCATTCAGATTAGGTCAAATTAGGTTAGAATGGTTTCAGTGAAAGAATCCATTTTCAAGCTATACATTGTACAATGAAATTAAAAATTAAAATAATAAGGGGAAAGAAGAGGAGGGAAACGAGTTAGTGAGAGCCAGCCATTGCCAGGGCCCTGATTGCACCAAGAAAACAAATTAGGGAGTGCTCATTTTGTAAACCAAATTTACTTTTTCATGGCGAGGGAAAAATCATTATAAATATCAGGAACAACTTTCTAACAACATTTTAGCAATAAAGACATAATTAGCAGGATTTGTGGGATCTGCATTGCCGGGCATGCCTCAGGACAGGCTACACAAACATCTGTGAGAGCCATTACACTTGATCCCAGGGAATGGAATTGATGGCTAGGATTACACCCAGTTCTACATGTCTGTGGTTTCTGAGACTTCTATTATAGCAAAGTAGATCTTCATTTAAATGTGGCACCCTATAATTACCTATAATCAACCCCTGCTACACAATAATACCTTAAATTGGCCACCGAATAGTTTTTTAGGTAAGGAAGCTCAATGCATAATTTATAAGTTGTTTTCCACACTTCTAATGGATGTATATTAATAAACATTTTCCCCAGCCTGACTAAGAAACTCTCATCACATTTGGCCAACCTATTGACCTCACTGTCTAAAAAGGCAGGAGAGAAAATGCACTTAAAAAGCAGCCAGACTAAGTGGAGTGACCTGTACACATTCAGTATTTCATAATCTGAAAGACCAGTTGTATTTACTGTTATTGCAATCATAACACAAAACTGTATTCCCAGAAGCATTCTCTGGAATAGAGCACAATGACTGCTAATACAGCAGCAAAATGGCCAATCCAAATTCAGGGCAAAGGAGCTGGGCAACAACCCAAAAATATTTGCCTGAGCTGTGACTTAGTGAATGAGAAATGAACATTTTGGTTGTTTGAGAGCAGCTGTCACCCACAATGTTTTATTTTCCTTATCTCCAGCCTGTCCTGATTTCAAATGTATGTCAAAGTTATTTTTTATCCTTGAAAATTAATGAAAATTATTTAATTTCTCATGCACAGATAAAGATGTATGCATGTTTTATATTAACTATTTTTTGCTTTTTGCCAACGCTTTACTTAAAAGCTCATAAAATTAATGGGTTTGTTCTAATAAAAAAGGAAAGCCCTTGAGACCTCATATTCCCTGGCTGCACAGAGCTACACAGATGAGGGCAAGCTTCTCATAAATGCCTTCAACCTGAAAGATGGAATAAAACTCAGGTTACACTGTGTTCTGGAAACCAGGAGGCATTTGCAGGCATCCTCAGCATCCAGGGATGTAACTGTTTGCCTACAGGCTTCAAGAAACACCTTCAGAAAGCAGCAGGAATCATCACACCAGGAACCTCTTCATGTAACTGTCTTGTCTTGGGTTATTACCCACAATCTTCCTTGTTATCTCCACTTTCAGGCTTCTCAGAAACAACTTCAGTTTGTGCCCAAGCTGTCATGGGTGTGAAAAGCTACTGCTTTGCACATCATTTTCCACCTCTCCTAAAGCCTTGCATGTCCTGTGACAGGGAAGTTGTTATTTGTGACAGCTTATGCCTTTTCAGTGTCTTTTCTGGCTGCTGCAAAGAGAAGAAATTATCATCTTCTCTTTCCAGCTGCCAGCTGGAAAGTGCAAAGCACTTCCAAGCCTTTCCTGAGGTGGAAGCAGATGATCTGGCCCTAAACTTGTTATGAACTTAGATTCTGCTTAACCTTTTGAGTAGAGGGTACACCACAGCAATTATTTATGTTCTTTAAGCTCTTTGAAAAAATAAAGCACTCTGTGAGCACTAAACATCTGTTCATACGGCAACATGACCATTCCCAAGCGAGCACTTGCACAATGTTGCAAGGTCTGAAATGAAAACACTTTTAAGAAGCACAAAATTCAGGTAAAATCAGGGCTTCTTTTTGAACTTTGCTCATGGCAATGTCCAGTTGTCACATTCACATCACTCCTCACAAGTGAAGCTCTCTGGACAAGTGTGGGATTACCAGGACAGAGGAACCTGAACCATGCAAGTTTTGAATAGACAACCTAAGTAGCTTTTGTGCTTGGGACCTTTTCACCTTCTTCATGTCTTCCACCTATGTTTTCCTTGCATCCTTCTCCCAGGGAAGTGTCCAAATCTGACAGGAGTCAGAACAGCTTTTGCAGTAACCCTCTTGGCATTTAAATCCCCATTTTCAGCAATGGATTCTAGTGGAGCTGGACCTCCAAGTGTTTAACATGCCTCTAATGTGTCTGACTGAACAGAGAAATAGATATAGAAAATAGATACAGAAATAGACAAAGCAGTAAAGCAAATCGTCTGGTCTGAGGCTGTCAGACAGAACTGTTCTTTTAAAACCTCTGCACAAGTTTATACATATATGTGAAAAAGCAAATACATTCTTTTTTAAGAAAGAAAAAAAGGAAAGCAGAGAGGAAATGGGAAGTATTCAAGAGTAATATAGATTTTTTTAGTTGAAATTTGTTTCTTCATTTTATCTTGCTAAAAATTAAAAGATGGTTAGCAATGCCAACTATGTTTTGAGAGAAGAGAAACCAAATGTTTGCTAAGTGAACTCTGGACCTAAAGAATTGCCTCAGTCTTTCAGTTATGGCTTTATTTTTGTCTCTATTTCAAGGTTTTAAAATGTCAGTTGTTAGTAAAAGGACCAAGTTGTAATTGTTAGTTGAGTGTTAGCAGTTCTGAATGACCTCTGTTAGTCCAGTTCTGACATCACATAAACTCCGTGTTAAAATACAGTGACCTTGGCACTTCTGTGTTTCCCAAAATTCTGGAATTCCCCCATCTCCATTTTGTTGCTGATATAAAATATCCTCTGTCATAGCAATTCCTTTTAGAGCTTCTGCTTTCTGACCCGAATGCACCACCTGACTTTAGGGACCAAATGCAGGTGGCTAAATTGGAAAGCCGTTGTTACATTCCCTAACGCAGGCATTTAGAATGACTGTTTGCAAGAGCTGCTCCTTTTCTCCATTGATACATAAAGACACCAGGAAGACTCTTAATTCATTACTTAATTTAGTAGTTAGATAGTGTGATAGTCTCCTTTGCTCCTACTATTGCTCACCGGAGGATGTTAAACCCGAAGTAATTTAATTATTATGAAGTAAATGACTTGGAGGTAGATGGATTTTAAAAGCTCTGTGCCTTTATCAACCTGTGGAAAGGTTCTACAATAGCTTTCTAATGAAGGACAAGAGAGAAGCAGGTAAAACACCTAATTACTTTCAAGACAAGTCCCTATAAACTTAGGGAGAGGATTTTGTAGCACTAATGGGCAGCCAGGCAACCACAGTAAATGCTCTGCCTTGCCCTTTTCCTAAGGGTGTGGACTTGCCACAAAGAAGACAGTGGAGAATGATGTAATTCTGAGATACTTATCCATTCCAGCCCTGCTTTTGTCTGTAAAAAAGGTTTAAATGTTTTTTTTATTTCTTAATTCTGGGTTAATTCTGATAAGAGATTTGATTGCTGTGGGCTAAGTAGGTTTGTTGCATTACACTGGCTGAAAGGGAAGAAAAAGAGAGATCATTGAATTGTATCTCTGGTTTCCCAAGCCTATTCCCTTCATTTTAGCCAGAGGTACTTCTGTCACAAGACCACCACATTTCTCAGCCACACAAATTTTTGCACCTTACATTATTATAATAACAATAAATTATATATTTCATAAATAAATCTGTAAATCAGAGCATGGGACTAAAAAAATCAAGTCACATAAAATTAGTAAGTTTTAACAGAAATCGTGCAACTGGTAATTTTTTAATACAGGAAAAGGTCAGATGAATATATACATTTACTTTAAATCCCAAATTTTTGTTTGGAACAATGCCCTCTGCCAGTCAGTTTTAATAGGAACATAGGATCTGCCATGCTCCATTAAGCCAATGATCCATCAAGTCCAATATTCTCCCCTCTGCTTGGCAAATGCAAGATGCTTCAAAGGAAGGCAAATTGCCCGTCATGCACTTGGCCAGTTTTTCAATTTGAATAGTCCATTGTGCAAAAGCCATTCCATTCTTCATGTCAAGTCCTTGTCCCACATGGTTACAAATGTTAAAGTAATCAAATGGCATGAATGACCCAATGTACCGTTTTAATAACATTTAAGGCTCTGTTTATGTTCTGCTTGGGTCTGTTTCTCTTGAGCCGTCAATTGTTTTTGTGCACAATGCCCCTCACATTAATTCTCATTATGTCTCCTATTTCTACTTCAGTTCAGCAGTCAAATAAATCAATAGTATTCACAAATCCCCACAATTTTGTGTCAGTATTAAAAAATCAGTTATGACTCCAAATAGACATTAGAGGATATTTCTATTAAACAGCTACTTGGTGTAACAAACAGCACCCACCGATCAGAGCATTATTTCCACAATGCTGGATTTCCTCCATTTGAATTCTACTCTGTTGTTGCACAGGAGGGTCTTCTATTTTCTGAGGTGTTTGCCACACCACCTCAGAGTTGTTGGTTAGGCCCACCTTCCTGCATCAAGAGTATCCTGGGCATCAAGGATCCAAGTATTTTCTGGGCAATGCACAGGTACTGATAGGCAGAGCAGTGGGAGGGAACTGGAAAATAAAGTCAGAGGCAGCACTACAGTGACCAGTATGTTTCATACATATATTTACAGTCCAGGATTATATTGTATGTTCTGTGCTGTTGTGCCCTGCACCAGGGGAAAGGGGACTCTCTGACATAGGGACTGTATATCTACACAAAAATCAGAGGGAAAAAACTTTTAAAATAAGTACATGAAAAGAGACAAGCAATGGGTACTATAAAATGCGGATTTTTCTTTTCTTATCTAGACTAATTTGGGTAGAGCTTCTGGTTTTCTGCACTGCATTGCAGAGAGTATTTGAGGGATCTAAGGGACCATGGGAGCAAACAAATATAAGAATAAAATACAAGGGGGAGAAAATGTAGAGGAGACAAATGGAAGAAAAAGGTTATGCAGAACTCAGAAAGGCTGAGAGGACAGAAGAGAACAATCATAACTGACTGAAGGCCAGTAAAACAGTACCTCAAACGCAGCAGGGATTGATCTGAAATGCCCAGGTAACATTTCTCTTGACACTTCCTTCCCCAGTTTCACAGAGTCCATGGTGCTGACAGGTACACCTCTGTTTTTAACAAAGCTCTGCCAGAGCTTTGCTGCTGAACCGGCTCCAAATGCCTCAGTGAGAACTTCTGATAGCTGTTGCTCCATTGTGCTGGGATGGCCGCAGAGGGAAGAGAGGAAAGATGCGCCAAGTAAAGGAATATAAGTAGGGAACTTATACAGGAACAAGCAAGCTTTATGTGCCTTGGTACACAAACTTTCCTGCTTATTTTTCTTCATGGGATGTAGAGTCAGGTCTAACATCTCAGTTTGTCACATGGATCTTTCAGTTCCTGCATAATTCAAGGGCATGGTAGTACCTGTTATCTGGATTTTATTCCTGGTTTCCACAAAACTGGAAGCTGATGATTTAATTGGCTCAGCATATCAAACCTAATAGGGCTATAGGGAAACACTGTTCAGGAAAGTGTCTGGCAGTCCTTTCAGGATCTAATGAGCTGTATTGTGTTAATTGGGGGGGAGTGTCACAGGGAGAAAAGGACAGAAATGCCAATACACTCATGCTTTCTTCCTTCCCTTCCCTCTGAATATCTACACCTCATTTCTCTGGGGATGTCACCTCCGAAGAGGTGAAAAAACCCTTCAAAATCTTTTTAATTTTCTCATTGGTTTGGGACAAGTCAATGTATCACTGTTGGCCTTTTTAGAACTTGGCTTGTGTTTTAAATAATTTTCACCCTCTCCTTTTTATAATGAATGTAATTCTGGGCGTGTTTTACCTGATACAAGGATCTTCCTTACAAAGTGTCAAGAGGAAAGAACAGTTCTTTCAAGCTGCATTTCTGTCCCTCAGGTATGACAGTGACACCATTTCTATCAGACAGTCATGTGCAGTTAAGCAGTTAAAGGGTTCCCGTTTGATGGTTTATGACGTAATTTCAAAAATAGAGTGTTTACTTGTGTGAGGCTCTTGAAATTTTTTTATCTAATACTGTAGGTTAGTTATTTTTTGATTACAACATGTGTAAAAGAGATTTTATTAATTTGAGTACCCAATTTTGGCCACAGTTTTATATTTGCAACTTTTTAAAGTGACTCTGTAGGTCTTTCAACACAGTTTTTACACAGAGGATGTATATTTACACATCAGTTTTTAACAAGTCCTTGAATAACCTTTGGATCTCTTCTAATGAATTCCATACCCACATCAAAGTCCACAGCATGCAGATTCCTAACTTTCCCAAATCTCAATTTGTCAGGCACATATTTCTGTCAACAGCTGTTTCATCTGATAAGGACACCATTTGTATCACTTTTTCCTTATAGACTAATTTTGATGCTCAGTACTTCAATTTTTCAGGGCTTATTCTACCTCTTCTTATTAAGATGAATTTTCTTTGAGCTCTCTATTGGTATCATCTATTGGTTAGCTGAACCTAAAAGCAGAGGGGGTGGGATTCCTGGACAAAGATTTCATTGTTGCAGGCAGTTTCCACTCAGTAGCTGTGGCAATGTAATGAAAAAATATTGAGGGAGATGGAAATACCTCTATTATAGTCATAGAAATGCTTTCTGCATGAAAGACATTTCCTTGTGTCTGTCATGTTATCACAAAATACTTTACCTTCTACTCTCTCTTCTGCTGAATAAGCACTTCTGGTCTCAATTTCTGAGTTTTAATTGGAGCTGTAGTTGCTCCTAAAAACCAGGACATGGGTGTTTTAAAAATTAATGCAACCTATGAGGGTCTCCTGAGATTTAGCTTTTCTCCTTAGTTGGTCTGAGGTACCAGTCCAGCTGGATTTGGCTGTGTCCTGAAACCCTGGGAAAATTTCTCCCAGCCTTTCATGGGTCCCTGTTTTTATTAAAAACCAAGTACGAATCTCAAACTTCACTGAAAGCAACTGCAATGTGATTGATGGAATTGACCTGAACTCACACACACACACAAAAAAAAAGTGACAATGTCCTTAAAAGTTTTCTTGTGTTCCTTAATTTGGAAAGTGAGTGGGAAAGGTGACTTCATACCTTTGTGTCAGCACCTGGTCACACAGGGAGTGGTGACAGACAGGAGTGCTGAGGTTCTTTATCCTTTCACCTCTACAATCACCTTCCTCCCCAAAACACACATTAATTCAGTGGCACATCTACCTGTTGCTGACAACAGCAGAGTTATTCTAATTTTCATGGCAAAATTTTGTATTGTCAGGATATTTTAAATTGCCTTCAGGGAATAATTCACAACAATTGTCACATCTCCCTTTTTCCACACTTTCTCATCTTCCCTCTCCGTTGCTTTGAAGATTGCTACCAACAGGTGCAACAGAAATAGTGTCTTTCGCAGAAATATCTTGTTTGTTTGGGGGTTTTCCTTTCTTTCTGTTATTGAACACCTCTCAATTGCTAGAAACATTGGCATTTCCTCACTCCTTTTTCTGGAAATCTCCTTCTCTTACATACAATGCAAGAAAATTGCAAGGAAAGTATGAAATAATAATTAAAAAACCCCTACATATAACACACAGAATATGTATATTTAAGATTTAAGTAGGCTCTAAACTATGACAGAATCAGGCAAACTTTCAGTCAAAATCACCAGAAATTGTGGACAAGAGAGCAAAGCAGGATGAAGGATTTTGTCTTCCTCAGGGAGCCGTGCTTGTCACTCAGATTTGGTTTTTATACCAGTAAGCTGCTGCTTAAATTTCTTTCTGCTAAGGTGCCACAAGTGAGAATGTGTCTACAAATTAAAATATATTACAGCATAAGTTCACAAAACAACATGAAAAATCCACTTGTTTCTGGGTTTAAAACTCACTGTGAATTGTTTTAATTCATCACTTGACCTGTTTGCTTCTTGCTATTGTTTTTATTATGTCCTCTTCCCCTATTCTGATCCCCACAGTGACTCAAATCCTGCTCCCCCAATTAGAGAAAGATCAAACTGTGCCCAAAAATACTCAGACTTAATTACTTGCACAGGATGGAAATCAT
Source organism: Pachyramphus minor (assembly GCA_013397135.1). NCBI lineage: Eukaryota > Metazoa > Chordata > Aves > Passeriformes > Tyrannidae > Pachyramphus > Pachyramphus minor. The sequence continues at coordinate 1,564,239 of VYXB01005587.1, forward strand.
TGAAAACTTTCTAAAATAGGAGCTACTCTGCACTCCATACACCCATTGCAACTCTCAAACTCATTAGGTGAAGCACTGGATATATCCATGCAATAATTTTTGCTATCAACCACCAAGGGGACAGCAGGGTGTGTTGCATTTATCCACCCAGATTTGAACCACTGTCAAAAAGACAACTTAACTTGTTAAAGATGGTGCCTTGTGACAATGAATTTACTTACCACAGGGTTCCCAGCACTCAGCAATAAGGGAAGGTTCACCTTCACATTTTCAAGGAGTATTGGCTGACACAGGGATATGGAAACCAACTGAAGGAAGAAAATCCAGCCTTATACAGAAATGATAAGCAAACCTTATAAAAGTATATTTTTTAAAGGTTATGAGCTACATACAATCCCCGGGGCAATGTAGAGATAAGAGAATTGATTCTGTAGTCCCTTTCCTAGCAGCAGTTTTTTTAGCTTTTCGTTTCTACTGGTATGAGTGAAAAGAAAGGAATAAAACTTAATTGGAATAGGCTCAGGATCCTGTGGATTTGCTCAAATGTTTGACATTGGATTTGTCTAAAGACATATCTGTCTTGCCTTAGGAAAAAAGGGTACTAAGAGATGCAAATATGTAAGTGCATGTATAGTTGCCACTTCATGCCAAAAAGAAAGAGGATTTGTCCATTTTGTCCGGCAGATATTTTGCAGATCTTTGAAAACGTGGCTAAGTGTCTATCTAATGGCTTCATTGGCAGGAGACTTCAGTAGCCTTTTAATATCAGAAAGTAGACCACATAATACCAGTGCAGCACACAGCTCTGAGGGCCTGGTTTGCAGTAGGTGATTTTGTACCCACTCACTTCACATGGGCCTGAATGGCTGCACAGTGTGCCTAGAATTACAGGCTCGAGTCTCAGGAATGTGTCTTTTCATCTCATTTTAAAGCCCTAAAGCATAATATTAGTTCTGAGGCTGAGATGTGCTTACAGAGCAGTGACATCACATCACTCCTTTTTTCTTCACACTGATTAACCTGTTTAGACTTTCATAGAAGTCCTTGATGTAGGAGCTAAATGTCCTTGAAAACACTGGGTTCTTGGCAAGTAGGCAAATTCCCAGTATGAGGCAAAGAAGGCCAATTTTGCTTTCATTACACTGTTGCTATTCCCACCAACTTCCCAATTTTTATGAAAGTAGTGCACACACACTTAGAGAAGGGTTCAATGTACGGCACGACCTGGATTCTATTTCTAGCATTACCAGGAGTGTCTTTTTGCTTCTCTTCACCCATCACTTCAAGCAAATAAAAACCAGTTTTGTCTCTTGAGGGAAGATACTCTTAGTTTGGTTTTTTGTTGTTGTTGTGTGGGGTTTTTTTCTGTGGTTTTTTTTTGTGGGTTTTTTTTGTTTTTTTGGGGTTTGTTTTTGTTGTTGTTGTTGTTTTTGTTTTGGTGTTTTTTGTTGTTTGTTGGTCTTGGTTTTTATTAAAGCAGGAAAATAATAATTTGGCATACATAACACACAAAGTTGTTCTGCAAGGGAAACTATTACTAGAAGTTTCTTGATCTAACTAGAGTTTCTTAGATCTAAATCACTTCGTTTCAACAGAAGGTCTGAGTGTTGACAACCCAATTTTCAACAAACAGGTTAGATTTATTTTCAAATTAACACTGTTGATATACCTCTCAGAGAAGGAAAACCCCAGGGCATAATTCACTAAATTATCTTTTTCCCCATCACTTTTCCCAGCCTTGCTGCAGTGCATATCCACTCATTTAGGTGCCTCATAGACCTGGAAGACCTTACTGCTATGCTAGTTCAGTCTAAGAATCTGAATCTATTTCCTGATATTTTATTATACTGAATGCCAGCTGTGCTATTTGTTTTCATATTTCAGATCTTTACTTCATTCATTCTGAATGCTGAAAGAAAAATGGGAGTGAGAAATACAGAACTCATGTTTTTGACAATATTTCAAGGAAATTTGTTGCTGTGGGTTCTTAAGAGGGACTTTATTTCAGTTTAGAAAAGCTATTTTTTGATCACTCCCTTCCAGCTGAAGAATACTGCCAATAGCAATTTTAAAATCTGAATTGTATAAATTTCATAATTTTAAGAAGGACAGAAAAATATTGCCAGGGAGTAGCTGATCCGTATAAACAAAAGCCTATTCCACTCTAATCCTGCCCTGTCTTGGTCAAGTCATTCTGGTGAAAAAAACCAAAACAACAAAAAAGAGGGGTCATATTCTTACTGCAATTCCAATTCAAACATAAGACAGTTATGGCATTAAATTCATGTTCTAAAAGACAAAGACTATGATGAATAATCTAGCAGCTGCAGTACTATAATAGCATACCTGCTATGTTTCACTGTTTGCTGTAAATCTTTTGGGCTTTTCTGTTCAGTCTCTGTCCTCAAAGTAGTATTCCCTTCATCATTTTACTCCTGTCCAAGCAACTTCCAGGAAGCAGTTTTCAAAATTAAAATGACATCACTTCCAAACCCTGTAAAGTCAAGTCAGCTTTCACAAAATGTACCATATTGGCAGCCTTTGACTGTAAAGTCTTTAACCACCTGAATCAACAGCCAGCACAAGACTGTGTCGCTCTGCTTGGTATTTCAAATCCACTCATCCCTTCTCCCTCTCTTTCTGCAGTTTGGATACATTGACATCTATCCGATACTTTGATTATACCAGATACTTTTGAGAAGAATGATGATTTGGAACACTGGCATGTTAGAAATGGGAATTAGCAACGATTTTTAAATTCTTACTGTCAGGTAAGGCAGTGATGGCTGAAGTTTGATCATACAAAGTTTCTCTAATCCCTGTTCCTAGACCGTGTTCTGGTAGCAGCCTGATACTTCAAACTGGGGTAAATTTTCTAGACACTATTTTATGGTGACTGAGATTGTTACCCTGCCCACTTCAAGTAGAAATATGAAATAGTCTAAGACTGTGACCATACAAAGCTCATTTGAGATTTGTAATGGATTGTTTTGTTGCCATCCTGGTTGTTTTAATCAGGTCAGATCTCAGGAAAATTTCTCCGCTATTATTTTGCTGTAGAGTTTGAATGCAAACAAGTGCTGGCCAAAATTGACCTCTGGTAATTTCCTGCAGGTAAAGCAGGAAGAGCAGGATGAAGGAATATATACCATGGCTTTAATAAGGTTTTTGGACACTGTCTCACAAGGCATTCTCAAAAGTAATATACAGAAACAGTTTAGGTGAAAGTTCTGTGGCATGAAATACATACTGTAATGTATAGCATTGTAATTACTTGGGGAGTTATCATCATTTTACCCCTTGAAATGGAGGGATGTATGAAGGCTTCTGCAAGGATGACTTCCAAGTCAAGTGTTATCAGTGACACTTGGATAACAGAATGGATAGTGGACATTACTTTTCTTGTAGCAACAGCAAACCAATCTCTACTTACACAATACTCAACTTACAAAAAACACAGCCCACAGAATGCATAATTCAAATTAGTGATGGGAAGCACAATGGAAAAAGCAAGAACGTGACTTTCTTGAAACAAAGAACCAATATTAAACTCCATTTTCTGTCTACTTCTGAAAAGAAAATAAACCTTAATATGTGGAAGCCTTGCTCTGAGCATACATTTGGGAAGTGAGAGCATTTCTCACCGACTTTCAGCTCTACTTCTATGTTGTTCTCCAGGGAAATTCTCAAGGCCATTGGAAGTCCATTCCTGTAGCCCACTGTAATAACAGGAGATTTCTTAAAAAAAATGGATGTGGGCAGTATCATTTCTAAATCAAAGGACCCCGCAAGAATGCAAGGTTTGATGCAGACTGCTGCATGGCTATGCTCTGAAATGTGTAACGTGGACACAGCCTGTATAATTAGGTTAGACACCTAGACTGTCCTAAATGAATAACCCCAAGCACTTCAAAGTTACAGTAGCTACACAGTATATTAGTTTCTTAGAGAGCAAAATTTGTTCTATCATGTACATAATTCCACTGAAGCTCAAAAGGCTTTTGTATGTGACGAAAGGCATAAAAAGCCACTTCCCCAAGCAGTTCAAGATGCAAATTAATTAAACTGACAACAACAAAACCCAATTCTTTCTTCAAAGCTGTAGCTGAGTAAATTATCTCCGTGAAACTCTTGTTTGGCTTTTCCTGTGTTTCATGAGGACTACTTTTGTATGTAGGGAAACAACAAAGATAAAACCATGGATTATACTGATAGCAGTGTGAGCTAATGAGTTATTATTTAATTATGCTAAGAGATTTGATGATGCTCGCAGGTGAGAATTCCATCTAAGCAGCCATATGTGGATTTAAAATCCACTTTCTCTGAAGCTATTGGAAAACTCATATAGATATCAATTTCAGCAGGACCTGAATACAGAATTTAAATGCAAATTGATACTGATAGCCACATAATGCTTCAAAAAGTTCAAAGCAAGAGAAAAATGGCATCTTTGCAGTACATAGACAAAGAAATATCTTTATTATATATAACTTGTAGTTATATATAATGTAGTCTGTGTGTACCTACTGTTCTGGATGCTCTGGTTATAAAAACACACACGTTCTGCCTTGTTTATAACAGGGTTGCAGTTTTGTCACAGAATAATTTTCCCCACCACATAGCACACCAAAAATCCCTCATAATAAAGAAGAGGTAGTACATCTCTGTACAGCAGGAATCTTTGTGACTGGTATCTATAGAGCATAATTAGCTCTGATTACATGCCATGGGTGTCTCAGCATCCTCCCACTGTTTTCCAGCTTGGCACCACTCAAATCAGTCAAGTCTAAGGCAGAGACATCTGGAACACCTTGGGAACCTTGGCTCGCTTTTACCCTCGGTAAGTCAGTCAAAAGTGTCTGGTTTTACCTGAAAATTTCAACTTAACTGTTTCCACTGTGGATCTGAGTAATTCTCTTAAGTAACGACCGAGTTTCGTGAGGGTTTGATGGGGCTGGGCACAGCTTTTGGGCCGTTTTAATAAAAATCACCTTGCTGCCGGCAGCCCACCGCCTCACGTTGTTACTGAAACCGAGCAGCCCCGGCTCCCTCGGGGTTCGGTGCCCGCTTTGCAGGGACCCGCCACCGGCAGGAACATCCTGAGAACTCCCTACATCAGCACTGTCAACACCTGGAGCCCAGGTGTGGCGGGAAAAGGATGTACCTCAGGTCGGCGGGAAGGCGGGGGCGTCTGAGGGACATTTGTAGCGGTCCCGGGATAACGCACCTCCCCCTCAGGCCCCCCGAGCCGTGATGGAGGTGGGGTGGGGGCGTCCCCTCCTCTCCGGAGCGCCCGCTGCGGGAGCCGCCTGTGCTGTCCCCGGCCCCGCTGCCTCCGTGACGATGCTGTCCTAGCGAGGGATGATGACAGGGAGAGGAGGAGCGGGGCAGAGCCGCCGCCGCTGCCGGGAGCCCTGTGTCTCGTTCGCCTCCCCGGCACTTCCCGGCTCCCGCTGCCGGGCTGCGCATCGCGCCGCCTTCCCGACGGGCGGCGGGAGCACAGGGCGGAGGGGCGGCCGCGGCTTTGTGGCGAGGGGTTTGTCCCCTCCAGGTGCTCTGTCCCCCGTCGGGCAGGGCTTGCCTCCTCCTCCTCCTTCTCCTCCTCCTCCTCTTTCTCCCGCCTCCTTCCCCGCCGCACACGCCGCAGGACGAGGCCGGCCGGGAGCGGGAGCAGCCGCCGCCAGCGCCGCCGCCTGAGGGGACCCTGACCATGTCGAGCAAGACCAGGAAGAGCAAGGAGCAGGGGAGAGTGACCTTCCCCCCGCAGCAGGAGGAGGAGGAGGAGGGGGCAGAGGAAGAGGAGCAGCAGCGCCGGCGCCGCGGCTGGAGAGGCGTCAATGGGGGGCCGGAGCCCCCTCCGCCACCCCAAAGGGCTGTCAAAACCCTCCGGGAGCCCTACGGCTACTACCCGCCCCCCCCTTTTGCCAGCACCATGTAAGTGGGGCCCGGGGGGTTGTTCGGAGGGTGCCGGCCAATAACTTCCGCGGAGCGGCCGCGGGAATGCGGCTCCCGGGAACTTGCGGCGCTCGGGGCCGGGAGGCGCCGCCGGCCCCGTCCCGCTCGGCCCCGCGGTCCGGGAGAGGGGCTGGACCGCGCCGTCCGACCGCGGGGACTCCGCGAAAAGTGCCCTCAGGGCAGCGCCCGCTCCCTGCCTGATCTCGGCGCCCCTCCTCAGCTTTGCCTTCGCCCCGGGTGCCGAGGCACAAGAGATTCCATGTCTTTCTTTTCTCCCCTTTCCCCCCACCCCTCCCCTGGCTACAAGTGTAGCCGCCGAGAAATTTCCTGATTATTGGTTCCGCTGAGGTCTGGCGAACCCATTGCACCCTTCTGTACTCTCAGTGCTAATGCATCCCTTTTGTATTTGTGTATTTGTTGTAAGTCTATGCTGTGGTAAAGCCAGATTCCCCACGGAAATCTAGGACACCTGTGCAGAAAATCCTTGGTTCTTGAGATGCATCTTATCCTGGTTTATCCTGTTCGATGTGCTCTTCCAAAATTTACGTTCATTTTCAAAGATGCACTCATATATATATATATAAAGATACTGACCATGACTAGACCTACTCCAAGACAAGTATATTCAATTTTACTAGTAGGGATGTTAACTTTTTTTTCCTTGACTTGCAAAATGTAGGTTGTCCATGAATTATTCACTTATTTTTATAAGACGCTGCAGTTTAGATAGACTTACCTCTGTGGATTGCTTCAGTATTTTATGCTTTCAGGACAATATTTAGTTTTTAATTAAATACTTTAATTACCAGATAGCGAACACGCTGAGTTTTAAGATAAGATATTCAGCATTTATAGAAGAAGGCTTAGTTAAAATCACCCTAGAGACAACTGTAAAGTACAGAAATAATTAGGGTAGTGCATACAATAGGATAATCACAAATAAAAGTGAATTTTACCATCCCAGTGCAGAAATTCTTCACAAACACTCTGTGCCCAGCAATCTGGACTTCAAGTGAATTGACCTTTTGCATGCCTTTACCTGTCAGAGAGTTAGTTGTGCTTGAGTTGCTTGTCTAGGCTCCCTTATAGTTGATGGAATGGGAGAGGAAATAGCAGTGGGAAAGGCAGCATAGCCATTTATCTTCTTTCTTGAGTTGCCTGTCTTTATCCACCATAAAAAGAGCCTGGAGGATTAGTTTAGGCTTGGACATTATATTTTTAGACAGTTGAAGCTAGCTCAGATGAATTATAAGCTATGAGTCCTAAACTCCTGGATCCCTAGTGTCCTTCTAGGATGGTTGGCATGTTCCTTTCTTTAGGAAATGGGTATTATGCCACCAGGGGATCAAACTGGAATTCACTTCACACAGCTATAGGTATTTGAGCCTGGAGTGAGCTCTATCTCTTGGAATTGCTTCCTGCTGTATAATTTTTGTGGTCCTGTGCTGGGAGTCTGTTAGAGCAGTGCTTCAGATGGACTGGCAAAAGGGCTGACATTGATTTATGGAGTAGGAGTATATTGAACTATTGGGGCATGGAGGTGAAGACCCAGAACTAACATTTTCCCTGTTATGTGCCCGTGGTCATCCTCGGCATGGCAGTGGGATTTTTCTCCTGGGGTATGCTAATGAAATAAAGATGAGTTCATTTCTAAGTATCTGTTTGCTCAAAATGCACTCATATTGTCACATGTAAGGCTTTACACTCACAAAGTGAGTTTGGGCATCCTTGGCTGGAAGAATTTGTAGTCCAAATATTCAGTCCAAGGTGCGAGGGGAATGAGTCAGGAAGATGTGAAGGAGTTTGCACAAGACAGGCTTAGTTTGTGTTTGAAATGTCTTCTTTCTGGAAGCTGCAACCTGTGCAAGGTACCTGTCAGTGTACAACTGGCTCCCTCCTGTGCCAAATATTGCTAGAAAAAAAGTAATTAACCTCAGATTCCCACTAAGATTGCAGACCGGATGTAAGACTTGTTTCGTTGTTTCACAAGGTGCTATATGTCCCAGTGGCAAAAAAGTGGATGAAACCTGTAAATTAAATGTTGTAGGCATTAGATGCCTGATTTTTCTGAGTATCTCTGAAAATCACAGCAGAGTTTTGTGACTGAAACAATAGAACACTGAGGTCCAAAGGAGCTTTAAAATGCTTTGTTGCTGCAGCCCTGTTAACTTGGTTCTTTACTAGTGAGATATTTTCCTTGTTATGTGTGTATATAGATGCTCTCCTGTCATCAAGATACAGTTCTCTTTTCCCACAGGAATTCAGATGGATGGTATTTTCCCTTAAGGAGTTAGCGAAGAGTAATGGTAGGAAAAAGCTCTGCATAGTTTGTGGGACGGGAGGGGATGGAGCAAACTAAGTGTGTGTACACCTCCTCCTGATACCTCACTGTATTTTGCTCTCTTTTTTTTTTTTTTTTTTGACTAATTCTTTCCATTTTGGAGCCAGAACTTCTGTGAGCTGACACAAGGGCATTTTGGATGATGAATTGTGTCGTGTCAGACCAGTGGGAGAGTATAGACCTAAGTCAGATCTTGCAGCTGGCCTGATTTATGTTCTGCTGTTCAGCTCAATTCACCTCCCTCTTCTGGAAAGCCCAGGCAGTAGTTCACAGAAGGGAGAAGGAACCTCTCATTTAATGCATTTTGGATTTGCTTCAGGGACTCCCAAATTGTGTGGAACATGTCCAAGCTTCCATGCAAACAGATATGAAGGTGACACTGTTTTTACTGGTGAAGAAACAAATTTAACGAGCGGCCTCTTCTGGCATATGGCTGTAGCAGAGCTTGGAGGGATGGGAAAGCCTTTGTTTGGGAGAGGGAATCAGGCTGGGAGATTGTCCCTCCAACGCTGCCTGTGGCCCTGCACTGAGCAGGGAGCTGGTCTTTTCCTGGGATAGTAACAAGACCTTTGAGGTTGCTTAGTTTAAGAGGTCTCGGGTGTCAGGAGCTACAATGCTGCTCTTACGTATGTGCATGTCTGAACGCTCACTTTTTAAGGCAATTATCATCTTTAATTTTAAAACTGGGGCCTTAGAGGTTACTTTTAGCAGAACAAGAGGCAAAATCCTCATCTCCTTTGTGACTGACTCTGGTGATGTTGCTTTTAAGCTCCGTGGGCACGATGGACTTATCTGATCTGTCTGTAATCACTGGACTGCATTTCCGTTTCAGGGCTAGAATAGAATCAGGATCACTAATGTACTGTAGTTCAGCAGTGGGGTAAACTGCTTGTAAATTGTTGATGCCATCTTTTATTGCATTTAATAGTTCAGGGAGAATAACAGCCTGTTCTTGAGCACAAATGTTAGAAAATTGCTCTATGGATCTGGAAAGACCCAGAATGAAACCTCCTGTTTTTCCAGCTACTCTCCTTTTCTTTTAAAATTGCTTATGTGGTTTGCAGCCTTCAAAGAATAGACTTAGAAACAAGATTATAAATCTTTTGTATTGCTGTAGATGAGGTAATGAGCAGGATAAGGAGTAAGGAATTCTTGTGTCATTTATTTGTCCCACTTTTCTGCTCTGCTGCAGCTCTAGAAGTTTGAACGTGAAAAGGGGTAGGTAGGGAACAGAGAAGGATTCTGTGACTGAAACAGCCCATGGAAGAAGCAGAGGGATCATCAAGCTTTCTCCAGCCTTTTGCAGTTGCTGTGTTGCTCAGATATCTTGCCCTGTGTGCAGGCAGTGATATGATGCAATATAAGGTCATAGTAAATGTGATTTGTTCAAAGCACAAGAGGCGAGTGGGCATTGCTTGTTTGGTGGAAAATTTTTTAAAGTAGCTTTTTTATTTCCCACACGAAGGTCACACATTTTAGATGAAAATATTTAAGGTAAACAGAAATATGTTATAACGTAGGGTAGTTCTTTGTGTCTTATCTACCTGGTATGTAATGAACCAGTTGGTTGTTCAGAGTGTACGTAACGTTGCTCTATCTGAGAGCTTGTGACACTTAGCATTAGGTAAAGGTCTTGAAAGGTGATATGATCCTTTAGGAAATAAGTCCAAGTAAAACGTGTCCAGATGTGGTGAAACAGGTGTATGTCAGTTAACATGACTGATCTCCAGTTCCATCCTTCTTTATCTTTACTGAATAATTAAAAGAAAATAACTGGCCATTTTTCTTACTCGGTGTTTTCTTGGGGTTTTTGCCATACATTCTACAGATTTTTTTTGTGTGTGCATTCTTTCAACTATTTGGAACAGTTGGGAAGAGAAGCATCATGATTTCCATCTCTCCTTTAATGTCACTTGTCAGCTTCTTATAGAGACAGGGTTGACAATCTGAACTCTAAAGGCTTTGGAAATAGAACATTAGTAATTGATGCACGCTTAGTTCTATTTTAGTAATATTTTTAAGCCTAAGTGTTATATCATTATAAATATAATTATATTTCTATTTAGAGACACAACTTGAGATTTTGTTGGTTTGATTATTTCAGTTGGCAAATATTACGTATAAAATTCGCTGAAAATGGTTAAACACTTAAAACTAAAATCTTAATGCTTTAGGATAGCTTAAAAATATTAGATGAAGAAGAGGAAAGCAGAAAATGGAATAGGAGACCTTGTACCTGATACTTCTTGCATACAGTACTCTGACCAGAGCTGTGCTGGCTTTGAGGTCTTTCAATTTGCTGAGGGGAAAGTGGAAGAAGAGAGGAGAGAGGTGGGGATGAACCCAAAAGCCTTCTGGCTGTGTGGTGCTATACAAGATTTTTTACCTTTTTTTTTTTTTTTGAGATGTCTTGACAATATTTTAGTCATTGAAATACCAAGCAACGTTCATCTTGATTTTTTGAGAAGCTGTTGCAGTCACTTCAAATATATCATTTCTGTCACAAGATTTATAGTCAAGGATATCTTCCTTATTGGGAAGATACTCTGATACAACACTTTTTGAATGGATATCTCTCTCTTTATGGAGGTCAGATGAATCACTTCAGTCTGACAGTGGGTTTGGAAAGAAAGGTAGATAAAATGCAAATTAATGTCATATTTCAAAATATGCTGAAAAATTAAACAGGTTATATAGGGGAAAATCCATTGTTATGTATTTCATGAAAGATAAATGGGATTCAGAGTGGCAGTTTAGAGTCTTAAATCAAGACGTGAGCATGAGCCTTATTTGTCCTTTTTTTTTACATTTTTAATTTTTTTCTTCATAACATCGCAGTAAACAACTACATTTCTGTTCCTGTATGTTTTTGGATGTGGAGGAAGAACAGAAATGTAACAGCAGGCAATAAGATCGTGTTTAAAAGGAAACTATGAGGGGAAAAAAAGAGATTTTACTTCTGATTTTGTTGGGGAATAAAGTAACAGTGTGGTGTGGCTGTTCACCATATGCACTCAAATCTTTCTCTGAGTACTCCTAAATTGGAAATATGTCTGACTACTTTAAGACTTAAGTTAATTCTATGTTTAAGAGTCACAAATACTCTCTGTTATGCTACCTTTTTCTTAGTTTTAAAGAAAGTGGTACAGAAGGGAAAGGGGGAAAAAAAAATGCATCCAGTCATGTTTGCCAAAGCAGTTTTGCCACATATTTCAAGAAGTAAATAGCAGTTAGCATTGCTTGTACTGCAGTGCCACTCAGGCCATTTCAGGTAGTCCAGAAATACCAACCACAGCTGAAAATGTAAAAAATCAAATGCTTCATGCCAGGAGAGACCTACCCTTGATAATGAGCATCGCAATCTCTTCACTTGGTGTGCAGTGGTGCTGCCCATTTGTTTAACTCGGTTTTAGGATAATTGTAGCTGTGACAAAGTGATTAAGATTTTACATTTTGCTGAATTTATTGCAGCTGATGCAGATAGCTGGAAGGCCAGAGATATTCCCTCAACATGAATGGAATTAGTTATGCCCAATGAAAACTCTTAGGGCTGACATTGCTGCATCCAGTGATGTCAAGGGGTGTATTTTGTGTAAAGCTCACTGTTGAAAGATTACACCCACAAAAACCAACCCCCACCAGCATTTAGGAGGCTGTTCCTCTGGCTCTGGGTATGAACTTGAAGTCATCAGGATATTTAGCTTTTGCAGCAGCCCATGCAGGTTCCACTCTGCCCACTTTAATGGGTAATCTTTGTGTGCCCAAAGGTGCATGTGGCATTTTCCCCTTGCTTCTGACAGGTTTTGCTTAAAAAGGGCAGTTTAATATTTTGGTTTGCCCTCAGCATTCATTACACAGACCCACATCTCTTCTAATGCACTGAGGGTAGAAGGATTAATTTCCTCTTTGGTTTTTCTGTCTGGCCTTTTACTCCTGTATCTGAGTTTTTCGCCAAAGTGAATAAATTAATTTTCACAATGTTCCTGCAAAATAGAAGCCAACTGTTCTTTTTCTAAAGATGAGAAACAGAGACATGTTACAACTTAAGGACCAAATTTGGTACTATAAGGCCTGTTTGTCTCTATGTAGCATATATATATAGTGTTCTGTGTATTCAAAACACACCCTCCATTAACTCTCACATTGTTTATCAGCTGCACTTGGTGTCCCTGTGCCCATCAAATCATCTCAAGTGATCTCTATCCCTTGATAGGGACCTGTATCTGTGGATTAGCTGATAGCAGCTGGAGGCTGTCTTTCTCAGTATTGAGCTGCACTAGAAAGCAAAGGGAGGTTGCTGATACGTTTCCCATTTGTTTGTAGATGGTGGTGAAGGAAGGTTACGGTATCCTGAGCACCTTTCCAGGCCTTTGGCCTCTGTTCTGGCAGGTGTAATGCTTCTGTTCTTCCCCGAGCTGTGACCTCTTTAGCTTGTTCCCATCTATTCTGGTTCAGACCTTGCCAGGCAGTTGTTTCCTTTTGTTTTCTCCAGTTAGGCAGCATCTGCTCCTCAGCCTCTCATCCTTAAGCCCATTTTCTTTGCAATTCCTATTGTAATTCCTGTCTGGTCTCAGTGCTCTGAACCTCCTATTCTGTCTCTAGCTTCCTTACCTAGCTAGATCCAGCTCAGCATCCCATCTGCCTGTTTTCTCAACCCTGCTTGCTCCCCACTGCTCTCAGCCAGTACTTTCACTGGTTCATAATTCCAATTTCTGTTTTGTCCAGATTAGATGGTTCACCCTTTTGTTTCTCCTGTTCCCCTTCTCTTTTCTCCTCCTGTTTTTGCAACCATTTTTTGCAGAGAGTTCACAGCTCCCTGCTTCTCAGTGTCATTTCCTCAACAATCTCACTTTCCTTCACTTATGTTTTCTCTCTCCAGTGCAGCCTGTCATCCCAGTTTTCATTTTCACTCATTAGCTCTTTGACTTTCCCATTTTTCTTGATTATATTGCAAGAATGCATGGGAATTTCTATAACTAACTAAATATATACATATACCCGCACTCCGGGAATGATCTCAGCTGTCTTCTTCCTCTCAACTCCTGGAATGGTAGATGTAGAAACAGGGTGAACAAAATCTACAACATTGCAGGATTCCCAAGTGGAGTGAGAGCTGCTACCAGTCTATACTGGATGACTCCTGGTGTCTGGAATGTGTGAGCAGTTTAGTTAGAGAGTCTGCTGAATGTGTATGTACTGTTGTTTTTTGAAGGCTTGAAATTTGCTTAAATTGACTTGTGAGTATAAGCTTCCAGGTTTAATGCTTCTACTAGTAACAGCAGGTGTGAGATCAGCTTCATTATGTGAAGACATCATGAAGAAAATGTGTTTTCACCTCCCTTTTTTATGATCTACAGTATAGTAAGCACAAATGTTGCCTTACTTTTACCATCAGCTTGAATGCCTGTGATGGACAGTTTCAATTACAACTGAAAGTAGTGTAGTAGATGTGTTTTCATTTTATATATGCACTATGTGCTTCTGAAGAGATGTCTTATATAAAATAAAAAATATTAATAAATTTTGACCATGGTGAGAAAACACCTATAGCCTGTGGCATTGAACCTGTAGGTTGCAGACAAGCAAGCATGAAGGCAGAATGATCACAACACAGGACATTGGTTGTCAATAGATGGGCAAATGACAAGGGCCAAAGTAAGTTGTCACTGTTTTAGCCACAGGAGAAGTGGAAGCCGCAAATAACTAACACAGTGAATTTCTGTTACTTTTTTTGGATTTTTTTTCATTAGGTACATTGAGGAAAGTCCGTCCCTGAGACGTATGACTATGATGAGGGAAAAGGGAAGGCGCCAGGCTATCCGAGGCCCGGCCTTCATGTTCAACAACAGGGGCACCAGTCTGACAGCTGAGGAGGAGCGTTTCCTGGATGCAGCTGAGTACGGGAACATCCCCGTGGTGCGCAAAATGCTGGAAGAGTCCAAAACCCTGAATGTCAACTGTGTTGACTACATGGGCCAAAACGCCTTGCAGCTTGCTGTGGGGAATGAACATTTGGAGGTGACAGAACTCCTGTTAAAAAAAGAGAACTTGGCACGGATTGGAGATGCCCTGCTGCTCGCAATCAGCAAGGGCTACATCAGGATAGTGGAAGCAATCCTGAATCATCCTGGGTTTTCAGTAAACAAGCGACTGACTCTGAGCCCTTGTGAGCAGGAGCTCCAGGATGATGATTTTTATTCCTATGATGAAGACGGAACCCGCTTTTCTCCAGACATCACTCCCATCATTTTAGCTGCCCACTGCCAAAAATACGAAGTCGTGCACATGCTGTTGATGAAAGGAGCGAGGATAGAAAGACCTCATGATTACTTCTGCAAATGCAATGACTGTACAGAGAAGCAAAAACATGATTCTTTCAGTCACTCTAGGTCGAGAATAAATGCATACAAAGGGCTGGCAAGCCCGGCTTATCTGTCCCTCTCCAGTGAAGATCCAGTGCTCACTGCTCTAGAACTCAGCAATGAACTTGCCAAGTTGGCCAACATCGAAAAAGAATTCAAGGTAATGGTGGCTTTGTGTTTCTCCGTCTTTGTTATTGTTTTAAAGTTGCTGCTACTTCATGCTCTCCTTGGATCCTGAAATTATTTCCTGTGTCTTTTTCAATTATGAATACTTTCATGTTATTTATTGTCTCTTTTATTCTTGATTCTCAGTTTTAAATACATAAGCCTTTAATAAGAATTTTTAATGAAACTAAATTGCTTTTGCACCTCCTGTGTACAGAGAAAATTGGGAACTGGAAAAAGTGTGTATTCTGATAACCTCACAGCAGATGGAAAACAATTTTGGTTTCAGTGGCAGACAAGGATTGGTTTTAATTATGAATTCTGAGTAAAGTAAGTGCAAAAAACAGAAATGTTATCTTTTTCTTAAGCATCTGCAGCATTCACCTTATTCCCTCTTTTTAATTTGTACTGATTGTGACTGATAGCTCCAAATTGTTAAGAATACCGAAAGTGGATTTTTTTTTTGACACATCTTTTAGAAATGTCACTTGTTCAAAACCAGCTGTTAGACTGATCACAGATGTAGGTCCTGTTGCCTCCTTTTGAGCTGTATCTGCTTTTGTCTCTCAGTGCCCCTACTTTTTTTATATGTTTCAGCTTTTCCCAGTGCTTTTCTTAATGATGCAGTTCTGTTGAATACCTGAAAAGTACAGTAACATCCACCTCCCCTCTTGCCTGCCCTCCTCTTCCCCAACAAAATCCCACCAAAACATCCAGTCCCAGTAGACTGTGCTGTAAGAAAAGCTCAGCTTAGGGGGTGACATATCGTTCTCACTGAGTAGTGATATTAACAGCATTGCCTCTAGTTTTAATAACAAGTTTATTGGGGTTCTGCAAGGTCGGTGTTGGGTACTACTTGTTTGTTTAGTACCTTCAAAAACGATCTGAGAGAGACAAAAATACCAATAACCTTTCCAAACAACAGCAAACACTGTTATCACTGTGGAATGCTCAGAAGAAATATACAACAACCTGGAGAAAAACAGGCAGAAATTAATTAAGTGAACTCTACCAGAAGAGGAAGAAACCATTTTAGACTCCTGAGAAAGAATAGCTCGGAGATAGCTAAGTGAGTTAAAATATAATTTAAAAATAAAGTTTTCAGGGGTGAGAAGTATTCATGTATTATACCATGCACTAATAAAGTGTAAAATTCAGCTTAAATCTTTCCTTCCTTTGCTGAAGGAACCCACTCATACTGTGCTGTGTATTGTGTAATCTGGCAAATTAATTGAGTACTTCCTCTATGTATCTATTCAGGGATATAGGAAAAATGCTGTTTTGGTTTTTTTTTTTTCCCTCTGCTGAAGAGGTACTGAAATCTGGGCAAGCTCTTTGTGAACAAAAAACTGAAGAATTAGAGGATTTTATCATGTGCACAGAGCCTCTCAGCTTGTGTGCTGCACACAATGAATTAGTTATGTGCCTCATTTAGAGAGCATTCTACAGGGTTAAATCTCTGATGTGTATAATTTAGTCTGTTTATCACTGATTCCTTTTCAACTAGGCCAACAACCTGAGAGCCACAGAGGTTCCAGAATCGTGTGCCCAAGGTGGAGATTTTTGGGTTTTCTGAAAAATGCTTTGGTTGTGGATAC
>VYXB01005587.1:1580692-1599004 GCA_013397135.1 Pachyramphus minor
CCCCCCCCCCCCATAACTTTTTCTCCTGTAGTTTCTTCGAGAGAACTTTTCTTCTGGGTTGGCTCCTCAGAAACTCAACCATCCATCTTTATCTTTGTGATACTGCATACAAATTCTGTTATTATGCCAATGCTCACTAGTGGGCTTAGGGATTCAATGTAAGCATTATACAACTTCTCAAAACCACCAAAATACCATCTCCATCACCAAAAGCTAAATTAAGCCAGGCTGCATCATGCATTTGTTAGGTGAGAATGCAGATGATTAGAACTGCATAGAAAAATTTCAGTAAAAATAGACATTCATGGGAGGCTCCCATATTGTAAGTACTAATACCATGAATAAAAGTTGCATTAGAAAAAAAGATTAGCCTGAAATTTTGGAGGAGAAGAAGCAACATTTTTTGATTGGGTTTCCCATTTCAAACCAGAACTTAAAAAAATTACTTCACTTTTTAAAATGTTAATTCCCTGATATTTTGGAATGCCTAAAACCCCAAGAAATTCACTATTATCACAGTTGTCAGTATTTTTGGATAGCACTTAGATGGCTGCTAACCTTGCCAGATGTATAAGATAATTTCAGTTTAGGCACCTACAGTAGAGATTCATAGAATCATAGAATCAGGTGGGTTGGAAAAGACCTCTGAGATCATCAAGTCCAACCCTTGATCCACTGCAGTTACTGGACTATGGCACTAAGTGCCACATCCAGTCTCTTCTTAAATACCTCCAGGGATGGAGAATCCACCACCTCCCTGGGCAGCCCATTCTAGTGCCTGATTACCCTCTGTGTAAAGAATTTCTTCCTAATATCTAAGCTAAATCTCCCCTGGCAGAGCTTGAGACTGTACCCTCTTGTCTTACTGCTGGTTGCCTTGCTAGTGTGGAAATTCCAGCTTCTCATCAACATCAAAACATTCCAGTGAAATAATGACTCTCCTCATTGCTGTCACATCTCTCTTTTTTCCCCTTCTGATTCTTATGTATCTCAGGGTGGTTTTTTCTGTTTCTACCAAGCGTGGGAGGAGAGCTGACTTTTCCTGGAGTCCCATTTGTAACTGTGTGGTCAGGGCTTTCTTTCGAATAGATGTGGATGTATTCACATCCCAGAGGAGAAGGCTTCTAGTCCAACACTTACCCTCCTTGTGAAGCGGAATGACTGACAGACTTCTGCTGCATTCTCTTCTAGGATCATCACTGGGAAATGCTCATCCAATTTAATCTGTAGCACAACACTGAGCATATTTGTTTCAGGGTGAAGAAAAATGGGCAAGACAGTTTCTCTCCCATAAAAAACAACAAAAAAAAGGACAAATCTGTTTAAAGGGACTTTTGATAATATTCATGATTTATTCTTAACATCTATGGTTCATTAAGGTCAACAAACTTTCCTCTGACTGTTCCACTTCCAGGACTCAGGGCATTCATACAAAAAATACTGTTCTAGGTGGTTTTTCCACAGAGAAAGAATATGGGTTGAACCTGTTTAAAAACACCTGAGGGCAAACTTTCCTGGTATATGCTTGTTAAATTGAACCTTGGACTTTTGCATATGCAAAGTCCTGTCTGCCTCTGTCGCTTATGATTTATACTAACAAATTCTAATGCACAAACTGGGGTTTACACAAGACTATTAGAAATGTGGAAAGGTGCCTTAGAACATTCATTCATGATAGTCAGCTCCCTATGAATATTAAAGAAACACTGATTAATTACATTGATTTTTGGTTTGTTTTCTTTCTTCTGAAGGGAAAATGTTTTAAAGAGATTCAAAGAAAGCAGTGAACACTCATTTTTCTTGGGAGATACAAGACACGTAGCCAAAAATAAGGACTGAAAATGAATAACAATAAATGAGGAAACTGAAGCCCTAAAGACCATTTCACTCTATTTCTTTGATCTTCAAGCCTACTTACTTCCTACTTCTTTGTGAAATCCTTGTTCCAAGCTCCTGTTGGTCCTTTTGCTCTTCTTCATCTATTTTATTTGTTTAGTTTCTTCTTGACACTTTTACTCCTTTTTTTTTCTTTGCATCCATTTATCTTCTTCCCTCGCTTTCTTCTATTCAGTTCCCTCTCTGGATTTTCCTTTTTCTTGCCTCCCTTCTAAGTGCTCACCTGACTTTCTACTACATAATTAGAAAGAAAGCAACATTGTTGATTAAGTTCTGTATCTGAGATGCACAACCAGAATTCTTCTTTGCTCTGGGCTTATTCACCAATTCTGATATTTATAAGGGCTTTTATTACCAACGTGCCTGATCAGAAAGTGTTTTCCCAGGATATCAAATTTGCTGGTCCAATTGCTTTCTTTTGTTGAAAAGGACAATACCTGTGTAAGTTAGAGGAAGTTATGGAAGGCTGGTCTGATGGCATCTGTCTTAGGAGTGGTTGGAGATCTCTGAGGTGCATTGCTTTGTACCTGACAGACTGTCCAGGGAAGCTCAGTCTGGAACTGTATCTTGTCCTAATGTAAATAAGTGTTCATTACTGTAGTTGGAGGATTGTGTTTTTTGGTCCCAGTAGCACTTTGCAATACAAAATATTCCCAATTTTTATATTTTCTTGTTCTTCTATTTTAAGCAGCCCCTGGCCACTGTGGTTGCTGTGGGTTACTAAAGTTAATTGATATTTACCCTCCTCCCTGAGAACTTTAAAATGGTTACTGCCCAGGGCTGGGAGAATTCCTAGCAGTCAGAACAGCTGGTGGAACTTTCCTTTGGAGTCACCATAGGAAAAAAGGACAAGGTAGTGAAAAAGCCACATGATAATCTTTTTTTACCAGCTTTCAGCTAAATACCATCCTGTGTAAGCAAGCTCGATTCTCTCAGCTGGAATTGCTCTAGCAAGGATCAAAAAGATCATAATCCTGCTTTATATAGGATAAATCCCTGTTCCCAGTTTTGCTAAAAGCTCCTACTGGAACCAAAGGAAGATGTGGACGTGCATCCAAAAGCGGAATCTGTCCCTGTTCCAAGTAAATTTACATAGTGTTATCTCAGCTGAACTAACAAAGAATGTTCGAGCTTGGTCTACGTTTAGGTCCAGCTTTTGGAAGGACAGGGTCCAGATCCATATCAGTAGTGCAGTTATGTCCTTGATTTGCATATACAGTTGTGTGTGCAAACTGAGTCTGTGCGTGATCTCAAAGTGGCCATTTAATACATAATACATTTAATGACATAAATTTATGGTTGCATATAACGTGTGTGTGAACTAGTTATGTGGTTGTAAATACTTGTGAAGTGTGGTGCTTACAGGAATGTAACAGAAAACATCTCTACATCTCATCTGACTGCATGGGATTGCTTAGTGTACAGTTTCTTTGGAATAGTTTAAAAAATCCAATGGGTGAGATCAGCTGGAGGCTTTCTGTTCATGTCCTTTGTTCTTTGCATACATTGCTGTGTTCTTTGCTAAAATTCTAGATGAAGTCAGGAGGTAATTTTTGATGTTACGAGTGAGAACAGAACATGCAGAGTTGGGTAGGCTGAGATCCAGACATTGATGTGGGCCGGAGTCCTCCAAAATTGCTCATGAGACACAGCTCTGCAGTCCCACTCATCATCAGTTGTCCCTTTTATCTACCAGTATCACCCACAGTGTCTGTAATGTAGGCTGATATTTCTGATGTTTCAAAGATCTTTGTGTAACTGTTACTTTTTTGGTTTTTTGAGAGATAACATTTAAGATACTATAACTAGTAAAACCAGCTGAGTTAGGCTGTGAATTAATTGCAGAAGCACTTTGTCGATTAAGGAATCAGAGGTCCTGTATTATGATGGAAAACAGGCCAAGAACCCCCCTGTATAATGTCAGTGCCTACTCTGTTTGGTGCTCTCCTGAAGATGAGCTTCATGTCACCAAGCTGTCAACTTGCACAGGTCCTTTCACCTCAACACAGGGGAGTTCTTGTAGCCCTGTTTAGAACATGGAAGAGGTGAGTGATCTGGTGGCCTCATCTAAATGTTCTCAAGAGTAAACAGAGGTGGATGTGTATGACTGAGACCACAGATTCAGGTTTCTGATATTCACACAACACCCTGCAGGTAGAAGATTGTTTAAGAACTGGATCCCACGGTCACAATGTGGGTAGTGTTTGTCTGTTTAGTTCTGTCAAGCAAACAAACAGACTGGGATAAATTTGACTTGCTAATACATAAGTAAGTAAAGACCTGGAGAGGGAAATCTGACAAGTTTTCCTAGCATAAAATTCAAAGCCAGAGTCGGATATGAGGATACTGGTTTTCAGTTCTCATAACAGCATTTGTTAGTAATGTAGCCTGTATTTAATCCTTAAATTTGACACAATAAAACTTAACCCATCATATCTTTAATCTTATCTGGCAACAAGCATAACTTTTATAAGGAAGTGGCCTATCCACCCTATCAAAGAAATGTGTCACACTGTTATTCAGTAGAAATGTGGGTAGCTTTCTGTTGTAGGCAAATAGTCCATGCAAAGCAGTCTGTCCTTCTGGAACCAGCAGGGCTATTCCAGACTGGATGGGTGTATTTTTCGGGATGCCAGTTAACACAGTGTGAACTGTGAGAGCAGAAGCTTTGCACCCTCTGCCAGGATCAGTCAGGAGCTCTGACACACTTGAGGGGATGAGTCTCCATCCATAAGAGAACAGCAAAATGAAACCATCTGTAGTCTACTGAATTAACAGTCTTCATGAGATACTACTGCAATTGCAGTTTGTCCCCCTTTTGCCATTTGTAGGCAACATTTCACAACTGTAATTGCAAGTGTTCTTGCTTGTCTGTGCTAACTGAGAAAGTAACTTCTCAGTAATGTATCTTTTGGCATTACATGGGTGTTATTTTAAGGAAGAAAGGTTGAATAGTAAAGAAAAAGGAGTGAACCTTTAGCAAGAGTAACTATTGTAATTTCCTAACTATTAGAAGCCCACTATTTCTCCTTCTATTTCTTCACGTTTAGCAAAGGATTGAGGAAAGACTTTGTAAATGAAGCCTCTCCCTGAAACTGGATAGCCCGTGTTCATTCATGCAAGAACAAAATTTGGTTATAAAGCACTTGAATAATACAAAACTGTCTAAACTAAACTGTATTAAACCTTAATGAGATGCCAACTTGGAGTGCAGGGTAGATAGAAATAACATCAAAACAGGTACTTTTTTTCTGTTAAAGTTACATGTGCCTGCAAAGTCAGGCAGAAAGAATATAGTTTCTCTTTTAGCCATATTGTACTACTACTGGAATCAGTGAAATTAGTGTATCTTCCCATGCACTGCAAATTGTGCATTTTACAACTACTTTATAGTGTTAAAGAAAATATGATTACCAGTTTTATTGCTGTTGGTTTCATGTAAAGATACATCTGATGATTAGTATGGTTTTTGCTCAGCCATCTCTGTAAATGCCTGCCTTCAGCTGTAGTGAAATGCATAAGCAACTCTTGCTTGAAATTGGATGTTTAAGGAAAGGAGTGCTCAAGTTCTCACAGATACATAATAATTCTGTTGTAAAAGCAATATAAAGAGTTTTAAGAACACAGGTCTTCAGTAAACTAAAGGCTTGGTATTGGTTTTGGCTATATTAGATTGTCTTTAGTCACTCCTTTGTCTTCACTGAAGAAAATCCCCATCTTCTTTTTACACTGTCTTACCTCTTTGAGCTTGGCTTAATAGCCTCTCTAACCTGAATTCTAGCAGTTCATACTTACAATTTTTGGCCTCTGTGATGAAACTCTTCCTTGACTAGACTGTCAAGAAAGATTGTTCCTCTTTTATCTCTTTATTTATGACTGTTGCTTTTCTAACCACCATCCTAGAGTCTTCCTTTGCATGTGTTTTATCTTTGTAGGATCCCTTCCCTGAGTTTAATCATGCATCCCAGTATTATTTTTATAATTGGCTCTTCCGTACTATTCTCCTTGGTTACCAAAAACAAATCTAAAATAACCTTGCATCCTGTTGGTTCACTGACAACTGAATTTATTTGTCCTCTCTGACCGAAGGAAATAACTGACTCTTGTTTAGGTCTATGATGAGGACTGGTTGTTTCCAAATCTGTGTCTGGGATGTTAGTCTTATGCAATAACACAACTCCTAGTAGTATTTATTTGTCTCCAGTAGTGTTTCGTTTTGATTCATATCTGAATCTGACCTATGGGATTGATGGCTGATTCTTGCAGTTATCCTATGCAGTCTCTTTTCCCATTGTTTCCCAAAATAATTTGAAACTACTGAGAGCACATCAGTTTCTCTGTCCCACTATATAGATCCTAAATTGAGAATTTAGCAAAACTAGCAGTAAAAGGAAGTAAAATTACTTACGAAAGGAGGAAAAAGTGAGGGTTTCAGGAAAAAAATTTGAAATTAAGTGAGAAAATTATGAGGGTGGAAGCAATAAGGAAGCATTTTTCAGAAGACAGGTACCTCAGAGGGAAAATCTATACCCCCAAAAAGTGATTTTAAAAAGGCAGTGTCTGGAAATGAACAGTAAACACACACAAATGAAGAAACAGAGGACTCAAACTAGTGTTTTGATGGCCTAATGGGGAAAAAAAAAGAGAGACGAAAACCTGTGGAGTCACTGAAAAAGAAGGCTGTGCTGTTTCCAGTTGGGCACTGAAGCACTTGATGCAACAAGGTAAAATTGGCAGGTTCAGTCAAGTTTTCTTCTCCAGTTCACGTGAAGAAATCAGAGGCTGCATCTCAGATCTGGAATCTCTGGAAATCTATCTGAGAGGACATAGACACAAAAACGAAGACCGAGGTTTCTGCTGAAGTAGAGATCAGATGAGAGCTTATAGGTAATGCCACAGAGATGCTGGGAGACATATACAAATATAAACCAAACTGCAAGCAAAGATTCAGGCATGCCTTACAAAACTATCTCAAAATTTTGAAATGGAGATGTTGTGTCAGAAGAGGGAGGAGATGAGAAAGAAGCAAATCTTTGCGATGTTGCAATACAGGAGCAACTGAGGAGTTTAAAGGTAGCACCTCAAGGATGAGACATAAGCTATGTTGAGTGCTAAGGGTTCTGAAAAGACTCTGAATTGGAGAAGGGAGATGTTTTCAATAACAAAGCAAGTGTTGGCTTCATATACTTTCAGAAGAGCTGTTGATTCCAGCAGTAATGAAGGAAAATGGAGTGAGAGGAAACATGATGGAGATTAAAGAAATAGTCATAAAAGGAATGGTGTGTGAGAGGTATAGACAGGGAAGTGACAGGGAAGAAGGGAAAGGTGGACAGAGCTCTTAGATAAAAGGGTTGAGGTTTTCAGAAATGTCTCTGTAGTTCAGCAGTGTTGTCAGTGCAAGGGTTGTTTCTTAGAGAACAACTGAGGAGCCTGATATCTTTGAACTGTCCTTTGAAGAAGCTGGTTTCTGTACTGCCTAAACAGGAGTTTTGGGGTATTTTGCCCACAATATTGGTTTCCAAGTTGGTGCCACCGTTGTTCTGTGCAGTTACTTTGTAACCCACTGTACACATTGTTGGGTGTGAGCCGCTCCAGGGGTAAGTGGGAAGTAGGGGCGGGGAAAGAAGTGAATCCGGGATACATCAGAGTAAAGAGTAAGCAGCCATTTCAGCAGTGTAGAAAGAGCTGAAACATATTCATTGCCTGGAAGGCAACACTGTAAGAATGATTTCATTAGTTGTCTGCAAAATTTTTGAAAGAGTGAGGTTACTTTTTCAAGTAAGTCCTGGTTTGTCTGTGCAATACTTATTTGTCCATTCAGCTTTCACTTGTTGCCCATCCAGCTTATTTTATTATTCTGTTATGTCATGTTCCCATGCTCTGTTAAACAGCTGCCACCATCTGCTCTTCGAGTGTCCACCTCGTGTCACAGAATAATTGATTCTGCTGCACAAAAATTCTGTAATACACTCCCAACCCGACACAGTGAAAGCCAAACCCTGTTAATCTTTAGTGACTTGTACAGGTTCTTTTTTCCTCTCCGCTGACTCCTAAGTGTTTGTCACGGGCTGTTCTCTGCATCCCTCCTGTTTCAGAATGACTACCGCAAGCTGTCCATGCAGTGCAAGGACTTCGTGGTCGGTGTCCTCGATCTCTGCCGGGACTCGGAGGAAGTGGAGGCCATTCTGAATGGGGATTTGAACTCGGAGCCAGTGGAGGCGCAGAGACACAGAGCCTCCCTGAGCCGTGTCAAGCTGGCCATCAAGTACGAGGTCAAAAAGGTAACTCCTCACGGCCGGTGCTTGCAGGAGAGCTGCCATCTCACCGTTCCGCAGGTGTCAGGAACCCCGGTCAGATCACTGCTGAGACAAGGGGGTGTGCAATCAAGGCTCTCTCACAAGGCAGGAGCTGGCAGAAGGGGACTATAATGAAGGAGTTTAGTTTAATCTACTTCCCACAGCTGAGAAGTGGCAGGAGGTTTTAATGACATAGATCAGGTGTGCTGGCAAGGCTGTGACAGTTGGTCGGATCCTTCTCCCAATTAATCCAAGAGCAGACATTTCAGTGGAGCCAGATTTTCACTCAGGAAAAAGTAAGGATGTGTCTTTATGCCAGTTTCTGTGATAATATCTAATCCAAAGGGAAAGCTGTGTAGGTGAAACTGTTAGTTCATCTGTTCTGTTTGTGATTTATTTTTATTACTTTTACTTCCTATGTTACGTAACTCAATCCAGCAAGAAAATTCTGGTAAGTAAGTCTTGAAGCCTTCTAATAGTGTTCCAATCAACACACAAGGGTTTTGTTTGTTTGTTTGTTTTTAAAGTAAGGTCTCCCTTTTACTACTTCCAAAAAAGAAAAGAGAACACTTAAGTTGATGTTAAGTATATTATTTATTAATTTATTTCAAAATATGACAGGAAATCAAACAGCTCATCTGCAGCTATGCGAGTTGTAGTGAGAAATTTACTGTGCATGTTCCTTTAAAAATATTTTAAAATTCGGCTCTGAAAATGTATGGACTATGTCTGTGGCTGGTTAATCAGTTCATCTTTGCACTTGGGTTGATTAGTGTTTTGGAAAGTACAATGTGTTTTCAGTTGATGCCCCTCTCAAAGAAATTTTTAATGAACAGTGATGTTGTGAATGAATGTTATGCACTGAAAAATGGAGCTGTGTATCACAAATTTGACATAATATGTATCCATAGCAGCTTTTATTGTATTGCTATGTTGTTCTCCTCAAGATCCCACACTACCCTAGTACAGAGAATAGTTAATACTGAGTCCTGCTGTGAGAGGACCCAGGAAATACAGCAGTGCCTATGTATTATTTACAGCTACCTATTTACGTGATTAGCATAATTTCCATTCTTTACAGCCATTAAGGTTTCATCATCTCCACAAGAAGCCTTGTGTTCCTCAGAATAAATAACCCTATGTTCTGTGGCAACCTCTCAAGCCAATCTGCCACATAAAATGGGTTGTGAGCACCCTGGCAGAACAAGTGGGAAATGCTGGTGTTTATCATGTCCCCAAAAGTTTGTTAACAAAAATTCTAAACACAGATCCCAAGCAGCAAATCACCATTTCCGATGCAGAATTGATCTACAGGAGATAAATGCACATTAATTACCAAAATTCAAGGTAAATATATACCAGCATTAAATTAATTAAAAAGAATGGAACGGGGGGAAAATTCAAAGTGCATAAGCATGTTATAGTGTCTAAATATCACATACATTCTTTATCCTATTGCATTTTAATGTGTGCGAACGTTGTTGAGACTCGTGTCTCAGCTTTCTTGCTGTAGTCTGTGGTTTGCTTTTAAGAGGTTATCGTCACTGATGAAATTCATTGCTGAGCAGGGGGCCCCACAGATCTGTTAAGAATAACAAAAATCTACATAGTGGGGGAAAAAAAAAAAAGACAATTCCACATAGCAAACTTGTTCTCTTCTCTTGCAAGAGATAAACCCCAAGTGTTGACAAATGATAAATACAGTTCAGGACCTACAAGACTAATGACCTTGGTGGAAGGAAATAGATGGTGCAGAGTTGTTACCATATTGATACATGTTCCCTGTAAGTGGCCCTTACAGAGGGCATGACAAGCATTGAGCCAGGAAATGTCTCTGCCATGGTGTTCCTTTGATTTGCTGGGATTTGCTCTGTCACAGCTGGGACAGATGGCAGTGATATTCTGCTTAGAAAGGATTCAGATGTGGGAACTCCATATGGGATTATTTCAGCCCCCTAACTGTAGGAAGCAGACAAGGATGTGGCTGGGTTCTTTAGCTTTCCATATTTCTAGCTGTGCTTCTGGGTCAGCTACATTAAGGTCAGCTCCCTGGTGCAAACAGAACTATGGGTCTATGAAATAGTTAATGAGCCATATGCCCTTTTCAGAGGGAGGAAAAAGCATATGACAAGTGAGCAAATGTGCTCAGAAGTTCACTGCCAGGGAAATGGAGGTTTTAATTCTATTAGTAACGAAACTCTTGCACTTAATACCCCAGGTACTGCATCAGAGTTTAGCCCATCTTTTAAACATGATATGATTTCGAAGGTAAGGTTCAGACTGAAACTGCAGCCCCAATAGTAAAGGACTGGGGGAATTAAGGAGACAGAAAAAAAAGGGAGTTAGAACAAGTAGTCTTGCTTTGTATGCTGAATTGCTGCTGCAGTAGTGCTTTTAGTTTTGTGTCTCAACTCTGTCTTTAGATTGCCAGCAAAATTTCAGAGAAGAGCTGACACTGGGCCAAGTTCTGCAGTTCTTGCTGGGATAAAAAATCAGAATGGAATTTCTGAGTGAAATCAATAAGAGTTGGAGTAAAATCACAGGATTTAATTTTCAAACACTGAAGTTTTGAATCGATAGATAAGAAAGAAGACATAAAATTCTCTTTATGTGTTGTGTGCTTGTGCCAGGAGCTGGTCTTGCTACATCTAAACTCAGCCATTAGGATGGTAGGAATAAATAACATTATAATCACTCTTAGTCATAGAGAAAAATATTTACATACTGATGACTTGGTTCATGGTCGTGAAACTGAAAACATCAGAAGTGTTACAGCCAATTGTGCTCAGAAAAGCAGCTACATTAAAATAGGGATTCTTTTATTTCTTTTAGTTATCAGGTACTGTCCTCATGCACCTTTTTTTTCACTGGGGTTTGGACTGGATCTGAAAATATTAGATCAATGTGATAATAAGATCAACATATGTAATGAAAAGTATGATACTGCATGGAAAGTAGAATGAGAGAAGAGAAATGCAAAAAGGTTGTAGGATGATGTGATCAGAAGGTAAAAAAAGTAGGTAAAATGTTATGGGGACCCTTCTGTCCTTGGAGGAGATGAACGTGGGGGGCAGACAGATAATACAGGAACACACACACACGGAAGACAGATGGACATGGAAGAACTTACAGTTGTTGAAAGTAAAACCAACACAATCATAAATTGAAATATTTCAGTAGACA
Source organism: Pachyramphus minor (assembly GCA_013397135.1). Classification (NCBI taxonomy): domain Eukaryota; kingdom Metazoa; phylum Chordata; class Aves; order Passeriformes; family Tyrannidae; genus Pachyramphus; species Pachyramphus minor. The sequence goes on from VYXB01005587.1 coordinate 1,592,068, forward strand.
CTGAGTGAAGAAGGATGAATTTCAGAGCTTTTATGGCTGAGAAGTGACAGAACTTGCTCCGAGGGCTTGGAAATGCTGCATGTTGTGTGGTTGCCAAGAGTTAAATAAGTCGCTGAGATCTTCTCGAGCCCTCAGACTCATTGCTAGAGAAGACCTTGCCCATAACCCTTGGCATCTTATTCACTAAATCTTCCCTTTTCTGTGGAGAATTATAGCCGGGCAGATCTCCTCTTAGTGTCAGATCCAAATTTTGATAGACCAGGAGGAATAAACCAGCACAGAGCTCTGGGTGAGATGCCAGAGCTCCCTTAAAGCTCCTTTACTGTTTCTTCCCATTCCCTCTGGTAATAGAAAGAATGATGTGGGTGTTTCTTCTCCCATCTTCCCTACAGTTTTAAGCCTGACTTTAAAAATGGCTTTGTAATTTGAAATAATTATTTACTTTCCTGCCTTTGTCCGCAGTTAATCTGCTGTGGGATTTGTCCCTTTGATGTCCTGAGTTGACAATGAAATTTATCTTACTGAAAGAAGAGACTGGGGGCATATGTCAGAATGCACAAGCACACAAAAAACCAATCTCTTCCTCTCAAATGGGCCAGGCTGGCAGGTTTTATGCTGCATAAGCTTCAAAGGTGACAGCCTAGGAAAAAAAGAATAGAAATGTAGTTTGAGTTGACATTAATTTCTTAAAAGACTTTTACAATCTTTTTATTTATTTCTGTTGGCCAATCCACTCTATGTACAAGCTGCATTAATATGTGAACTGGTTAATGAATCACACACCAAAATGCTTAGGGACTTCAGTTTTAGAGGAAAGTAGATTAAAGTATGAAGATTGCTTCCCTTTTTAAGGTTCATGCAACAGCTTCAGATTTCTCTTCTTGAGAGCTTTAAAGTTCCCTGTTTTCATTGCCAATGATTTAATTTGATTTTCTTTAAGAAGTCGGTCCTGTTGTACTACTCTCTGCACTTTTTAATGAGATTTGGAATATTAATGGAGTTTTGCAGGCAAGAGCTGGCAAACAACAGTGTATATAGTACATAATGATCTCTACAGAGTACAAGGGATAATAAAATGGGATATCCAAGATTTACAGTATTTTAATTCTTTTTTTCCAAGGTATAACCAGTTGATATCAAATCTCACTCTTTACCCAAATTATCAGACTTACTGGGATTATTTTCAAATCCTTTTTGTGTAACACCTAGCATGGCAATCATGGTTCTGTATGTACCAGTTACATAACTCTTCTTATGAACGATAACATGTTTTGTTTCTTTTTCCTTGCAGTTTGTGGCCCATCCAAACTGTCAGCAACAGCTTCTGACTATCTGGTATGAAAACCTCTCAGGATTACGGGAGCAGACCATTGCTATCAAGTGTCTGGTTGTGCTGGTTGTGGCACTGGGCCTTCCATTTCTAGCCATTGGTTATTGGATTGCACCATGTAGCAGGGTACTGAATTTTATAAATTACCTCTCTTGTAATGTTCTGGGAGCTGGTTTTCAATTTCTGGCAGTTAACATGCAGTATTGTACCTCTAACTCTGCTGCTTCCAAATTTTAATTAATTAATGATATTTTTAGCCTTCTCTAATCTTGAGCCAAAAGATGCTACTTTTTTATTTGCAAAAAGATGCTGCTGTTTTGTTTGCACTGTGAAGCGGGGACCACAGTGATGAAGCATGAAAATAAACTGATGTTAAGTTTAAAAAAAGAAAAATAACCTTCTTTGAGGTTTTTTTTTCTTTTTTAAATTTCTGCAGAATATGCTCACCTCACAGTCTCTGCTATGTAATTATAATCTGTATTAGTGTAACGTGGGTTTTTTGGAAGTCACCACTCAGATGCTTTATTAAGTCTCCTCTGATGGCATCTTAAGGTCTCATGCTGTTCCCACATAAACCATTAGCAGAACATCTGTTGACTTCACTGATGCAGAACTTAATCTTAAGTAAAATATTTGTTATTCCTGCCCTAGGAGGTCTGTTTACCAGCTGAACCATAGAGCAGAAATTAAATTAAACGCAGTATTCCAACCACGTGATAGGATATATTTGTAATACAGACTAAGTGTAAACTCTTAGCTTCTTAAAACGATGTGAAAGTGTAAGGGTGCTTCCAGCTTTCCTGATGATCTCCCAAGGAAAGTAATAGCAGTAGTTTCTTTGGAATCCTGGTAGTCTGTGGCACATGAATTGCTTGCAAATGAAGTGTATTGATAGGTCTTTGGTAAATCAGATGGAGGAAGACTTCTCTGCCACTTAAATTTTTTTTAAAACATAAATTTACTTCTGTGCTGAATGTGGTCTTCTTTATTTCTTTAACAAGTGTGCAGCAAAGAAATGTGAGTTTTATTTATATTTCACTCTTTTATTTCATCTCAAGAAGGGTACAATTTTCCTTCGCTTCTACATATTTGAAGGGAACCTGATCTTTTCTCTGAGTTAAATATTTATTTGATTTAAAGATAAACCTTTATGGAAATAATGTAATTGTTACTCTCATTCTCTGAAATGTCACTTTCCATTAATACCTTCAGTAAATATATCCCTCACAGCTCCAAGTCACAGAAACATGTTAATATATTTTTAGCTGGTGTCCAATACAGAAAAGTGACATTTGTCCTTGAGCTTTAATTCCCAGTACCAGAAACACCTGACTTTTTCCTAATGCCAATGTAAAATAAACTGCTATACATTCAGGTCAGTTGCTTGATACTGCAATTACAAAATGCTTTCTAAAGGTCAGGAGCAGGAAAGAAACCTGGAACTGTTTGCACAGGTAGTAAATGCTGTTTAGTGTGTGCTGGTCTGCCTAGTTCCCAGCATCTGACCTAAATTCCAGGAAAACCATTTCTTGAAGTAAGAGTCTGATATTCTGCAGGTCCTCTCCTTTGGTACAGGCAGACTGCCCCTGCTGCTGCTGCTTTGTTCTTTTACCAGGTGCAGATGTGAATTGAACCTGCTGAATTTATTTGAAAATCATTAATATTTTTGATCTTATTTTTCTTAGTCCATTTCAAGGAACAATAAATTATTTTTAGTAGGTACAGATATTTATTTGGCACTTCTAGTTCTGAACATATGTTCTGAGGATGGAGTACAGAGCCAGAGACAGTTGACTGTAATTTTTCCTAGAGCTATAGTCATAGACAAGCTAATAGTACATTCTTTTTGGTAGGGAAAACATTTTGCTACTTGGAGATTTTAATAATTGATCTTTCCCTGGGCTTGCTTTACAAACTCCTTCTGGTCACTGCCGTTGTACATCTGTAATTCCTTGGAGTGTTTCCCCTCAAATATTGCCATCTAGAGTGTATGGAATGACATGAATGCTCAGTAACAGGACAGCATATTCCATGAGGCTCCCTGTGGGAGGCTTTTTTCTGAAACAGTGAAGCATCACAGCTCAGTGCGCTTGGAAGAGTATCCTTTAAAAATGAGCTTGCTGACTGTCCTGAGCCCGTTTATGCTTCTGGAATGCCTGATGTTCCTCTGAGAAAACTGAGTGACTGCTTTCATTCTGCCTTTGCAGCTTGGAAGAATTCTTCGAAGCCCATTTATGAAATTTGTGGCACATGCAGCATCCTTCATTATTTTCCTAGGCCTGCTGGTGTTCAATGCTTCAGACAGATTTGAGGGTATATCAACACTACCCAATGTCACTGTTACTGATTACCCCAAGCAGATCTTTAGGGTGAAGACCACCCAGTTCACCTGGACAGAAATGCTGATCATGGTATGGGTACTTGGTAGGTATAAGGCCCCTTCATCTTTATATCAATTTTTTTCCTGATGATGTAAAATCTAAAATATAAAATATATAAAAAATGTAAATTCTGTGAGGCTGTGATCTGGATTAAATCCATGTAAATTAGTTTCCAAGGAGTTGTTTGAGTAAGAAATCTGAACAACACACAGCCAAATTCTACTTTCTATGCTGAAAAGCATCTTATTCTGTAAAGTGGAGAATCAGTAGTATAAATTGTGCCATGTATATTTGCTCATCTGTGTTGTTGGGTAGTTGTGTCCCTGAAAGTGAGAGGAGGTTTTTTCCCCCACATTTTACATTTTTCCTCCTTTAGAAGTACAGAAGTTTTGTTGTTAGGCCATAATACTTCCACTGCAAAGTCATGGCTCTATGCTACCCTTTGTGGAAATGCCTCAGCTTTATCCCCACTAATTAATATCAGTTAATACCTTTCTATTTGATCAACCCTGTTGAAACCAAGAGAGCCTTAGTCAAGGTGGATGATGTTGCTATGACAAGAAAAATGAGCCAATTTTTGCTCCACTGGTATTACCCAGTTTCATGAAATGGGAGAATGCAGAGAATTTAAATGCAAAGAGTTTGGCAAACATTGCTATGCTTTTTAATTTCTTGTTGCAGGTATGATGTGGTCCGAATGCAAAGAGCTGTGGCTGGAAGGACCCAGGGAATATATCTTGCAGCTATGGAACGTTTTGGATTTTGGGATGCTGTCCATTTTCATTGCTGCTTTCACAGCGAGGCTTCTGGCATTCCTGCAGGCCACAAAAGCACAACAGTATGTGGACAACTACATCGAGGAGAATGACCTCTCTGAGGTCACACTGCCTCCAGAAATAGAATATTTCACTTATGGTGAGTTTAACTTTTCTGTAAACCAGATCTGAACAAAGAAAAACTTGAAGGATGCACTGGCATTTTGAAGCCTGAAGATTAATATCTGTATGTGTTTGTGTTCATGACACTGTGTAACCTCCTGTGCCTCGATATTTTTGTTTCTATGATATTTAAACAACAGTTTTTATGAGGCTAACTTGACAAATAAGTTTGCTAGGATATTGAAACCAAGTAATAGGCATAAGGAGAAAATCAGTTCCAATGTAGCTGCCCATAATTTTGTTGTACCTCTTTATCCTGGAGGAAATGTGACTCCCTTGATTTTAAACATTCACAAGTTGTATTTTATTCATGGCTTATTGCACAACAGATAAAATGTGGATAGGGTTTTTTTCATTTGTTCAGTTTTTTGACAGTTATTGACATTCATAAACATCTATTGGCATTTTCTCCTGAAGGAAGAATGCTGGCCAAGTAATCTGCTCAAATAGAATAGAAGTACTGCTTACTGCAGTGCAGAAATTGTCACTAAAGTTGTAATGAATCTGTATTTGCAACACAAGCAAATGCTGTATTTGCTGCTGACAGTGTATTTTAGCATGTGCTTTACGAACTTCATTATATTATAACTGAATATAACTGAAGTGGACTTGGGTTTGTTATTTAACTTAATTGCTTTGTAACCAGTCTGAATTTGTGAATATGTAAACACATATTTAGAAACACATGCTATTTTGATATGAAACACATTTTAATACAGTGTTATTTTGCTAAGATGGTGCATGAATTCACATAGTAATTTAAGAATTTCTACACAACTCAGTGGTTTCTGTGCACATTGTGTGTAAAACCCAGGATCCAATTTCTTTTGAGGTGATTGGCAAAAATCTTTATGATCATTATGGGAACAGGGTTATATCCTGAACTTGTAACAATGGCAAAGGCTCGGTGTGATTATTAAAGGAAATTGTTCATCAACCAACACTGTTAACTTCCCATCAATAAAACAACAAAGAGGAATGAATTTCTGGCTTTAGCATAGTGCTTATTAAGACAGCTAATAATACAGGCATGTTGAGAAAAGCAATAAGGAGTCAGTTATTGTTATTTAGTTCAGATAAAATGCAAGCTGTAGAAGAGAATGTCATGCTTCTTCAAGTCTCTTTTTCTTCCAGCAGAAGGTAATGTAACTTATTTTCATCATTTGTGACTTAAATGAAATAGGAACAGAACAGCAACTATTAGACTCTTCAAATATTTGTCTCAACTAAATTCAGACATGTTAATGGAAAAATCCTGTCAAGACTTACTTCCCAACACTGTGATAAATGGGTAACCCCTGTGTTTTGTATCTTCCAGCCAGAGATAAATGGCTCCCATCTGATCCTCAGATAATATCTGAAGGCCTTTATGCCATTGCTGTTGTCCTGAGCTTTTCTCGGATCGCCTATATCCTGCCTGCAAATGAGAGCTTTGGGCCCCTGCAGATTTCACTGGGAAGGACTGTTAAGGACATCTTCAAGTTTATGGTCCTTTTTATTATGGTATTCCTTGCATTCATGATTGGAATGTTCATACTGTATTCCTACTACCTTGGAGCTAAACTAAACCCAGCCTTTACAACGTAAGTCTGAAGTTTGGTTTTAAGTAAAAAGCCAATATGAGACTCTTTCGGGTTTTTCTCTGAGGTGACAAAGTCTGTGAGATGTTGTATGCTCTCTCCTAGCACTGAAACAAAACTGAAGACAGTTGAAGTCAGCAGGAAATCAGGTGTCTCATAATCTTAGAAACAGAATGCAAAAGACCAATTGTTTCCTGTTTGTATAATGGAGGCTTTCAGTGCAGTCAAAAATAATTTTACCTCTATATTATTTTAATCACACAGATGCGAGCAACAAATTGTAAGAAAATATTACTTGATATCTTCTGAATGACCTAATGCAAGGTTTAACCAGCGGCTCTTGAAAGGAGAGCAGCAGTTTCATTCCCATCAGCCCCATTTTAACTTTATTAGGACAGGGACAATCTGCCCCTGAAGAGTTAGACTGGAAAATGAGATGCAATTATACTTCATCTCTAAACCTAGATATGAAATACCTTTCTAGTTCCTGGCCTGTTGTTCTGTGTGTATTGTTACAACTATATTAGCTCTGAGGGAGGAGAAATTGAATATACTGGGAAGAAGCTTCCTTGCCTATTTGTTGATCAGCGCTCTGCAGACCTGATGCACAGACAAATTAACTGAGGTTATTTATCAGTCACTGCAAACAAAACTTATATTTATTTGTGTAGCTAGTAATAATGCCTTCCTCTTTTTTTTTTTTTTTTT
>VYXB01005587.1:1599057-1625069 GCA_013397135.1 Pachyramphus minor
TTTTTTTTTTGTTGTGTATTAAAAATCCCTTCTCTTTTTTTTTTTTTTTTTTCCCCCTACAGAGTGGAAGAAAGTTTCAAGACCTTATTTTGGTCAATATTTGGCTTGTCTGAAGTCACCTCTGTTGTCCTCAAATACGATCACAAGTTCATAGAGAACATCGGTTATGTTCTGTATGGCATATACAACGTGACAATGGTGGTAGTTCTGCTCAACATGCTCATTGCTATGATCAATAGTTCCTACCAAGAAATTGAGGTGGGCCCTGTTCTCAACTTGTGCTCCTTTGTTATGTTGAAAAAAGGGTAGAGTTACTAGGAATTATTTCCATGAGCACATCTCAATATGCAAAAGTACAGAGAAATATTACCTCAGTAAAGGATATCACAGAAGATATAAAACAGGGCTGATTTTAACAACCCAGCCAAGCTGGAGAACTTTACAGGGTCTAAACAAGTAGTTCTTGTGCCATGTATATGCATCTAAGGAGATGTCATCCCTCTAGAAATCCTAAAATCTAAAGTAACACTGAAATGAAAGCTGCTGGGAAGTAGGAAACGAAGGAACTGGGTGTAAAATTTGAGACGCGTGGGTGGTTAATTCCCGATTTCCTTAGAATTCTTATGGCACGTTTCCTTCTAACAGAATGTGCTTCAATATTTGAGAGATCATTAGGATGTGGAATAAATGTATTTTGACCTGTTCTTTAATGGAAATCTGGGATTTAGTTCTAATCCTCAAATGAGTTAGGCACTTAGGCACAGCAGTGATACATTGGACATAATTTATTACCATTTCTATGCCTCTGTACCTGGAGTATGATGGAGGTGATTCTCTTCAGGACCATTATGACGGAGCCATACTTTTTGATGCTTACTCACTTTCTTTGTGACATGTGCTTTTTTTCTACTTATTACTTATTAAAAGAGATACATTTTCAGTTTCATTATGATGACAAAGTATCTTCCTTTTTAAAGATAATTAAATAGTAAATTTAGCATCCAATGCCAATTAAAAAAACAAACAGAAAATTCAAAGTAATGAAGGTACTTGGGTTTAAAAATTAAATTAAGTTGCTGAAATGAAAGTAAAAGTATATTTATAGTGCCAGCTTTCCAGACCATGAGTTCAAAGAGTACTACATTCACACAGATGCAGGCACACACCCACATAAACAGGAAAAGGACTATCTAAGACACAGTGTACCAATGGATATATAATGGCCAGAGTTTTCAGTGAGTTCTGGGAAATGTCAGAGAATTTAGCAGGAATATATATATTATAATAAATATATATATATTAAACAAACATTTCACCTTTGGAATAATCCAGGACCAGTTTTGGAATACTTTAGCAAGAATCTATTAGGACAAAATAAGTTTGCCAGTATTTACTGATTTCTTTATGAGAAGTTTGTATTTTCGGTACTCTGTTAAATCAGAGTTATTTATCATGGTTATGTAAAGAGCTGTGAGCACAGCCATTTAAAGTCATGTGTGCCTTGAATCTAACACTCCAACACTAAACTCCTGTGATCTCTCAAATAAGAAAAACAAAGCCTTAAAACCCACCAAAAGTTCCATTTTAAACAGCAAGGAGTTTATATGTTGGCTTGCACTCAGTGCAAATATAATGCTTGTTTAAATGCTTCACATGCTTGAACTAAGTATTATCAACGAAATGTTGCCATAAAGAGACAAGTGAAATTTGGTTAAAACAGACTCAATAAAATGGTTTCATTTCTGCAGAACTCCTGCAAGTCTTACTAGCAAGCAAAAAATATTTTATGTAAAACCAGAAAGGGTCGATATTTAAAATAAGTTTCATTTGGAAAAGAGTTTGAGATTTCATAAAAATCAAGCACATACCTGGTTTGATTTCTTAACACAGGATGACAGTGACGTGGAGTGGAAATTTGCTCGTTCCAAACTTTGGTTGTCGTATTTTGACGATGGAAAAACGTTACCTCCACCCTTCAGTCTTGTACCAAGCCCCAAATCTTTCTTCTATTTCATCATGAGGATCATTAACTTTTCTAAGTGCAGGAGGAGACGGCTGCAGAAGGACATTGAGATGGGAATGGGCAATTCCAAATCTAGGGTGGGTACTGAAGTCTTTCCATTGCACTTAAGAATTATGTGTCCATTCCAGCATTCTGCTTTTCTTTAAGTTTTACAGTATAATCTATGCTTCTGATGAGAGTACAGTAATTAATAATTTATATTATTAATTTATATGTATTAATATAATTATTAGTATAATAATATTAGTCTGTATTCAGAGTGCCTAAACATACTGCGTAAAATAGCTATGACTTTTATTAGGACAACAAAATCCAATGGCTGGGAAAACACAATTAAAACAAAAGTTACTGAGTATTAAAAGATGCAGATAATTTCCACAAGCAGTTACTTGAATAAAGATGCTTTAAGCCTTCACTAGAGAAAATTTTATTTCATGGTAAAAAAAGGGGGAACGTTAAAGAGAGAAAACTTTATCCTGGGTTAAAGAGGGGGAAAGGAAAAGTGTGCTCAGTATGATAATTCACTTCCTGCTGTCAAAGCTTGTTCTCAGCAGAAGAAAACTGGAAAGAGGCAGGATTGGGAATAATAATCTTAAGCATTCCATGACATTCTACATTTGGGTGCAGTGTCCCAATGCCCCTGTGAGAATCAAATAACACTTCCCCTCATTTCACCAATGGCAAAATGGGGCACGGGTTAAAGAGGACACGTGTGGCTTTTTTTTTAAGACAGGCTCAGAGCCCTGTGTATTACAAAGACTGAAAGCAATACTTTGAAAAGAATTTGTATTTGTTTTACTGTAAATTAACAGAAATGTCACTGACTCAGTGACTTTTAATTGGCCACACAGATTGATGACAGATGCAGACTAGAAGGTGGAACCTTCTTCTATGGACACACTTTTTTTTACTTCACCCTCACCAATGTATCTGTGAGAAGAGTGAAGGTTCTGATTTGATAGTAACAAACCTTCTGCACTGATTACAAAGCCAAGATGGCTTTTTTCCTCTTCTGCTTCTAGCCCCCTGCTACAAAAACCTTGAGTTATTTGGAATCAGATGTCTTTGTGATCCTTAGGTCATTCAATAAGGACCATTTTAAAAATTGTATTGCTATTCCTAAAAATGGTCCTTTGGAAAACCCCCTTCAACTAAAGCAGAACTTCTTTGGGGCATGTACATCCCTGTCTCCAAATTCACTATTTCCTAAAATTATCAATTCTTAAAAAAAACACCCCAAAACAAAACCAAGAAATAATTCAAGGCAGTCTCATTTTCTTAAATAATATTCTCGTGTAGTGACAATGGAAACACCCCCAACATGTCTAAAGGAAAAAAAAAGGAGCTGAATTCTAGCTGGGAATTATAATTACATAATACATAGAATATATTTTAATATATAATTAAATATTATGTACATATGTAATAAATATATATTGATTTTGTCATATTTCTTCCCAGTTAAACCTCTTCACTCAGTCCAACTCCAGAGTTTTTGAATCCCACAGTTTTAACAGCATTCTCAATCAGCCGACACGCTATCAGGTAAGTACATGCAGTGGTCACTGTTCTGAGTACAGAACTGTGTGAAGGTACTACCAGAATTTTGTGTTTCAAGTACATTTTGCCTTCACCAGATAAAGAAAACCTCCTGTAGAAAACAAACTCTAGGGTGCTAGTGGAAAAAAAAGACAATTATTTTTCAAGCCCCATTATTTGAAGTGCTTCAAAAAGTGCCCATGCATTACTTAAAATTTTTCTTTGATGTCCCAGTTTGGAAAGCATGAGAATGAAACATCTGAAACTGGTTTCTGGGGAAGGGATGTGGAAGCTGACTACGTTGGTTAGTTCCCTTTCTTTCTCAGCATCCCACCAGAAAAACCCATGTGAGGCAACTGCTTGATCTGGGGCTGTTCGTTCTTTCACTTATACAGATGTGACAGAGAGAGTTAAGAAAGAAAAATGAATAGTGTTTAATTATATATGCTCACCTGATTATATAACTGCTTTCATCTGGCAGCAAATAATGAAAAGACTGATAAAACGCTACGTTCTGAAAGCACAAGTGGATAAAGAAAATGATGAAGTAAATGAAGGTAAGAAAGACTCTCTTTGCAATATTCACAGCCAATTTTGGACTCAGTATTACAGTGATGCATGGAGGTTTTGAGTAAAAAGAGGGATTATTTCTATTTCACATGCACTGAAGCTCAGATAGTAGTAGAAGTAGATGCCTGTGATGCCAAAAAAAAAATGGAAAAGGTGGACCAAAGAAGTAGAACTGAGAAATATTATGGGCCCCCTTTAACAGGTAGAAAACGAGAGCACAGACATGATGCACAGCGACAGAGGAAACTTGTGAGGAAACCACTAATTGTACTCACACTTTCAGTCAGAGCTGCAGGACATCTTTCTCTGTGTTTCATTCAGTCGAACACACAGTTTCCCACCTTACACCATGAACCACTTGTTTTGCCTTTCTTTATAAAGCTGTGAGGAACAGTCAGCTCTGAAGCTGCACATCATTAGTCAGCTGCATGATGGGGAAAACCTGTAGCCGCTCTTTTAGTGTGTGACCAGAGACCTTTTGAGAAGTGATGGATCTGAGCTTGGTGTCTGACAGTGCAAAACTTCCCTGGTAGCTGTGAGGGGTGTGTGCTCCAGGTACAGCCCCAACTCCCATTGGGATGAGGTTGAGACAAATACTGTCCTCCTTCCTCCAGCCATCCAGGAGTGAAATACAGGCCTACAGTCCAACAAAGAAACCCTTGTGCTCTAGGCAGTTCCCTAAACAAAATAAAAGAGGTGTGTGCAATATGGAGTGTGTTTACTCTGCAGTCTAGCTAAATATCAGGCAGCAGGGTGATGCAGTGATGGACGACTTAGGATCAGAAGAGCTTTTACTGGCAGGGAAGCATCAAGCAGCTGTGTGCATACGTGATGTGAGGGACCTGAATGGGCTGCTCCCTCAGCTAGGACAGCATAGCTTCTATTTTGCTTCTTAGTTACTCTCTGCCGTGAGAAGCAAGGAGCAAAAGAAGATTAAATTAAATCCCACTCTGTGCCTTCAAAAGGCAGCACTGTGCATTGACTGTTATCCTGACGAGTCCCCATCCCATGATGGCTGCACAGAGCTGTGAGTCACAAAAGCAGAGGAGCTCCTAAAAGTGTCTTCCTCTCAGTGTGCCCTTCTCCTGATTCCCGTTGCTTTCCTCCTGTTCCTGCTCTGTGATGTGGGAAATCTTCTGCCAAGTGAGTGGGGATGTGCAGGTCTTTCCAGTGCCCTGATGCCACTTTGCTATTGGTATATGTGTGTGTCTAGATAAGGAAGACAGTGCAGAAGAACCCGGATTTACTGATGTGATGGCTCTTGCTCTGTCACTGGGTTTTGTAGAGGAAGGTCCACTTTGAGCAAGGCAGGCAAACCCTGAATCTCACCTTGAGCTGCACAGCAAAGTTAATGCTCTGTGTCATGAGCATCTCATTGGTACCCAAAGGACAGATCCAATCTTTGAAGACACAATTTTTGAAGTCTGCTACACTCTAAATAGGAAACATCTGAATTCTTACGTTCTGCAGCTATTTTAACATATCTAAGGACTTTCCCATGGTTTGCATCACTAGAGAATTCAGGTGCATTTTCAGTCTTTTATTTCACACATGACAAATAATTTCCTGAGGCAGATACTGTGTAAGAATTCACAGGCCTCACACTTGCTGGAAGAACAGTATTTGAAAGTTTTAAAAAGCTTTTGCCCTTGAACTGAACACCCTGTGATGGAAAACATGCTGTTATGAGCCTGGCCTTGAGAGTTGGTTCCTTTTAAGTGCTTTTTTTTTTATATATATATTTGTGCCAAATTGTAATGTAATTTTAAATTGGTTGACTTTTTCTAATTCCAAGGATGTTGGTAAGGAAGAGGAAAGACCCAGAAGCTGTGAGTTTCACTGCCAGCTCGCTGTACTTTTCCTATGTGATCTTGGCACATTCCTTCAGAAAAAAAAATACTTCTGCCTTTTCTCTCTAAAAATGGGATACTAATATTTCCCAGCTGTTCAGCAGTGTTGCTGTGATTAATTCATTAACCTGTGTACAGCACTTTGTGAATATTTGATGTTGTGTGTACACCTGGAGCACAACATTACTGTTCAATGGACTTTTAAAATACCTTTGGTACTATTTAGGGTTGAGGAGACACCCACATATCATTGAGAATGAAGAAGAGGTAAATCCTCCTGCCCCATCCCATACCTGCTCTCACAAATATTTTGGGATAATTGAAACAGGCACTGATGGGACTTAACAGAAGAGTATTGAATGAATGTTAAACTTTGCTAACAAGTGCTTCTTTTCACTATTAATACAGGTGAATTAAAGGAAATCAAACAGGACATCTCCAGTCTTCGCTATGAACTTTTGGAGGATAAATCCCAAGCAACAGAAGAGTTGGCAATTTTAATACATAAACTCAGTGAGAAACTAAACCCTAATATGTTGAGATGTGAATGATTCAACAAAGGAACCGTGGCTTTGACTACAGCACAACTATTTATTGGCAATAATATTTCAGTATCTTATACTTGAAAAAATGTATTGTAGATTTTTAGCACTAAATAACTTTATGTACAGCTTCTATGGAATTTAGTCTTAGGAAATTTTATTAACTCACCACAAAAGGATTGCTCTCTTCATTTTACTTGTCTAAAAGCAAGAACTATAATTTTTTTTGCATTTATGCATTAAAAAAAAGCATAATGGTATCAATTTGCTGATATTTTAACAAGTTTATGAGTACATATGGAGAATTCTTTGCACTAAATTTGCAAGAAAAAAATTAACAGATGCAGCGTTAATACTCTGTTCCTTGCAGTGACCAGGTACAAGTAGGAATTTTTCGTCATACAATAAACCAACTAGAGATCAGTGGAGGATTACTTGAAATATTTGTTCTTTATTAGCAATGTGTGTAAGCCCAGAACTCGTGGTATGACCGCAAGGAGTTAATGAAAGCCAGGTAAGTGTGGATGTTAATCGTAGCAGCACTGTTCGACATGTCTGTATATACACGTACCCACAGCTACGTTTCTTAACTCAGCGTATTTACTTAGGAGAGTAAGGACTAGACTTTTTTTTTTTTAATTTTATTTTTACAAACCCCGCCATGTGGAGCTCACGTGAACTCGGTCCAAAGCTCTTCGTTACGTGGTAGAAACGATTTTTAAAAGAAAACCAAAAAAACAAAACAACTCAGTACTCCGTGCGGGGCTGGCATTTTGTTACACCGTTCCCAAAGACGCTTCGTTGTTAAAATAAAACATTCCTACTTCACCGCTCCCTCCGTGCTTTGCCGCCCGAAGCCTGGACAATCCGCAGGGAGCTGGTCCTGGCTCCGCTCCCCGGGAAGACGCTCCGCCCACTGGCCGTGGGCACCGCCCACTCCGGCGCGTACTGGCCAATCGTAGCGCCCAGTCGGCCATGGCACCGCCCCCCGGCTGCCCGCACAGCCAATGGGAGGCGGGCTGGGCGCGGGGGTTGCCGCGGTGACGGGGCGCGGGGCGCGCTTGTTACCCGCGGGAGGGACGGGCGGGCGAGCCCCGATCCCACGGGAGCGATGGAGGTGGGCCTGGCGCGCGTGGATTACCTGCAGGTGGGCTCGGGATCTTCCCGGCAGCGGGCAGGGCCGCGGCCGAGCGAGGGTGGCCTCCGCGGGGGAGGGGGAGCCGTGCGGCGGGGCCTGCGAGGTGCGAGGTGCCGCGTCCTGGTTGGCGGCCGTGCCCGCTCAGGAGCGTCTCTTCCACAGGTGGGAGTCACGGCGCAGAAGACCATGAGGCTCCTGCCCGCCTCGGGGAAAAAGGCCACGCAGAAGGTACCTCCCGGGGCTGTGGGCTTGAGCTCGAGGCTTTTCTGGCTGGGGAGTGCGTCCCGATAATATCCTTAATCGTTCCACGGCTTTCCTTGGGGAATGACTGCGGAACCCCGTTTTTGGAACGTTTTGGAAAACTTTTATTTATTTGGAAAAAAAAATACCTCAGTTTGTGTTTGGAAAGATGTCAGAATGAGTAAGGCATTGCTGAAACCTCAAGGGAGTTTGTGAATGCTTCTCTTATTTCTGTTTTTATAACACTTAAGACTAGCGGAAATGACCTTAAATTGAGATAGAGGAGATTGAGATTAGGTATTAGAAAAGAACTTCTCACGGTTAGGATGGTCAGGAATAGCTTGCCCAGGGAGGTGGTGGAGTCACCATCCCTGGAGGTGTTTAAGAGGCATCTGTAGCTGGTGCTCGGTGACGTGGTGTAATGGTTTCAGTGGCAGTGCTGGGCTGATGGTTGGAATTGATGACCTTAAAGTTCTTTTCCAACCTTGCTGATTCTATGAAATACTTCTTTTTAAGTTTTCCTTAACATAAGTTGAAATTAAGGAAACTTGGTTGGGAAAACTCAGTAAAAACAACAGTGCATTTTTTTGCTTCAATGATGAAGTCTCAGGATGAAAATACAGCTCTTCCCCCAAGCATCTTCACCTTGTGATTGCTGGCTTAGAAGCAAGAAAAGTATTGTAAATGCTTTTCTTGAGCTGCTGTTCTTAGGCTTTAGTATCCCATCTAGAGACTTCATATAGATTTCTAAAGCATATTCCCCTATGGCTGTGGAATTATGTACTCTAGAATTTAAAGTCCTTATATATGTGGAAATATAATTACTGTTACAGTAGGTTATTTACAACAGCATGTAGTGACAGGACAGGAGGGAATGGCCTCAAACTCATAAAGAATAGATTAGATACTAGGAAAAAATTCTTCCCTGTGAGGATCATGAGGCCCTGGCACAGGTAGTCCAGAGAAGCTGTGGATGCCCCATCCCTGGAAGCATCCAAGGCCAGGTTGGATGGGGCTCTGATTAACCTGGGATAGTGGAAGGTGTCCTGCCCAGGGCAGGGGGGTTGGTATGAGAGGATCTTTAAGGTCTTTTCCAACCCATAGCATTTGATGAATGTAGAAAAAGCATTATTTAAGAACAAAGTTGTGTGTGTAATAAAAAGTAACTGTGTATTATACTTTTGAAGGTGGTGGTTGGAGATCAGGATGGGGTCGTTACGTGCTTTGGCATAAAAAAAGGGGAAGCTGTGGTAAGTGGGAATGTTCCATTAAAAATTTTATTTTTGAAGTATTCTTCCCAGTGAACTTTCAAAGTCTCTTTTTATTGACGTGGCAAATAAGATACCTGTGGAAGATGTCAAGGTAAAGCTATGGACTGATACCTGATACTGTGGTGGGGGCAGGAGGATTTTTATGGCTGGTCAAGCACATCCATAGTTTTGGAGTCAGGCACTAAATGTGGATCATCACAAACAGTCAGTTCCACACCTTTTATCCTGCATTTAAGTTGGGCTTAAGCCCATTGACACAGTTATTGTGCTGGGACAAAAACCTGCAGAGAGTCATTAAACCACATCAGGGATTTTGACAAACTGATTGCTTTCTATATCCAACTTAAAAAAAAATATTGTTTTGTTTTATGGGGTTTATTTCCTCCTTTAGGAAGTTCGTTGTTAGCTCATAAGGATTTTGTAGCAATACAAATAAATCTATGTAGTCTTCTGGCAGAAGAATGCAATGTGTAAGAGGGGAATATGTGTCTAGGTTGTCCTTTAAAAAAAAAGACAAATAGAATCAGCTTAACGGCAGTGAATTTTTCATGGGGATGAATAACACTGAAGTAATGAGATCTTAATTTATTAAAGATCTTTATATTTATTGATTTATAAAATGCATGATTGCTTTGGGATTCTGAAAGCAAATTGTTTTTTCTCTGCATATAATCCATAGTATCTTAGTTTTTCCAGAAATTGTAAAGCAAATTCATTACCCACTGTGTTAAAAGATTACCATAAATACAATTTTATGATGATGAAAATTGCTTTTCTGTTTGCAGCCAGTGTTCAAGACACTACCAGGCCAAAAAATTGCAAGATTGGAGCTGGGAGGGGCTCTTAACACACCACAGGAGAAAATTTTTGTGGCTGTAGGACCCGAAGTTAAAGGATTCACAAAAAGAGGGAAGCAGTTCCTTTCCTTTGAAACTAACCTTACTGAAAGCATCAAAGCTATGTATGTATGATACTTTGCATTTTTTTCATAGCAGATTGTTGGTTTATGATTGTATTAAATTATTTTTTACTGTATTGTCTACTTGTAGGTAACACTGACATGTAGGAATGAACTTGGTCAAGTTCAGAGGGGCTTGGGAGAGGGATTGGGATGGGTCTGGAGGCACTCACACAGTGCAAATGCAGATGAACAGGGCTGGAATTATTACCACACTGTATCATGTTCTTATACCCTTCTTGTAGCAGAACAGGAACAATATTTTTGTTTTTCTCTTTGGATCACGCTGTAAGATGCTGCCATAGATAAATCAGCTGGAGAAGAATTAATGTAAAAAAAATACAGCAATAAAATTTTTATAAGGAGACCTGAAAACAAAATAGGAAATTTGAGAACTGTAGAAACTGTGGTTTTAACATTTATAGGGAACTTCAGAAGCTGGAACAGCTTGCAGGGCCCTGTAATACCTTGAAGCTACAAGCATGTGGTAAGGCTAAGGGACTCTCACTGCAGCTGTACTGGGAGAATGCTCCAGGAAGTGTTTTCTTTTCCTCAGGCATATTTCGGGAGCAGATCTCTTCCTCTGTGCAAGCTACGTCTACAACCATTACTGTGACTGCAAGGACCAACACTACTTCTTATCAGGAGATAAGATCAATGATGTTCTCTGCCTTCCTGTGGACAAAGTGAAGTGCATTACACCGGTGCTTGCATGTCAGGATAGACTCCTCAGGGTTTTACAGGTTAATTTACTTGTTTCTTTATGTTCTCTGTCTTGATGCTACAGAATTTGACTAATTCTTAAGGGAATCAGCAATCAGCATGTTTTAAACACCGTAAGGATAAGTGTATGGTGTCTTACTTGGCCGTGTTACTGGCTGTAATGCTGGTACATTCTTTTTATTTTAAAGGAAAATCATGATTATAAACTTGCTGCATGAGGATTGATAAAGCCTCTATAAATAGGCTTTGGAATTCATAGGTGGAAGTAGATGGCAAGTTGGTCCCTTCTAACTAAATGTGCTCACATAAACTTTTAGTTTCTATGAGTCTTCATCAGTTTGGAAAGTTTTGCTCTCACAAGTTACCTTTGTAACAAGTCTGAGTGTTATTAAGTGCTTAAATAAATTCATTTGCCAAATTCATGGATTATTTTTAATAATAACACATTGCAAGAGTCATAGGTTTTATTTCTATAAACTTTTCTCTGTTTTGGCTTAGAAGTAGTTTTCCCACAGGTATTGGGAGTTTGTAAAACTGAAGCTTATGTTACTATGATCCATAATAAGTTTATCCTTGTGGGGTTTGGTTTGGTTGGTATTTTGGGGTTGTTCTTAGTTTTATTTTGGTTTTGTTTTGTTTTGTTTTTTTAACAAATTCATTCAAGATAGTTCTCTTTGTCTTTAGGGATCTGATTTAATGTATGAAATAGAAGTTCCTGGACCACCTACTGTTCTTTCTCTGAGCGATGGAAATGGGGGTAACAAGATTTTGAATACACACCTAACTAACTAATGCTATTTTACTACATTTAAAAGTTTTTATTGCTTGTATTGCTGGATTGCTTCGTCTTGATTTTAAGCTGATGTAAAAAATGCAGCAGAAAATTAACCATGTGAAGTCATTTCTTACAGACAAGTAAATACACACACACACGTGTGATAGACAGTTTTAAATGATATTCACATTTAATTGAAAACCATTTACAAGAGCAGTGAGATATAAAGGGGTCTCATTGTGTAAATACAAACTGGACTTTTGGGAGCCTTGTCAAAGTTTTGGGTTTGAGTTTCTCTAACACATGGAATTCCATAGCTGGAATCCATGGATGGCTAGGAATACTGAGTAGAGCTCAGTAAACTAAGACTGGAAGGATCAAGCTTAAAATAGTTTGATCATCCTTCTTGCTAATCTGTTCTAACCTAATAGAAATCGCTTTAGTATGTTAATCTGGTGCTTAATTTAGTTTGTTAGGTTGTGTGACAATAACATTCGGAGCTAGTTTGGAAAAATAGCTCTTAATTACTGAAGTTTTGGCACAACACTGGTGTGTGTTCTCAATGGATCTCTCTGTTTCTTTTGTATAAAAACAACTGAGTAGCCTACCTTTGCTGATAAAGTATTGGATTCCGAATGGTTTTTAGGCAGAATTCCAGTGCAGGGTGGGCAGTTGTAGCAGAATAGTGATGGTCATGAAGAAATTAGCAGAATGGGTTCAGTTTTCATGTATTTGTTTTTTGTTTGGAAGCCTGACAGTTCGGTTACACAACACCAATTTAGTGTTTTCCCTTGGGCTGTAGAGTGTAACTACACAACATTTTTAAATTGGTCTACTTGATTGTATTGCTTCTAAGTCCAGTTTTGTGTTTAGGTGATTCTGGGGAAGAAATCGTGTATGGAACTTCTGATGGTAAACTGGGTCTTACCCAGATCACTGGTTCCAAGCCTGTACACAAGTGGGAAATTGGAAATGAAAAAAAGAGAGGAGGTATGTGTCTCAATCTCTCACTCTTTAGCTTTCCAGCATACTTGAGGCTTTATTACAAGCAGAAAACTCAAGAAATCTTATTCATAGATACTTTGGAGGAATATTTTAATTATGTCAGTATGTGATATTAATATGACTAAGAACTCTTTCATTCTTCTGATTTTCTTGCAAATAATTCTAATGAGCTTGTCTTGCTTCCTCTTTTGTGTTCATTTAATTTTCTGTACTTTACCGTGCTTTTGTTTTCACAGTTTTTTAGTTGCATGCTTTCTAGTATGTCCTTACTCTTCCTATGAAATACAAAGGAGTCCTGAAAGTTAAATTCCATCTCTATTTTCATATTAATTCTTGTGTAAACTCTGTCAGTGCTTTTTTCTTTTTCCAGACCCTGACTCTCTTTCCTGTCCCGAGATGATTAGTTGTCATAGGCTGCCTCCACATGTGCAAGTACTGAGTACATGTCAAGCAGCAGTACCTAGTCCAGGCCTGGCATAGTCAAAACCCTCTTTCTGTCATCTTAGCCAGAATTCCTATTCCATTTACCAATAGCTTTAAGTCAATTATGGGAAACAAAGAATACTTGCTTCTTCAACTGGCAAAGTTACAGTAGTGAGGGCAGACAAATACTGCATCTGGGGAAATGTTTGATGAAGGAGTGTTAAACCCCTCATCAAACATTTCATTCAAACATGATCATTCAGATGAAAGTGATCTGAACATCAGAAGGGATGTCTGTTCAGCAGCTTCTATTTGGAATTGGTTGCTATAAAACCCACTGTAGAGCCTGGCACAGGTGAGGGAATTGATCTCTCTAGAGGACTCGTCCAGAAGTATCTTTAATTACACCTCAGAAGCTGACCGAGAGTCTCTTTTCATGTAACAGAGCACGGCCTGTGTTTACTGTGTCATAAACAAATAAAGATGAAGCAAACAGCTTTATTTTCTTCTTCTTTAGGTATTTTATGTCTTGACAGCTTTGACATTCTGGGAGACGGAGTTAAGGAATTACTTGTTGGGCGAGATGATGGAATGATAGAAATCTATACCTTTGAGAGCGCGGATGAGCCTGTCCTTCGACATGATTATGTGAGCCCACGTTCCTCATACTCTGCTGGGAAATAATTAATTTTTAAAATGCTGTCTGTGTTTCAAAATTGACATGATCATTACCACTAAAATATGTGGTTTGTTTTTAATTTGAAAGTGCTGACAATATGAGTTTGAAATCAGTATTGTAATACTTTAGATCCAGACAGTGGAATAGTCCTGATATAAGCACAAATCAAAATAGTGTAGAGCGTATGTTGAAGGTCTGGCTCTACTGACTGCTGAAGTCTCTCCTGGTGTAACCTAGTGCATAATGACTTTGGTTATCAATTGTGTAAAGTAGTAGATTAGATCCATAGTGATCACTTCAGCCTTCAGTCAGTTTGCTAATTCCTGCTGGAAATATCAGTGTTTTGCTTTAAACGTTCTAATATATTTCTTACGTGGAGTAGAATTGGAATGTATTTATCAAAACACCAAGATTTAGCTGTGATAGTCATCAGCTACTCTTTTGTAGGTCTAGATATTGTGCATCTCTGTAGGTATTTTGGGGGGCAGGTAGAAGGAGGGGCACAACCCCCTGCCTCCAAACTTCTAAACTGAGTGCAGTGATATTTCCCTCTGCCTGAATGTGTTTACTTGAAGGCTTTATCGGAGAGCATTGCCTCAATCCAGGGTGGCTGTGTAGGAAAAGATGGCTATGATGAAATTTTAGCAGCCACATACTCAGGTAAGCTTCATATTATTTACTCAACAAATCCTGTGTGTGGTGATGTGATAAAATGAAGCAGGCTATGTTTTTAGTGCAGCTCAGAGCTCTGAAATTTTTGGTTCTGATTGGAACCAGGATAATATTAAACTATGGGGGTTTTATATTTAACATATTCTTCATGTGTTCTGCAGTGTAACACAGTGACAGGCTAATTTTTTTGGTGCAGACTGTTGCCTAACTATGATGAAATAATGAATATGTTATATCCAAAGGAACTATTTATAAGTTCTTTAAATTAAAAGTAGTGATAGATGTGCTTTCTTTTCCCCCCCTGTCTTTTACATAATTTCCTTCCTTTTCAGCTTCACAGGGCCTTAAATGGGGTTGATTTTGCTTTTAGTAGAAAATAGAGCTTCCCCAAGTGAGGCATCTCAGCAGCTGCCCTGTAGGGTTTGAGCTGTGTGCCTGACTGTCACAGAGGTCATGGAAAACAGGCTGCATGTATCAACTGCTGGAGCTAAAATATTGCTAATTCTCTACCTTAGGTTACCTTCAGGGCTAAAATTTAGCCTGCTGAAACTTCTTGTATTCAAAATCACATCCTTTGGCAAGATAGAGTTCTCAGTTAGTTATTGCCAAGTAATGGTGTTCAAGTGCCCGTTTTCAGTGCTCTTTGAGTGATCAAAACACTCTTCTACCTGACCTCATATGAATTGTTTTGGTATGATGGACTGCAACAGTGCTGTGGCCAAAGTAATGTGAGGCTTCTTTCAGTGGGAATGGTAAAAAGATCCATGAATCATAGAAGACAAAAAAAAAAATGCAAGCCCATATTCGCCTGTAGGTTTTCAAAGGTAAACTCTGGTAAGATGTGCACTAGACTGATTTTGGCAGGTAGCTAGAGCTATAAACACCCATTCAAGTCTGCATATCATGCCTGAGGTGTCAGAAGATAATCAGTTGGTATTTGCTTTTATAAATAAATGTAATTTAGTGACCAAAAAGATAACTTTTTTCACTTGAACCAGCAGCATTTAAGATCAATCTCAAAGCCCACTGTGCAGGGTACAGTTTGCTATAAACACGCTGCACAGCTTTTGTTTTGTTTCCAGCTGCAGTCCTGACAATTATTCCAGGTTTTGTCAGAAAACCATAAGTGGGAAAAAATTCAAGTGCTCAGTTAAAAACTGTCACAGAGGGATTTATTGCTCAAAGCACTTAATGAAAAAGGATAAGTAATGTTTTCCAATTTAA
Organism: Pachyramphus minor; assembly: GCA_013397135.1. NCBI lineage: Eukaryota > Metazoa > Chordata > Aves > Passeriformes > Tyrannidae > Pachyramphus > Pachyramphus minor. The sequence continues at coordinate 1,614,690 of VYXB01005587.1, forward strand.
GAATGAAACCCATAAAAAATCAGGCTCAGTGTCTAGATTAATCCTCCAAAAAAGGATTAAATTAGGCTCCATTCTCTCTGCCCAATATCTGGAAGAAACATAGCTCCACACATATAATAGCTGAGTATAGAATTTCCTTTTAGCTTATAAGGAATATAAATTTCATATATTGGTTTAGGCTGGCTGACAGGACTGACTACAGAACCTGTCCATAGAGAAGGTGGATCAGGTGAAGAACTAAAATTAAGCCAAGAAATGCAGAACAAGATTTCATCCTTAAGGTAATTGCACTAGAAAGAAATTTAAATGGAAGAATTGAAATGTTAAAAGCTGAAATGTCATTTTTCCTTCCTATCTCACTGGATTTTCTGTATCATTAATATATCCAGAAGTGGAATCAAGCCTTTTCAAAGTAGAAATGAATAGCAGCCTCATTTCACAGTCATGAATGTGATGATGATGTCTTAATGCCTTCTTCCTCAATATCAGCAAGACAAGATTCCCTTCTTCTGTGCTGCCTTACAGCTCCTAAATGATGGCAGGAAAGTAGCATATTATTCAAAATGCATTGCGCTCTTAAAGGGAGAAAAAAGTTTTCCTTTCCTGTGTCTCAGAGAAATCTCTTGATAAGGAACTGTAGAATCTACATGTCCATGTACTATAGTTTATATTTTGTCTTTGTTCAGTATGTGGAAGGGGAGTCACCAGTCACTTCTGGCTGGAAAACTGAGGACGGAAGATAAACATGATTGCCTTGCAAGCTTAAGCTACATAATTTCTATGGTAGCTTTTCTAGCTGCCTTTTTAAAGACATTATAAATTGTTTCCCTTTTCTAGGAATGAACTGGAACACTTACAGATGAAAGTACTTCAGGAAAGGGAAAAATACCAGCAGTCCTCTCAGTCCAGCACTGCTGTTTCCTCAGTACCTGCATTCAGTGTGAATGAGAAGTTCACATTAAATAAGGACGATGCCAGCTACAGCCTCATCTTGGAGGTGCAGACAGCCATAGATAATGTCCTGGTGCAGGTGGGTGTGGAGTTTGTTCTTGGTGGCTTGAGCAGAGCAGCATTACACCACCAAAATAGACCAAAGTGCCTGCTGTATCAGAAGGATTCTTTGCAATTTGCGTTTGCTTTGGCATGTCCTTATTTAACCACCAGTTAAATCTTAAATGAGGTGCGGATTCTCATTCGCCAGTTAAGCACCCTCTGTAGTGGAAAATTAATTTTAGAATGTCGTGGGCCACCTGTGCACTTTCAAAGTGGAACAGCATCTGATTTGTGTGCAGTTGGGGATAAATACTGCTGCCCAGTAGAGCAACCTTAATTAATTGTTCCTCCTACTGCATCAGCTGAAATGAATGTCATCTTTGGTAGATGACTCAGAAGGAGTTGTGGTACTGAATTACATGCATGGGGAGGAAAATGTGACAAGGAGGGAATTGTGAGGTGAGAGAACTACTGCAGGTTTTTATTTTTCCGTTCTTAACAAAAATCTTACTTTTATTAAGGGTGTTACAGAACAATGCTAAACTACAGCTAATTTGCAGCTCTGTATTATCTGATGTTCCCATAGCTAAGTGAGGAATAAATGAAATTGTTTAATCTAGCCTTTGTGTCTGAAAGGCAGTTACATACCTTACACTGAGGTTATTGTAAGCCAACCTCACAAGAGTTCAGGACTCTGTAAGAGAATAAGAGAAAGATCATGATGTTACTCCAGGATTAAGTGGTAAGCTGCATGTCTGTTAGGCTTTTACCCTTTGGGTGAAGCAATCATTGCCTCTGCCTTATTAAAAAGATTGGTGACAGTTAGAGGATAAACGCACTAGAAGCTCCTCAGGAACTTAAGCTCTTTATTTTTCCTTCCTCCTGTGTTCTGCAGAGTGATGTCCCAATAGACTTGCTGGATGTGGATAAAAATTCTGCCGTTGTTAGTTTTAGCAGTTGTGATTCTGAGGTAAGTGAAACAGAAATGATATTTATATGGATCACCCAATGAAAACTCTTAATATTGAGTAGTAAAAATAGGACTTGTCTCTATATATTTGTGATTTCAAATATTTTGATTGGAACTACTCATTTGGTAATTTTGGAGAGCTCAGCTTCATTAGAGATACTGCAGAATTAGGAGTTAGTGGCAGGTCCTGACAAAAGGCACAGCTAAATATGTTTAAAAGGATCCAGGAGCAGCTGCTTTTTTTTTTTTTCCTGCCTGATTAGGATTGTGAGGGACGCATTCTCTCTTCTCTGGATTTCATAGAATCACATATTTTCTTCAAGGTAATTTAGGTGAAGAATGTTATGTTTCTTCCTTGGTTCATCTCTAAAAAATCTCTTTAGAATGTTCAAGTTCCTCTGTGTGGAGAGTCAAATGTTTAGTGCATTTTTTTTTATGTAATAATTACAGACTTAAGTAGTTACAAAATTACGAATGATGCTTAGGGATTTTCTAGGGAAAAATCCAGAAACCACCTTAGGATTACGAAAATCTTCTGTGAAATCTTTTTCCTTGTGACATTCCTATATTTTAGTTTTAAGAACTAAAGTTGCCCATCACTGGTCTGCCCTAAAGTTTTTAGAAATCAAATTCTTATTTTAAGTTTCCGGTCATTTGTGGTGATTAATTTAGCACTTTTTTTGGTGTGTTTTCTTACTGATCTTGCTTTAATTTTTGGAAGTTGAAGTAATACTGCAGGAGCAGGCTGACATGCATTTTTTAGATGGAAAGCAGGTATCTGTGGTAATCTTTAATGGTGATGTTAAAGAATATAAAAGGCTTTGGTTGTTTTGTACTTATATAGAGAATTTTTTTTAAACTCTGCCATACTTAAAATTACTAGAATATTCAGGGGAACCAAAGATGACTTTATTTAATTCTTGTAAATAGATGTACATACATAATCAAAAACTTTACTGTACAAGTCTACGGTCAACCAGTTAGAACCAGACCAGTTAGAAATTTTCTGAGTACACACACACCTATTTTGTATTATATTTTTTTCTGTTTACAGCCAAATAGCAACTTTCTTCTTGCAACTTACCGATGCCAAGCAAACACCACAAGACTTGAACTTAAGGTAAAATGCTCCAAAATATTTTTCCACCATAAATTAATGGTTATTCCTGCTTAGGAGTGGAGAGTTCTCTACCTGGACAGAGTGTTCAGCCTGAGGAAATGATCAGTCCATTGCCTGCTGCTGGTTGTTTCACCTTCTGGTATGGGGTTTATATTTCTTTATAAAAATGTGTCACCTCAAAGGTCTCTCTTGAGTGTCCCTCAGATGAAAGCAGTGGGGACATCACAGATCAGGAAAGTACTGGATTCTGGAGGCAACGTGTGGATCTTAAAGCTCTGGCACTGATAATCCTCTGTTCGAAGGCAGTTGGGAACTAACCAGGGAATATAGACTGGATTTGTATTTAGGAGAGAAAGCAAATCCAATCATTCCATGCTTATTATACTAAAGGCATGTGGGTGTTTTGGAGGTTATTTTTAATGATCCACCAAACTCACACGTTTTAATGGCAACCACCAGGGGAAATAATGAAGGAAATCATGATTAGGAAAATCCTCAAAGTGCATACAGGCATTAAGTTCTGTCTTTCTCACTGCAGCCTCTTAATCTGATACGTGTTTGTGTGAAACTCTCAGTCAAAAGATGATCATCAGAAATTTAAACCTGTGTAAGGTGCACCCAATGCAGGAAGGTTGGGGGTGGTTATGTGGCTTTTGGTGAGGGATACAACCCTGGCCACCTTTAATACTGAAAATACCAGTAAAGAGTAAATAACAAGAAAAATTAACCAAATGCATTAATAAGAGACAAAAGGAGGGTTTTTTTACTCTCCATCAAAAACATTTATAAACTTGCTGCTGTGTGTCATCAAAACACTCTATCACTCTTTTATTTGGATCCCAGTGTGATGGATTTGATCTGCACAGGTTCTGCTGCCACCTTGCTGCAGCACATTCAGGATCTCCAGTGACTTACACCTGCCACTGGAGTTTATTCTCTTCTTTATCTTGTCTGTGCCCATGCAGGCACAGTGATTTTATTTCCAAAGAGAACTCTTTACTAACTTTTTTAAATTAAAAATATTGAAATGGATGCTTTCCTGCAACACACTGCTTTTAGAGTTCTGAGACCCTATAAAATAGGGGAGATAATCAAGGTTATAAAACAAACCTGTATTTGAACTCCTTAATTCAATTTCTTCAATTCCTTAATATATGTTGAATATTCATGAAACTGTGGCAAATTAATATTTTACCTTCTCTTTTTTTGAGGGTTCTGCCTTTCTTTCTGCAGGTTCGCTCAATTGAAGGTCAGTACGGGACACTTCAAGCATATGTAACTCCAAGAATTCAACCAAAAACCTGTCAGGTCCATCAATATCAAATTAAACCACTTTCCCTTCATCAGAGAACTCATTCTATCGACCATGACAGGTATTTGTGAAGAAAAATCAATGCCTTTTTATATCTCTTGAAAAAAAGGACACAATCCAGTTGAAACATTTTTGCTGTAAACTTAAATAGTAATTTTGAACACCTAACCTACAGTTTTGAGCCTGTAGTTCCATTTTATGGGTTTCTTAATAGAAAATGTGGATTAAATGGGTTCCTTGCCATTCTTTATTTTTGTTTTCAGGTTATTTTTAATTTTTCTACCTGGGTTATAGTGCAGCCTCATGTTTAGTAGACCTGAGGGTGTGGTAGAAAGGAAACTCTACTGTCTTAGTAACCACAGTCTTTTCAGTTTCAGCCAAATTCTCCCCTCCACCCTTTTCATCTAATTTTTTCTCATAGCTGACTTGGCCCCAAAACTGAGGCAAGACTTTTTTTTTTTGACTCTTATCCTTCTGTTAGGAATTTTGCATTTCATGCAATTTCTAATTGATTTTTGCCCACCCTCAGTTAACATCTCGTGTTGTCTCCAAGGAATTGCTTGTTCCAACCAAACCTGAAAGACTGAAGGGATGATACCAAAGGTATCAGTGTGGAAATGAGTTCCATTTTGCCTTGTTCTTGGTGTAAAAGTGGTTTACAGCACGAGAGACTGTTGAGGCTCTCTCTTAGTTATATTTGCTGTATTGTTAGTTGTTTACCATTGTCCTGTATCTCAGGTTTATCAACTTGAAACTCGTCAAAAACTTGGTAGCTGTAATCTACAACATGAATCTCTGCCTAGTGAGATACCTGATTTTACAGGTCTTGATTAAAAGGAAACCACTATGTGGAACTATTTTATATGGACAATGTACCTCCTTCTTAACTATTTTTTTCTTTTAATTTCATAATATCACAGGCCCATGAACACTCTGACTCTCAAAGGCCAGTTCAGCTTTGCTGAAATTCACTCCTGGGTTGTGTTTTGCTTGCCTGAGGTGCCTGAAAAGACTCCTGCTGGAGAGAGTATCACCTTTTATTTTCAGAACACCTTCCTGGGAACACAGCTTGAAAGTACTTACAGGTAAATACAATTGCTAAAGCACAATGTGAGACTTCACACTCATCCTGCTGTTCACCCCTCCACTCTCAGCTCCTTCAAAACTCCCATTAAAGAGAGCAGGAATCTTTCTTAAAAAGGATTGTCAAACGTTACCAGAGGTGAGAACTATCCACTAATGATGCAATCTATAACTTGAATATGGTTTCTCTTGAAGTTGGTCCAAAAAACCCAAAATTACCAGGGAGAAAAGGCTTGCTTTTAGAATATAAAGAGCAAGGCTGGCTAATATAATGAAATTATTGTTTTCTAACTACCATTTTTTTTGTATTGAGGAGCAGAAATAACTTTAAAGGCATTTCATGCTCATGAAAACAAAAACAGGCATTAATTTACAGACCTTATTTTTTAACATAGGGACGAGTCTGTAAGTTTGTTCATTTGAAGTTTTTCTTCCTTTTCAGAAAAGGTGAGGGATATTTTAAGTCTGACAACATTTCTACAATATCCATCCTCAAAGATGTGCTTTCCAAAGAAGCTACTAAAAGAAAGATTAATCTCAACATTTCATATGGTAAAAATTTCTTCTCTGCTTAGTCCTTGAGTTTATTTGATATTCCTGTAAATGGAAGAAAGAGTATTCATTTGCTTGTTGGGGTTCTTTTCGCTCCCTGCTAGATGTCAGTGAAGAATCTGTGAGGCACACACTGAAGCTTATCCACCCTAAATTAGAGTATCAGCAGCTGCTGGCCAAGAAGGTTCACTTAATAGATGCTTTGAGAGTAAGTATCTGAACTGTGGTTTGGTTTTTATGGGGGATTTATGCTGTCAGATGCCAAGTTGTGTGGCTCAAGTCAGATGTGTATCATGTGGGGATCTGTTCCACTGCTGTTCCCCTTAATTAAATTAATTCATGTGTTATAAGTGTCGAGGGGACAGGTTTCTTTCAAGGAAAATACCTGTTTTTGTTATGTAACTAGTGACTAACATGTAGGATTACTGACTGATGTTGAGGAGGCTGAAATTGGACAGTAGAAGGCAGCCAGCTTTATTATCTAATGTTCTCTTCTAGCCTGCTGTTATTTTCCAGTTCCTTCTGCGTCTCTTTCCACAAACCTTTAAAAATTTTTTAGATCTGGGGTTGATCATCCAGGCCAGGTGCAACTTCCTTGCTTTGGGACTTCATCCCACTCTCATAATTTCTGCATTATCTGCTTTCGAATCTTTTGTTCAATACCCTCCTCAACAGTTAGTCAGCTTGTCTCAGTTCTTGGACTTTTTTCAAAAACCAGGACTTTACTAGTAGTCAAAAACTTGCCATCTTCAATTTGGTATTTTTTGTTTAGGTGAAGAGGAGATGAAAATGGACAGCCTCTTGTCCTTTGGAGGAATCAGCTACTTGTTATCAGAAGTCATTACTTAGTAGAAAAGCTGACTACCAGTGAATATAATGTGTATCTTTATTATCACTGAAAGTGTTTTACTGGGCTGGGTTTGGCAAACCAGGGATGTAAACAATAATAGAGAATTTATTCTTAATGCATATTGTGCTTGTGCAATAATAACGTTGCATATCTTGCTTGCTTTAGGCTTTTTTTAACAGCAAATCTTCGACTTTTTTTTTTAGTCACTCATTTTTTTGGATGACAGCTTATTGATAGGCAATAAAATAATCTGGTGATTGATGAAAGCTGCTATCCCAGCAGACTCACAATGCACAACATAATTACCTTTTCTCTAGAAGAGTCTTTCTGTGGGGGATAAAAAGATCTATACTATTGACCACCTCAAATTGGTCTGTTGATAGACTGAGGCATTTTAGAAGAGATCTTCAAAACTTTTTGCTGTCATGATTGAGTGATGCTTTCGGAGTCCACTTTTACCTTCAGACTTCACCACGTGCTACACTTTTTTAGGGGTTTCCTTATTCTAAAAATGAAGATATGGTCAAGGTTTGAGTCTGTAGGGGCAGGGCTATGGTGTGATCCTATTCTGGCAGGACTTGGAGCTGGAAGCTGTAATACACAGGATTTTGAGAATCTAGTCTAAGAAGTGACAAGTATCATCTGACATTTCATTAGAAGACTAGGAAATGAGGCACTCTGAAAATAACTTTTGCTAGTTGAAAGGGGATTATGTTCCCTTTGAAGTACTTCCTCCTGTCAAACCCAAGCCTAATTTCTTCTTACTTTTATGCTGCTTTTATGATACTTATCTGCTGTCAATTCTTATGATTTTAAAATGTCTTTGAGGAATTACAAGTTCACGAAGGGAATGTTGACTTCCTGCTCCCAAAATACCGCACCATTTTGGAAGAGGCAGATCAGCTGCTCGAGGAATACAAGAGACAACCTGCACATCTGGAGAGACTTTATGGTTTGTTGATAATTCTACTTTATTTAAACGTAGTTTCATGTCCAGAGAGCACTCTGGGCATGGCTGGGATAGGTATGAAGTCTGGATTAGCAGAATTTAAATACTTTGAGTGGGTGCACTCAGGAAGCTTCAGGACAGCAAGAGGTTTGCGGATGCCTCATTCCTGGAGGCGTTCAAGGATGGGGCTTGGAGCCCACAAACATATCACTGAGAATGAACACACCAGGATTATCTGCAACTGACTTGTCTACTTTTTAAAATTTTTAATAAACAGCTGCTTATATTTGGGTAATCCTTGTCTTCACGGACATGATTAAGAAGCATGTTCGAATTCAGCATGGCATTTAAGAATGGTACAAGTTAAATGAGCAGTTAAGTTCTGAGGGGTGAAGTTTTGCGGAAGATCAGAGAAACAAAAATGCACAAGGGGTGGGAAGGGAGAATCACAAAAGATGATCTCATTTAGTGAAGGAAATTCTGTAACATTGTCTGGTGTTTCCCATACATCTTTCAGCCCAGAGAATGTCTGCCAGACACCCACTTTAATAAGCTTGTGTATATAAGTGTAAGCAGAGTCCTTGTTACCTGTCCTGTGATAGTTCCTTTCTTTTTAGTAGTTTTTACCCAAATATGGGTAGTTCTAAGGCAGAAATACACACTTTGGAATGAATCTGGAATCTGGGCTAACAGTGGGTTGTGTTTATTTAAAATTAAACCACTGTTTAAAAACATGAAGTTAAAAAAGTCTTGTAACCACTAGGATAGTTAGTACATAATAATAAGGTAATAGTAGAGAGGCCTCCTACTGAAAACAAGGCAAATAATAATTCCTGGAATTTTATCTTTGCAGGTATGATCACAGATCTCTTCATAGATAAATTTAAATTTAAAGGCACCAATGTGAAAACTAAAGTTCCTCTCCTCCTGGAAATTCTGGATGGCTGCGATCAAGATGGATTAATTGCTTTTTTTGATGCTGCAGCCTGACAAGGAAAAAGCAGAGTAATTTTTCTCTTTTTAATCAACACATTTCAATATTGAGTCAAAAATACTTTCTAAGAAAAACGCTTTTACTCTTTTGTTGTACTGTCAGCTCTTAGGTTTTATTCGTATTTATTACCATATTGGATACAGTACTAAATTTCATATAAACTGTTGTGTATGTTAAATGCCCGCAGAGGTTCCATGTACAGTGTTAAATATCTGAAGAAAACTTAGAATCAGATGTAAATATCAAACCCCCTTTTGGCAAAAATGTTTTCACTAATGTTAAAGACAACATGAGGCAGTCTGTCCTCCAGCTGCAAGAATGGATGAAGAAACTGGTTTCCAGAGACTTGAATGGATTTGGAAGAAATTTGTGTGTTTAAGCTATACCTAAGATAGGGAGTATTTGCCTGCTGCCCTGAGAATCTCAGATCTCACCAGACCTGATGTAGCTGATGTAGAAGGGGGAGAACATTGACTTTTAGACTGAATGAAGACAGCTCCATTTAAAGTCATGCATTAAGTCTTGTTTAATGATGGATGGCATTAAACTTCCTCTGTGCTTCTCCAGCATCCCTGTGCTTCATTTCAAAACTCAAGATTACTGCTCACTTGGTTTTATTTAAAATTAGAAGAGATGAACCAGCCTCTGAATACTGAGATCTGTTCATAAGTAAAAAAGACCAACTTCATTAAAGGGACATTGAATCACAGAATCATCAAGGTTGGAGGAGACCTTTAAGATCCTGAGCCAAGTCGAACCATCAACCCAGCACTACCACTGTAACCCCTAAGGCATGTCACCAGTGCCAAATCCAGATGCCTCCTAAACAGCTCCTTCAGTGGAGACTACCACTTCCCTGGGCAACCTATTCCAATGCTTTACCATCCTAACAGGGAAAGTTTTTAAGATGTGAGGGTGGTGAAGCACTGGCACAGGTTGTCCAGAGAAGCTGTGGCTGCCCCATGCCTGGAAGTGTCCAAGGCCAGACTGGACGGGGCTTGGAGCAACCAGGGCTAGTAGAAGGTGTCCTGCATGGCAGGGGGGTGGAACTGTTTCGTCTTTAAGGTCCCCTTCCAGCCCAAACCATTCTGTGATTCTGTGATAAGCCGAGACCGGGGAGACTCAGATCAAGGCCATTTCCCCTTGTGCCCTCACCGTGGCGGGGACCGACCGGCACCTCCTTACACCCGTCTTTTAAGTAATCGTAGAGAGCGCGAAAAGGTCCCTCCCGAGTCCCCTTTTCTCCAGCTTAAACAGCCCCAGGTCCCTCAGCCGCTCCTCCTAGGACACGGTTCTCTAGACCCTTCACGAGCCTTGTCTCCCTTCGCTGGACATGCACATTTCCCACACTCGTTTCCCCAGCGGAGGCTCGATGCACTCCCCTGTGGACCTCGGGAGAGGTTCAGCCCCGGGTCTTCCCCCGTCACGGCCGCTCCCTTTCCCTTTTCCCTCTTTCCCTCCGTCCCTCGGAGCGCGGCCTCCCCGCCCCATCCGGCGCGGCCGTGACGCCCCGCGCGCCCATTGGCCGGTTCAATAGTCGCGGGCTACTTGAACGGC
>VYXB01005587.1:1625117-1856881 GCA_013397135.1 Pachyramphus minor
CCCCCCCCGGCCCCGCCGCCCCGGCCGTGCCGCGGCGTCCCCGCCGTGCTCTCCCGCTGTGTCCCCCGCACGCCCCTCCCGGCCCCCGCGGCCATGCTGGAGCAGGAGAACCAGGAGAACGTCCCCCCGCCGGGCGGCAAAGCGGCGCTGCCGCCCGCCGGCCCCCGCGTGGCGCTGGGGGTGCTGCGGGGCGCACAGGAGCGCCCGGGGCTCTCGCTGCAGGTGAGCGGGCAGGGATNTCCCTTCGCTGGACATGCACATTTCCCACACTCGTTTCCCCAGCGGAGGCTCGATGCCCTCCCCTGTGGCCCTCGGGAGAGGTTCAGCCCCGGGTCTTCCCCCGTCACGGCCGCTCCCTTTCCCTTTTCCCTCTTTCCCTCCGTCCCTCGGAGCGCGGCCTCCCCGCCCCATCCGGCGCGGCCGTGACGCCCCGCGCGCCCATTGGCCGGTTCAATAGTCGCGGGCTACTTGAACGGCNCGCGTGGCGCTGGGGGTGCTGCGGGGCGCGCAGGAGCGCCCGGGGCTCTCGCTGCAGGTGAGCGGGCCGGGATGTGAGGGGGTGAGCGGGGCTCCGGGGCGGCGGGGGCTGTCAGGGGCCGGGCAGTGACGGCCGCTCTCCCCACAGGCGGCGCGGGGCGGCTGCGAGGGCCATGGAGCGGCGGCGGGGAGGCACCAGCCCTTCACCATCCATGTGGACGAGCCCGATGGGGAGCGGGATCGGCGGCCGCGGGGCGCCCCGGCGGGGCACAAGGAGGAGGCGGCGCTGGGGCTTCGTGCGGCCGTGTGTGCCCTGGGGGAGCGGCGGCCCCTGGCCCCCCTGGGCAACGCCATGGAGCTGAGCTTCGGTACGTGACATTCCGCGGCCCCGGGGCAGGGCAGCGCTGCCCTGCTGTGCCCTGGGGTCCCACCTGCTTTCTCCTCAGCGCCCTGCCCCCGGCAAGCGTGGGCGGTCGTGCCGAGCTCTTTCCCAGGGAATGGTTTCCAGAGCGAACTGGAGGGCTGCAGGTCCCGGTGCAGTTCGGGACACAGATGGGTCTGGTTTGCCTCAGGAGCCGGTTTGGTTCCTTCGAGCCGCCCACCATGATACAACAGCTGTTCAGTCCATTACCTGAGCCTCTGCGCTTCTGTTCCCCGCTATCTACAGGAAGTTTTATACTTTGTAGGTTTAACTATCAGTACCTCATGAGAGAAAACCAGATTAAAGACAAGAGCAGGCCTTAAAGCCTTACCCTTTCCTACCACTTCCCACCAGATTTAGAAGGAGACTCTACTCAAGCAGATCCTGAGGTGTAATAAGCTTTTCTCCTAGGAAATACCCTGTAGAGGTGCAAGTATATCTTCCCACTATGTAAAAGATGGGAACTGCCAGATACATTTTCTGTAACACTTGTGTGAATACCTGAGGACTCACTCCCTTGTGGTCCACTTTGCAGTCTACAAAAAGCTCTGTGACTCCAGCCCTGTTTTAAGCCACAGTCTAAGGTTGCAGGACCCACATCTATGTAACAAGGTAACACAGAATGCACTGAGCACTACATAATTGCAGTAGAGCTTTCCATGCCTTTATTCTTATGGAGAAGAAGAGAAAGGGGAAGGGGAAACTTCCCTGTTGCCATAACATTTTGACTTCCCTAGAGCATCCTCAACTCCCAGTCTACTTGAGTGAGCCTGCACAAGGTTACCTGTGCTGTGAGGGAGTGTTCTGATGGTGCCCATTTTAACATGGTCGTTATCCTCTGCTTAGACTCTCCAAGTATTATGGATATTTCAATAACCTCAGAAACCGAAGAGAGCAAACCAAACGTTAATAATGTGCCAGACTATATCAGCGAAATCCATACGTACCTTAGGGAAATGGAGGTAAGCTGCTATCTCTTTTCTTATTTGCATACAGCTTATGTGGGAGGAATATGGGTTTGAGAAATGCATCTAAACATGAGTTACTACTACAGTGACTAAATTAAAGCTTGCTAGAACTGAACAGAAGCTTCAAAGTGAGATTACAGAAACATAACTTGCTGATCCTAAACTTACCATTGTTTATTTCTGATTTGTTTAAACTGTGGCAAATTGAGCTTAAACAGTTGCTTCCCTAGCAGCACTTGGTCCAAACTCAGCTTTGTCATCTAAACCTACAGGTGAAATGCAAGCCAAAAATAGGTTACATGAAGAAGCAACCTGACATCACAAACAACATGCGGGCTATTCTTGTGGACTGGCTGGTGGAAGTTGGAGAAGAATACAAACTACAGAATGAAACCCTGCACTTAGCTGTAAATTACATTGATAGGTTTCTTTCTTCAATGTCTGTTTTGAGAGGAAAACTTCAGCTTGTGGGTACTGCAGCCATGCTGCTCGCATCGTAAGTGAAATTGCTTCCTTTCAAATTTCACCTGCTGGTCTCCTACAGATGCAAATCTTGTAGCTATCACTGTTCTACTGCCTATAGCCAGGCTGACTTGGGAAGGCTTCACACTAGAATAAAAATCAGGAGTTATCCACCTAAAAGCTTGGCACTTATATTGTAGATTGCCCTAAAGTGAGGATTCATCCTTTCCAGCTGCAGCAGCAGGCATCTAAAGAGTATTTGAAGGAATATGCATAATGCATGTGAAAAGAAAGTTTGGCTTGCACCAATTACTGGTTTAGTGGGTTCTGCTGGAATTTCAGTAACTCCAAGTCCCAAACTGCTTAGTCCTAAAATATCAGGCTGTTGTAGCTCTCTTATTTCAAATTCTGCTGATTCAAAAGCTACTGAATAAAGTGTAGGAAGCTTGTTTGGTGCCAGTGCCCAGATACTTTCCAAGTGAGAATTTAAACAAGTGAGCTCACTTTCATTAAATATTGCTGGTTATGTGGTTTCCTAGTACTCAGTTATTTACTCATAACTATTTCTCCTGGCAGAAAGTTTGAAGAAATCTACCCTCCCGAAGTAGCCGAGTTTGTCTACATCACAGATGACACCTATACCAAGAAGCAGGTTCTAAGGATGGAGCACTTAATTTTGAAGGTTTTGTCGTTTGACTTGGCAGCTCCAACAATCAACCAGTTCCTCACCCAGTACTTCTTACATCAGCAGACAGATGCAAAAATGGAGAGCCTGTCAATGGTAAGTAAGAATTACTAGCTCAGCCCGTGTCACTACAGTGTTCTATTGCAGATATATATAGATATATATATAGGGGTGCTCCTCCAGAAGTGGTGCCACACTGCTGGAAACTAATGCTCCTATTACACTTACTGTTTGGGATACTCCATTCTTATCAGAGGCTGGCACTTGGCCTGGCTCAAGCATGCACACTTACTCAGAGCAGGCAGAGATTAATGAACTTTAAATTGGGGGTTGTTTTACTGCTAGATAGAAGTTTCCCTCCCCCTTATCCACTATGTATTGCCACACATACCCACACACTTTGGCTAAAAAGTACTTTAGTTTTGGTTTTCCCCTCAACAAGCAGCAAGTTCTAAATCCAGAGGGTAATTCTAAAGCAGAGCACAGATAACATTTCCACTAAAGTTTTAATAAATCCTGTGTGGTAGCTACCAGAGCTCCTAAAAGAGAAGCCTTTTTCTCACTGTGCAAAGGTCAGACCTGACTACATTCTTTCCTCTACTTCTCATATATCCCTAAATATAAAATATGCTGGAAAAGCATACGTTTGGAACACTTTAGCAAGAGACGATAAATGAGAAAGTGGAAACTAATAAAAGCTGTTGCTCCAATTGATGATAGGACTGTAAGCTTAAATTAGGGTTCTAGTGCAGCTGTTCTTCCTCTTCCTTTTGGAAGTAGGTGACTCCCTTTCTTGTTTCCCTTGCAGTACCTTGGGGAGCTGAGTCTAATTGATGCTGATCCTTACCTGAAATACTTGCCATCACTTATTGCTGCTGCAGCATTTCTTCTAGCAGACTACACACTCACTGGACGAACTTGGGTATGTAGCACTCAAATGCGAGCTTTCATGTGCTTTTGTCTGTGTTTATTTGTACACAGTTCTTAATGCTGGGGTTGGCCTGCAAGAATTGTAGACTCTCTAAGCTCCTGGGCTGTTAATCAGGGGTTGCTTCCTGTGGTATTTGAAAAGTGTGATGGGGGGGTATTATGGTTTCAACAGGAAACCAAAAACTCCACTGGCAGTTGTCAGCATAAGGGAACAGAAATGTTCCAATGTCCCTCTTTCTTTCCTTTTTCCCTCAGCCTGAATCCCTGTGCAAAGTAACTGGCTACACCCTTGAAGACATCAAGCCTTGCCTCGTGGACCTACACAACACCTACCTCAAAGCAGCCCAGCACACGCAACAGTCCATAAGGGAAAAGTACAAGAGTACAAAGTGAGTATCTCTAGAGATGTTGGGAGAAGATGGGGCTGTTACACCTGAGTTGTCCTAACATGTAACTGCTTGCCAGGGTGTGGGGTGCACCTTGAATGTTTGGGCAGACTCCACTAACCAAACCCACCGCCTCAGTGAAAGGGGCGATGAGACTCCCCAGGTTTTTGCATGGTGATTTGTTGAGCAATACTTGGTGTTCTATCACTGTCAGGTGGAAACTGGAGGAGTTTTCTTGATGTTCCTACAGTTGGTAATACCTGGTGCTCCCAAAAATCTGTGTGGGCACAGCAACCAACAAGCATCAAAGTGTTTCCCACCTTGTGGGAAATGTGCTTGGCTGCAGTGTGTGTGCTGCTCTTGGTGGCAGACAGCACTGGAGCAAGGTGACATCCTGCGTCTTTTTTTCCCTCTCTAGGTACCATGAAGTATCGCTTATTGACCCGCCAGACACACTAAGCTTATTGTAATAATCAAGAGACTGATCTTTTCAAGAGATGTATATTACCAGGAAATGATGTACAGTTTTAAACATGGTTCAGAATTCTAGATGTGATCACTCAGAATGCAGGCTTTGATGACTTTAATTATGAAGTTAGTTTTATGAGGGTTTAATGTAAATCTTTTGTACATGCAATCTTCTTGAAGAATTTTAACTGTGTTTTTATCCAGATGTTCTCTTCAGGCACAGAATTAACCATGCAGACCATGTGAACTCTGAGACTGCCTAACTACTTATAGCCTAAACATAAATATTAGGGGCGCACTATTATAGCGGGGCTTTTTCTCCTTTTGTGTAAGAAAGACTTGGACTCCACAACAGTATTTGTAGCAATTTTATATTGTCTAGTTTAAACTGAGATTTAGCATAGATCCAAAACGTGGCTTCATGTCTATTATACTGGAAGAAACTATATGGCTGTGAGCACAACACCTTGCTGGAATAGACTCGTGAGCCTCTTCGAGGATGGGCCTTGTGATGTAGTGCCAGAGCTTCACCAGGCTGAATGCTCTGCTGCAGGGGCTGCACAGTTAAAACTCCTACATAGTTCATACTTCTCACTGCCACTATGTAGAAAATGGTCTTGCTACAGGTATTTTCTTGTGCATGTGTAAAACTGATACTAATTTAAACCCATGGAGTTCCCAGTGACATGTTAGCTGTCCCCAACGCCCATCAATACCTACTAAAAAAATGAGTCCTCAGTCTGCTTACCTTGTACCTCTTTAAAGGGTGGTGGAGGGATTAAACTGCAGGAGGATGAACTACTGCTCTGTGCCCTCAAGGGGAGGGAAAGTCTTCTGGCATGGACGGGCTATGTGCAGAATTATCTGAATTCTGTACACCCCTCATGCTTGGAGAGAGCTCCTCCACAGCAAAAATATAGACCAACTGGTTGTATTTTTCCTTAGTTCTGGAACTCTGTTACATGAGCAAACATAATCAGCATTAGATCCAATGGATGTTTACCTTCAGCCTGTGTAAATGGAGTGATCCTGCCCTGTATCTGCTGTTCTCTGCATGTAAAGCAGTGACTGCACAGAAGTGGGTTGAATTAAGCCATTTCCAGGTTGGCCAATAAACATTTTTTGTATCTGATGTTAGTGGTCTTGCTAATACCTTAAAACCACTGAGGAGAAGTACTGCCATCTTAAACTGGCATTCATTTCTAAAGCTTTTTGGCACAGTGAAACCTGTGCCTCTTTGACTTGAAGCTGATTCAATGCTGTCTGCTTATCTGGGCACCTAGTAGTGAGCAGTATAAACTCTCCACAGATGTCCAACAGCCGTCAGGGTGGGAGCTATTTAAATTTTTTTAAATTGTCAGCCCTCTGTCAAGCTGACAAACACATTAATGTGAGACAACTCACAGGTCTCATCTCAGTAACTACAAACTTACTGTTCTGCCCCCACCCCTGCAGTCTGAGCCCTCCGTGAACTGCCTCAGTTACAAAACTGATCAAGTGGTGCTTATCCTGTCAAAATATGCAGCAGAGGAGGCCTTTTTGGCTAATATGAGCTTCTTAAGACGCACTTGGACTTTTATGCATGTTCTAATGTTTAATGGGAGAACAGTATTTCATCGGTCACTCGCCTTTATTTAGCCTAATTTAGGTAGGTTGCCACTGTAAAAGCTGAGACTATCTGGGGGCAGCCTGCACAGTATATCATGTCTGGTGCTTAGGATTGGAAACACTCTAACCTTGCAGGGGTGGGAGTTTGTATATACAGGAATGTGTTTACCACGTCCATGACCTTGGAAAGATAACTCACAGTGCTGACTGGCAATTATTACTTGAAGACAACAGACCAGAGCGCTCTTCTGGAGAAAGTGGGTTCTGTCTTCCCTTTCCTTTTAGTGGTGTATTCCAAGACTACCAAGAAATATAAACATTTGAAAGAGGGTCACTTAAAGGAAGGTTATGAATTATTTTCCCCAGAACAGAGCAAGTAGCAACACTGAGATGAAAGGACTTCAGGGGGTTTCAGTGTTAATTTACTGCTTGATGAAACACCTTTGCTCCAGTTTCAAGTTTCAACAACACAGATCTTCCATGCTCCATCAGCTTTACTTTTGCCATATCAACATGCCTTCCTCTACAGCCTAATGAAAACGCCTCAGTCATGGGCTGGTACCTCTGCCCAGCATGACAATGTTCCTCCTTCCTCACTGGCAGCTCTTGGCTGCTGCAGTCAGTACCAGCTTTTTCCACCTCCTTGTTTTCTGAAGTTAATATGGGACCATTCCAGCTTTTGCTACTAGGCTTTGAACAAAACCCCCCAGGTTGTACTGTACTACTGTTAAGCCTAATCATTAACTTCTAGTCCTTTCAAACAGAAGGCTCTAAGGAATGTAGCAATGAAATGTTATGTGTGAAGAAATAGCAGTGCAAACACTGTTCTTCTTTCTGAAGAAGTTTACAGTCCAGTGGTACCATGGAATTAAGAAGAAACTGCATCTTCACCCATCTTTGCACTCGGGACAGTGACTTTGGGTTGAAAGAACTGACACTAAGAAAATGCATTGGTTTAGCAACAAGAAAAAAGGGTTTGAGTGTTGGTCCCATTCTGAAAGAGCACAACTTGATTAAACTTTGCATGGCTGGGAGCAACTTTATATTTTCTTTTACATTAAGTTCTTCACTTGATTTAGGGAATGTTACATCTGCAACAGTAACTTCTCTCCTGTTCACAGCTCATGTAACACTGAGGTCACGTGTAAAATAGCCCTACTTTGCTCTTGTAAATACTTGCGTGTTTCCAATGTGACTTGTTTTCAAACAAAGCACCCTGATCAGATATTTTTGAACCTTCCTCATCTGTTTGTTTTGCCCAATTCTAAGTTCAGAGCATAATTCTTTGCCTATAAGTTCAAGAAGCATTCCTGTCTGTTGCATGTAATATTTAATTAAACTTTTTAAGTAACTCCACTGCTGAAGTATGAGTTGCTTCTCTATTATCTTGCAGGAGTTCTATGCTAGTTTGTTAAGTGCATGAATTTATATTGCTTTTTATACAAAGCAGTTTGAGTAAAAGGTAACATGTGGAGTGACATGGGCAAGAAGATCTCAGTCACAGCACCTCATCTCCCCCGTGAAGAATGTTCTAAAGCATGAAAAACTCCCAAGGAGTGGCAATAGCTACCTTAAGAGAAGCTTTACCTGGTATGAAACTTTTCCTTTTATCACCTGAACTCTGACTGTGCACAGGCTCTTTTGTTAAGAAAATGATGCATCTTGTATCTGCCCTTCAGGTTGTGGAAGTTAGTTCAAATTAACCAGTGAGTTTTTGCTGCAGCTGGATGCCAACCATGGAATTTGAGATACATGCAAATTTTTTTTATTTAAAGCTGTGTACAATAGTTTTAACATAAACATAAAAGCACAACCAGAGATGGGGGGGAGGGAATAAAATTATCTACGAAAATAATCTCAGATTTAATAGACCAAATTCCATATTGTACAGCATTTCTGCAGGAGGGATGATGGCTTTATCGAGAAGCTCTCTTCTTTCTTCTCCTTTTGTTAAATGCTTTCTTACTTGTATTTTCTGGTTTCGTGCTGGTCTGTGTTCTGTGAGCAAACATTTGTATCAAAGGAATGCACTGAATAGTTTTACTATTTCAAAAAAACACATGATGATCATCCAGAACTGGGCAACCACCCACCACACTCAGAGCCAAATTCAAGGTTAATTTCTAGGAAGTGCACTGCAAAGAATGAGGGTTTCCATGGCTAGTGCAGGGATACAGCAGCAAACCTCACTTCTGCGAGGGAAAACTTAACATTAGCTCTAGTGTAGCACATAGAATCTCTGAAGCACCTCTTTGTATTAAGATTAGTCTATCTATAACTATTTCAGGCAGCTGAAGACCAGCCAGGCTCTGGCCTCTCAGGACAGGAGTGAACTAGCCTAGATTTAAACCTCCTCGCTCTCTGCTATCTCTGTTGTCCTGCTGACCAATTGAAACCTTCCCTGGCCTCGCTGAAATCCTGTCCTTCCTGGAAATACTCCTTACAAACTCCTTTTCCCTCCTAATTTCACAGGATGGTTACCTTGTTTTCCTTGGTACTTCCTGTGGTTCCAGAATGACAACTTCTTCCTCCTCGCTGTCAGACAGCAAAATGGGTTCATCTGAAAAACAAACAACCCCATCAACAACAAACTGCTGATCAGTTTTGTACAAACAACTTCTGTAACTGATAACCACAGCATTTTTAAAGAAATATTCAGATTGGCTTACTGATTCATTTGGAGCCCTCCCTATACTACAGGAACCAAGTTTTGAAGAGAAGTGACCAGGTGAAATAGGAACAGCAAACGTGTGAAGTGGTTACAATGGCTTTTTCTTGCTAAGAACCTCTTAGCATCTTAATCTTAACATTCTAATTCTAAACTAAAGTGATATATCACTATACCTAAAGTGATATAACAGGCACGTCTGATATTGAGATCAATAAATACTTACCCTTCTTCGTTTCTGTCATCATACTTGTATCCTCAGTTTCTGTCTTCTGACATTCAAAAGCAGCTGCTTCACTTTCACCTTCCTCTTCTGCTGCTTCTTCCTTCTCAGATTCTTCAAGGTCTCCCCAGGAGTTCCCTATTCCTTCCCCAATTTGGGCTGTCCCAGGAGTGTGCAATATTGGGTTGACAAAACTGCAGGAGTCAAGAAAAATCTTGGTGTTTGCTGGTAAAACTCTCTATTCTGAGTGCAAACCAGTTTGGTTTCTAGGGTGTATCTTTTCTCCCTGTGGGAGAACAGCCTTAAAAGGGACTTAAGAGTGCCACTTCCCCAGTTATTGTAATAATCACAGTTTTGACCTCAGTTTTACACTTTATGCAAGGAATTGTGACCTAAAAGCAGTCAGAACCAAACCCAACTTGCTGAGGATGTTTCCTCTGAAGGCTCCCTAAGCTAAGGAATCTTAGATGTGTGTTTAGCTGGTAGCAGTGTTAATACAAGGGATGGGAAGCCTGGTTTTCCCCTGGATAATACCCTGGAAAAGATACACTTCAGAGGGAGGGTCAGCTTTAGTGATGATCTCTCCTGCTTGTTCTTCCACATTATTGGTGTCAATGGCAGCACTCTCCATTTTGAAGGCAGTGATCCTCTGATTTGGGATAGATTCTGCAAAGCCGAACTTCCCACCTTCTTTCCTAGTCATTCAGGGACAGGCATTATTTCAGGACATTTCACACCTAAAAATGGTTTCTGATTTTCAAATTCAAATATACATACATGCTCTTTAAATCAAATGCAAGTGTAAACAATTAGCTGTTCAAACTACAGGTTACTTTTTAGTGCATTTCTTAAAAACACCCATTTCCATCCCTTCCCAAAACACTCACCTGGCTTTGTGATCGTTTTCCAAGGCTTTCTGAATGAGTTCTGTTATTTCTGCGACCTTAACAGCTGTTATTTTACTGCACCGCAGGATCTGTTTGTTATATACACAACAGTTTATAATCATGAAAGCAAGATGTTTTTAACTAAAACTGTAGAACATCACAGGAATCAAAAACACTTAAACTATGGCACCTCAGCATGAAGGACTGGATTCACTAAGAGTTATGCAAAAGATTAATATACAGCCTGCAGCTCTTCCTCAGAGTGCAATAGGAAATAATTTACAGATTCCCTCAGCCAAATTATTGGGGGGAGGGGGCAGGGAAAAAGAAGCAAAACTGACCAAAAACTATGCCTTTTCTACATTTCTTCCACAGTATGGTACACAGTACTATGCTCTTCCACTAGGACTAAATATACATAATCTTTTCTGATAAAAGACTGATTTCATAGCTTCCAAATGTCAACAATATTTCCATATCGAGACTGCAGCAGAGGAACTGGTCAAGGCAAAGGTTTACCTGGTCCTGCACCAGCATAACCACTCCACTGGAC
Organism: Pachyramphus minor; assembly: GCA_013397135.1. Classification (NCBI taxonomy): domain Eukaryota; kingdom Metazoa; phylum Chordata; class Aves; order Passeriformes; family Tyrannidae; genus Pachyramphus; species Pachyramphus minor. The sequence goes on from VYXB01005587.1 coordinate 1,635,854, forward strand.
TGGATGGTACAAATTTCCCGGTGTTTATTCATGGCAATCACAAGGAGCCCATCCATTACACGTTCCTCGCGCTCACTTGGATCCACCAACAAATAGGTCCTAGCATCAGGAATAGAAGGCAACAGTAAAAGTTTGAGGCTTGCTACCAGTTAAACACAGGAGTTGGTTTACATATTAGTAACTCTGGGTATACTCCCCCTGAAAGTTTCCTACATCACCTGTTGAAAGCTGCTGGTTAGTTACACTGTGCAGAACACAGAAATATCTCCCCTGGCATTTCACCTCAGATAAACTCTTTTAAGAAATCAGAAATCAGCTTGTCAAGATAAGTATTCTAAGGACTTTTCTATGTTTGAAACAAATTCTGCTTAATTAACAAGAAGCTGTTGCTTTCAAAAGACTTCAAAATCTTACCCTTGATGGAAGAAGGCAAAACTGACACAAATGGGCATGTGGTGGATACTCAGGGGGACAGGATCACGTTCCTCAGGAGTGTACTTTGAAAGGAATCGGCCCAGAATACAGTTACTTATGGAACACATTCAATTTTAAAAGGTCACACTGTACAAAAATATCTAAAGAAATTAAATAAAGCTTACCACAGTTACTTCCTCTCCTTGCACAGACACATCTGGTCTGCGAAAATGGCACAGAGCTACAATTCCTGCTATGCTGGCAGCATCAGTGATGTTCCCATCGTGGTTTAACAGGTGCATGTCCAGGCGAATTTGCCAAACCTGGGAGAAGTACAGAACTGCTTGGTAATTCGAGACATTATTCTACAAAAATTGCTGTTTTCCACAGCAAGTTCATTTTTTGTGCCATAAAAAGAACCAGCATATATTGTGCATGTCTTTGCTTAAGAAGATGAAAGACCTCGGTATACCCCAAGATACCCAGTGTGCCAGATTTAATTATGACAAAATATGTAACATTTAAGTACAATTTACACCTTATTCTGCAAATTTATGTTTGAGTGTGCAGGGTCCCAGCTATTTCAGAAAACCTATGCAGATATGCAAGCTAAAAATACCTCTCAAGTCAGGAGTGTGGAACTTTACATTAACCCAAAATCAGCATTTTTACTTTCCAAAACAAGACAGAAATCGCCTTAAAACTGGGCTACACGCATCCTTTAGCTTAAAACCACTTTAAATTGGTAGGTTTTCCTACCTTTTCACCAGCAACAACGCAGAGAGATTCAGTATCTATACATTTGGAATCTCTCAGGCATCGCTCTAATAGTCTGTTCAGTGACACCAGTAACTCAGATTGCCTGTTAAAATAAAATTAAGTTGAATATGATCATGCTTCAAAACAGTGGCTCTTCTATCATCTGTGTCTAGACAGTTTCCTACCTGCCAGGCTCCAGCCCCGGTGCAGCCATGGGGGAGAGCTCCAGATTAAAGAAGAGCACACCTTCTGTGGGCCGATTTGGCTTGGGGGAAACAAGTTCACATGAAACCTGTGCAAGAACCCTGCAAAAGTAAATAAACCACCAGGTCACAGAACTTATCAGGAAAAAAAAAATCTCATACCACTAGAAACAAAATAGCATACTTGGGAAGAAAGCATACAATTAGGGTATTAGTTTGTAATTCTCACTCCTGACAGTTTCTCATTCAAAGCTTGCCTTGCATATTTGAACTCTGGTCAATAACTGGAAGAACCAAATGTAGGAATTAGAACACACTACTGTCCTTTAGGATTAAAGCCTGACTCCCAACACACGAGCAACTGTAAGAAATACTTATACAAGCGCACATATTTCACTTTTCCACATGCAAAAAAGAGTCGTTTGATTTGCGGACGAATGCAAAATCAGTGCATAAGGCGACGAAAAACTGGAGTAATTTTGCAATTTATAAATTATTTGTAATTACAATCAATATGGAAACCACTCCTCCTCCATGGCCCTACCCTTGCATTACTATGACTTTTGGGCTTTGAGAGTTAAAATCCGTGCATAGCGATCCCCGCGGGCTCTCACAGGCGGGACGCTCCACGTTAGCCCCGGCAGGTTTGGGAACCTGGGGCTCCACCGCCCGCGGTGCTGGTCATGAGAGTGATCACCCGCGCCCACCTGGTCTTGCCCAGCTCCACGATGCAGCAGCCACGGTCGGCGCCGAAGGACACGCGGATGTTCCGGTAGTCGTAGCACTGCCGCCCGTCCAGGCGCTGCGGGAACACACAGGCAGACACGGGGTTAACGCGCCGCGCCCAGCACGGGACGGGATGCGATGGGGCTGCGCTGGGGCACAGCAACGCTGCCCGGGTGAGGGGAAAGGGGACGGGGAAAGGTCCAGCGCAGGGTGCCGGCGCCGCACCTTCCTCTCCTGGATGGCGCGGAGGAGGAAGCGGCGCTCGCAGTTGGAGAGCGGCGTCGCCTTCATGGCGGTGCTGCGCGCGGGCGGCGCGCGGCGGGGGGAACAACGAAGGACCGCGGATGCCCCGCGCCGCGCTCGTGCGTCATCAGCGCGCGGCGGCGGGCGGGAGCTCAGCGCGCACGCGCAGGGGTGTCGCGCACAGGCGGGTTCCCCTTCAGGGAAGGCAGCGGAGCCAAGGGGTGCCCCGGGATGGGAGGGAGCCATCGGGAGCATCCAGTCAGGCTCCTGGGGCTGCTCAGGACACACCAAGCGACACACCGTGTACCTGAGAGCGTTGTCCACACGCTTCTTGGACTCTCAGGCTCGGTAGTGTGACCACTGTCCTGAGAAGCCTCTTCCAGTGCCCGACCACCCCCTGGGAGAAGAACGTTTTCCTGACATCCAGCCTAAACTTCCCCCGACTCAGCCTCGTGCCGTTCCCTCGCGTCCTGTTGCTGGTCATGAGAGTGATCAGTGCCTGCCCCTCCTCTTCCCCTCACAAGGACGTTGAAGACCACAATAAGGTCTCCCCTCGGTCTCCTGCAAGTTGAGCAAACTAAGTGCCCTCTGACGCTCCTCACACGGCTACGCCTCCAGACCCTTCACCACCCTCGTGGTCCTCCTTTGGACGCTCTCTAATAGTTTAATTAGAAAAAAAAAAAAAACCAAACACACGTCCCAGACCTATGTATTGGTTGACGCTGTTTGGGTGCATAAACAAGGCGGGCAACGGTGGAGGCAAAAACGCGGCAACAGCGTCAAATCTGTCAGAAGAACGCCCCTCCCTGATGTTCTGACGTGTTGCCGTAAGTAAAAAAGCTCTTACAAGTGGCTTTTATGCTTAGTTTAAGTTAAGAAGATCGTTTACTGTATCTTCTCACCAGCACTAAACCCCAGGCACTCCGACTTGCCTCACACAAAACTTTAAATATCTCACACTGTCTTTTAAACCTTGCTAACACACTCCAGTTCCAGTGCAAACTAAAAAGGGAGTCATGTTTCAGGAACTCCAATTTTGTGCAAGTGAGGACAAACACCATGTGATTTTCCCATGCTGGTTTTATATTTTCAGGTCGGGATAAATGAATAAAATCACAAATATTCAATGTAAATAATATTGATGAAATTACAAAAGACCCTCTTTCTCTAGAGACAAAAACAAGCAAATGGTTTTCCCAATTGGCACCAAGTGTGAAGCAGCAATAAGAAACAAAATGATGTAACACTTGCAACTTTAGCTGCAAATAGGATAACATTTGGTGTAACATTGTCTCTCATTACAGCTGTGTGGATATGTGGATTAGATATTTTCCTTGGTGTCTTACTGGCAGTCTTCAGGTAGAAATTCTGTCTGATTTTACTCTTTTTTTATTGTGTCAATTTGGTGATAATATTCATTAGTGAAGGCTTAGGGTTAAATTCTGAAACCCTTCAGTTACTATCAGCAACCTTGGAAGGGTTTGTATTGTTTGGAGCCTCCTTGGAAGGGTTTGTATTGTTTGGAGCCTATGTTACTCTCCAACAATTAAAAAAAATGTCAGCTTGGACATATGCTGAAATTTCTGCTTGGGGTAGAGTGGGAGAAATTCCTGTTCCTGCTCTCCTTGTGAACTGCTTTATAACTGCTTCAATGAAATTGTATTTTCAAAGGAATCACATTTTTTAAACTAGGCCAGAACATTCAGCAGCTCTGTCATTCATTTGCATGGGGTTTTGTTGCAGTAACACATGTTGTGTCAGAAGCATTTCCAGAGGTGTTAGCTATACCCTTTTTTGCTGGGGAGTCTGGATTTTTCCTTCTGATGCTGGTCCTATTCAAGACAGAGAAGTTGATGGTGAACTTCAGGAGGAGCTGGATGTGATTCCAGCAGAACCAAGTCATGTGTTGGGGCTGGAAATTAGCTGTGTCCTTTGATCTATGCCATATTCTTTGCACAAAGTCTGCTTTGCAGCTTCTGTGCATGCACATGTGCCAGGAAGGGCACAAATTTCATGCACAAATTAAGGAGGCATAAAATCACAGCACTGGGAATCTGTAGGAGGAGGGCACATGGCAAATAAGGTCAATATAAAAGGTTAACAGAAGTTTAGAAATTGCTGTGTTTCTGTACAGGGAAAGGCAGTTAGAGTTGTAATCAAATGATGGAAATTGTGTGTTCAAAAGGAGTGGGTGTCATGCAGTGCAGAGTGAATAAATAAGTGAATAAATCACAGGCACTTAGGCTAAAGCAGGAATTGTCAGAAGGAAGGTCCCAATGATCTATTATGCCCCCATAGGAGTGTTTCTTCATTTGAGTTGAATGCTCTGTCTGCGGAAATGCTTGAATTGGATTATCTTCCCAAACTGAGACATGAGGGAAAATCACATTTGGGGACTGAAGAAGAAAACCAAACTGCATCAGAATCTCAGAATCTTGACAGCAACCTTCCAGCAAACAGCTTTTATGGCCTAATAAAAATAAATAAATAAATTGACCTCCTCCTTTCATGGTGGCTCTGACTGCAATGTGCCTTTGCTGTTCAGCTGCACGTCCTGCTCTCTGCTGCCTCCAGTGCACCCATTTACACGTCTGTGCACGGCATGACGTGTACACTGTTTCAGCTTATAAGGTTGTTTGGGAAGAAAGGCTCTGCATAGCTGTAATAATCTAATTTATGATTTGCAGGTACAGTTCCACAGGGGTGGGAGGGTAGGTAATCCTTGGAAGCAATCCTTGGAAGCAAGGCACAAACAAGGCATTGCTATGGTGAGGCATGGGGTAATCCGGCCTGGATCCAGGGAAGCACTTAAACAAGCTCCTTATCTGAAGCACAGATAAACACCTTTGTCCCTTACTTATTAGAAGGAAGGTGTCACAGCTCACATGGCTAAAATTTAGGAAAGTAGTTGCCTGGCATGTATATGTTCATATATATATATGTATATGAATAATTTTATTCCAAAAAGAGGGACCCCGAGCTGCCAGTAAATCATCCAAACACCAGCTTAAGGAAAGTTGGTCATAACTTCTACTTCATCATTGTTGGATGTTTTCTTAGTCATCTTTCATAGGCTAGCTTTCTGAGCAAACCCCAAAATATTCTTTCTGTTTCCACCCATATTTACTCTTCACATCATCTCTTGGGGTTTATTGCTCTTGTGAAACAAGTTTTTTGCACCAAAGAGTCCTGCCAAAACTTCTGATCTTGTAGAGGGTGCTGCATTCATCACTGTCTCAGCTCTCAGCAATCCTTTTGGGAAAGCAGGAAGTATTTGCAAGGCTGGATTCTAGACAAGCAACAAAATCGGGGGAGAGAAATTACACTCCTTCCTTTTTTGCTGCTGCTGCCTGTTTTACTCTGTAGTCTTTCCAAGAGCTACTGAACTGGCCAAAGAGCTGTCCTGCCTCTGTGTGGGTGCAGTTAATGCATCTGCAGCTTTCAGTCTCAGCACAATAGCTAAAAACCAAGAGCTCCACTGTCTCCACATCCTGCAGTTTCTCTGTTGCCAGGCAAACTGTGTTCATGATTTCTCTTGATTCAATTGCAACCAGTTGCTGAGTTAAGTGTCACATTAAGCCAGAATAGTTACAGCTACAATTGAAAGCTCTAAACACACAAAACCAACGTTTGGGTTCAGATTTCAGTGTTAAGATTTTCAAACCTTTTAGAAGTATCTTCAGATTCTCTTAAGAAGTAACAAATGCCCATGTTAGAGTAGAAACGATGCTTCCTTTCATGTAGTATAGACAAAAAGAAACCAAAATTGTTGTTAAAGAAAAAAAAGGCACTTTCTCATATCTCATATCCTAATCTTAAATCTTATATCCTCATAATCTTAAATATTACTTAGCAGACAGGTTAAATACTGGCTTGATACAAGAGTATGAAAATGAAGTGAATATCTATTTTTTTTCTACTGGAAAAGGTGATAGAAAATGTTTACTAATACCACCTATTGATACTCCTACAACACAGAGGAAATCAAGGAGTGGCACCTGAGTGTTTGGTTACAAACACGGGAGGAAAACCTGACTGTGCATGTGCAGCACGAGCTGCTGCCACCACCTTAGAGCAGTGAGTCACGATACAAGCACAGGAAAAGTGGCATCAGCCCCAGGATAAGCAGGATAAAAAACAGAAAATCAAGTTAAATCATTAAATCAGAATAGCTTTGTTCAATTATTTCTCCTGCTTATTCAGCTTCCAAGTTTCTGTTGCAAAGCTGAAATTAATCTTGACTGCCTTGAAGTGCTGAAAGTCATAATCTTTTCCAATCAAGTCTTTTTGTTGTTCTGCATGGACAATCTCTTTTGAGACTAATAAATCTTGATACTAAAATGCTTCTTTGAAATCAGGAGATACAATTTAGAAAATTTCTGCTTATGCCTCTTCTGAGTAATTCTATTGCCCTTGTTCTGTGGAACATGACTGCTGCTTGAAATGAGGAGGAATTCTAGGATACCTGCTTACTTAGGTTATGGTTTATTCTTTCCTGTATTATTTAGTTATAGGATGAAGCAAAACATTTAGATAATAAAAGATGAACAATCTCTCTTCTGTACAGCTTTAAGAAATTTCAGAATTCTGTCAAAAAAACACAGACAACCCTCCAAACAATGTATCTTTTCATTGATTCAGCTGATTTTCAGCAATTTCCCTTCTACAGTTGTATTTGAGAACACAGGCATTGTTAAAAGTTAAAAGCCTTGTTTAGAAGTGCCTCCTGTTGTGTACAACAGCCACTCACAAGGTGTCTTATCACCAATGTCTCATGCACGAGAGCAGAATGTCTCCCATGGAGCTTCTGAGTCAAATTCTCTGTATCCCATGCAAGTGCTAGTCTCTCCATATTTCCCAAAGAGCCCAATTCTTCATTCCTTGTCAAGAAATGCTTATAAGAAAACTGTGTTATGAGTAATTGAATTCCTCATATTAATAAAAGCAAAGTGGGAAAGTGCCAATTACTGTGTCAGAGAACACGGAATCAGGATGGAATATGTGGGCTCTGGAGAATGATGGATGCTGGCCTTTCCTTTTTCCACCAGATAATGTTTTCCTTAGTATTGATGAAGTTGTCAGAATGGGATATTTTCTGGTACCTATGGAGAAGGTGAATGATCACTCTCCCAAATTGCCTCCAGTTGTTACACTGAGCATTATTATGAGGTATTATTCAGAGGTTCGATAAGGATAAAAGATTCAATGTAAATTAATAACCCAACATGTAGTTGTCTCCTTAGCTCAGAATTTCAGTGATGCTTATGTTAAGAATCTGGGAGGCTTGATGAAGTAGAATTTATGCATTTTTAGATGTATTTCTTGAGGAAGTAATACGCTGTATGTCCTTGACAAAACTTGCAAGATACGTATCGGTGGCTTGTGTTTACTTTGTAAAATTTACTTCCCTTGCTTATAAATCCATGGAGGCATTTGGGATGTGACTCGAGCAGAGACAAATCACGTGGGCAAGCGGACAGATGAAAGTGAGACCAGGGTTTTCGCTGAGGATGGCAGCAAGGTGACATCCCTCCACCCCTTCGCCTCATCTGCTCTCCCACAGCCTCAGTGCATTAGTGCTCTTTGTGGGGCAGGGAGATAGGTGCAATAGTTTGAGAGTGTGAAATATGACTGTGCTTCTCAGTAACCTGTCTGTTAAGGCTGGAGGCTCGTACACTAGCAGAGTGTTTCCAAAGGCAGCTGTGGGAGCCACCAGGCCATGCCAGATCTACCCCTGGTGTGTCCCTTGGCTCAGTTACCGGACTGGCAGCCAGATCTTAGTGCTACAGTACAACAAATGGCAGCTGGGATTTTTAAAGTGTATTTTTCCATCACCTTCAAAGCAGAAGTCATGATGGGTCCACCACAGTTGTATCGTTCACCAAAATCTGAGTCAAGTGGCTGAAAACCTGAGTAACTTTTCTATTGCCACAGCAATATCTGACAAGTGTTTGCGCTTCTGGCCCAGGGGATGGTTCTCAAATGTCTTCAAGGGGTGGGATATTTTCTGGTACCTATGGAGTTCAGAGCTGGTTGACCTGTGTGAAGCGTGGGGTGGGGAGGCAGAAGTGTGGGTGCTGCCTGTGGGTATCACTCTGTGGGCACTTCAGTTTGAATGGAAAGCTCGGTCTCACAGTGAGCCAGCCCGGTGAACTTCTCTTGGCAGTGACGGATGGTCTGGGAGCATCCATTCTGTGACAGGGCACCTGTGCCCAAGGAGCGAGGCCAAGGCTGCCCCGGGCCGGGAGGTGCGGCAGAGGCGGGGGTTGCAGGTCTGGCTCCGCGGGCTCCCGGTGCCCCTGTCCGCCGCCCTGCCGCAGGGGAGGAGGCTGCGGCCGGCGAGAGCAGCGGCGGCTCCGGCACCGAGCGGTCCGCGGGGAGCCGAGCCGAGGGCGGCATGGAGTGGGAGCTCAACCTGCTCCTCTACCTGGCGCTGTTTCTCCTGCTGCTGCTGCTGCTGCTGCTCCTGCTGTGCCTGCTCCTCCGGCAGCTGCGGGGCTCGGCGGGCAGCGCCCCCGGAGCAGCCCCGCGCCGCCGCGCCAGCCCTGGGCTGACTGCGGGGAGCCGGGAGCCCTGAGCCGCCCGTCGCCTCCAGGTGAGTCCGCGGGAGGCAGGGAGGGTCGAGGGACTGCCCCCGGGAGGGCACCGACTCCTGCTCCGCCAACATCCCTGCTCCAGTGCTGTCCGCGACCTCCCTCCGGTCCCCCGCTCCCTCTGCAGAGGCTACATTTGCCTTGAGAAATTCAGGGGAAATTTGAAGTTGCACTCGCCCTGAAGCTTTTACTCTGTAGCTAAGTATTATAAACTCCCCTCAGTCCCTCTTTGTGGAGAGGATTTATGTTGGCTTTACTTTGGCATACGGAGATCTGAATTTTAAATTTAGCGTTTTATAGTGCAGAAGAACTCCCTTTTTCTTAACTTTAACCACATCTAATTCACATCTAACATATCTAAAGTTTTCCCCCTTTTCTTCCATTGGAGTTACTCCCTCATATAGGTTCTCAGCCTGAAGGTGGGAACAGACCTGGCAATACTCCATGGCTGACCGCTCCCCATCTCTGGCATCCCCATGGATGGCTTCAGCCCCAGCACAGCAGCTGCTGCTCCCCGGGTGCTGCCCGGGACTGGTGTCTGTGTGGTGTGGCCGAGGAGCCCTGGGGCATGGGCTGCTCCTGCCGACTGCCCCACTCTCTGCTGGGCATCAGGGTGGCACAGAGGGAGCAACTCAGCCCCTGGCCCTTTAGGAAATTTGTGCTTGAGGCAGGCCTTTGGTTGCCCTCTCACAGCATCGTTTTTGATAGCTCTCTTGAACCACACTGTCTTTCAGAAAGTGAGCTTAAGCAAGCATGAATTCTGACCTATGCTCACTCTGCTGAGTTTCTGCACCACAGCAAAAGATGGATGGCTCAGTGTGGCTTTCTATTGAAGGCTTTTGAAGTTGGTGCACACACTGTGATTTGTGTCTGTCTTTTATTTGATCATTATAGACCCGGTCGTGCCTTATACAAACTGTCCCAACACACAGTCCTGCTTGCCAGGGACTTTGTGAGACATAGGACATTTTATTTGGGCTACTCATATGGGAGTCTTGGAGCTGATGCCATCCCACCTCACACACCTTGGGCCATGAGAATTTGGGGTCTGTAGCCAGCTGGCAGGAGCTGGTGAAGTCAGGACTGTGGCTCCCACTGCCCACGGCAGCCCTTCTGTGGTTCCTGGACCCTGGGGCCGTAACTGGGCCACGCAGGCAGGAACAGTTGTGCTCCCCCATGCCCAGCGTGCTCCTGCACCAGAGGGAATTCAGTGCACAGGGTGACGCAGACAAATTCAGCTCAGTTGAAGGAAACTGTATCTGTCAAACGCCCAAAAAGTGGGTGCACAGGCGAGGGCCAGAGCCTCAATTCTCTCTAGTCCTGTCATGCCTCCTCCTGGTGTCTCAGTTGCCCTTATGCGTTCTTGGTTGTTTTTTTCAAAGTCATGGGAAGATGATGAGAAAACAGTACAGCATAGGTTTCCCTACCAGTGACCCATCAGCCTCTTATCTATATGGTTTTTTGTTCTTTCTCTGTGGAAATGATGGGGGTGACTCTGGCCTCACATTGGTGATTAGAAAGAAGGTGACTAATGGTTTTGCTCGATTAGTGTAAGTAGCCATAAAACTGTGAAGCATATTCTGCATGAGCACAAAGAGATTATCTTTAGACCCAGCTGACTTCACAGATAAGTAGCCCTGAAGTTCTTAAAATCTTGTGAATGGTTGGGGCACTTTTAATAACTTGATTTGCAGAAGCACTTCATACTTACTTTATTGAGAGGAACAGTTTTTGTAATGACTTTACAAGCGTGACTGACAGGCTGACTTACCTTTCTGTAGAAAATGAAAACTAAACCATGATTTTTCTCTGACATAATATTCATTTTACTCCAACAGCACAATAGAAAATTTTGTGGGGGCTACTCAGTGAAATATCTGGAAACCAGAGGATATACTCTCTTTGCTCTGTCTTGTTTTGGTACTAGTAATGCATCTCAAATGTTCTAATTTCACAAAGACCTGCAGCGTAGGAATAAATACCCCAAATTTCCAAGCTGAGTGCTCCTTTTACCTAAATTCCATGTTTCAATGCTGTCACCAGCAGTATGATTTGGAAGGACAAGAAGGGGAATTTTTTGGCATCACTCCCCCATGTGGCTTCCAACACCTGCACCATTCAAATGAATTTCCATTTCTTGATCCATATTTTAGGGCACAGCTGTGGAGGCAGCACCTTCCCTTCTGCTGGTGTGGTCACAGGGCAGAAAGGTGGAAGGAGATGGATGAAGACGGCTCTTCTGATGTGCTGATGTTGAATCTGATTGTTTTCCCAAACAAAGATTGATGCTGTCAATAGCCCCTTGTCGTTTTGTTCAGAGAGGAGGGCAGGGCCCTTGCTCAAAGAATGCCTGTCCCACTTCCAGGAGATCTAAGAAGTTTCTAAATTCCCAGTGTCCAACTACACAACAAAAGGTGTGCATCCTCCATTTAATCAGTCAGAAATAAGCTGAAGTTCCAAAAGATTAGCCAGATGAATCATCTTGGGAAGACACAAATAAACTGCAGGGAGAGAGAAATACAAGATGGAATCATTAGCAGTCAATTAATCCTGAGTCCTGTGTGTTGCTGAGGGTATCCTGTCTTGGGAAGTTTTCCTTCTGTTCAGCACTAAGGTGTTACGACACCTGTGTAGAACACCTCATTATTAGGCCATTGTTGGCAAACACAGGGAATTCAGATAAAAGCCTCTGGGGAATTCAGAAGGAAAGAACAAAATAATTCAGGAATTCAGAAGGAAAGAACAAAATAATTCAATATGTATGTTTTTGCTACCTGGCAGCTATAGGGGAATGCAATCATCTGCCAATACGTGAAAGATATAAGCACTGAAAGAGAAGATGACTTATTTAGCATAACCTGTAACTAGGCATAACTACGAAGTACAGACAGGGACTAGTCAAAAGAAAATCAGGAGAATGTACTTAACAACAAGGTGTGTTAAATCAAGAAACGATCTCCCAAGGAAGACACTCAAAGCTCAGTGTTTGTATGTTGAAAATCAGTGCACAAGAGGGGATAATGCTGTGCTTTTGTGAAGAGGCACTAACTGTGCAATCGCCTCTTTTCCCACCTCCCGATTAAAAGACACAAAGGCTCAGTGGACCAAAATAGTTTCCAGTGATGCCTGAAGAATTGTGCCAGAAATGTCCTACTTTGGGCACTTGCAAATACTCTAAAATAAATACAACAACCTTTTTATTTTTCTCATGGTTCACCAGGTGTATTTTCACAGTGTAGCTCCACTCACAGCCACAGCTGTGCAAGACCTGCTCAGTACCTTTAATTTCTTGGCATTCCCCAGAAACTCCTCACTGTTTTGGCTCCCTTCAAATGTTGTTGCATCTCTCAAATCTTACTTTGAAAATCCACCTCTATGGAGGGATGTCAAAACTCTGACAGTCGTTTAAGATCTCTTTTGAGGTGCCTTGAGGGGACTTCAGCCAAACAGGTTTTCTGTTCTGATGTAGAGGCACATCTGAGCTGACAAAGCTTTCAGTGCAGAATATGATGGTCCATCTGATTTGGGCTTGCAGAGGAATATTTTTTTAATTATTAAATTGATATTTTAGCTTTCCACATGGTAATGTCTGAAAGTTTTAGAAAATCGGGAACATATTACTTGATGCACTTACAAAAATTGAAGTATGATTCATATTTATGAGAGACCTGGATAACGATTGGAGGAATTGTTTATAGAAAGCCTCACAAATCAGAATGTTCCTTGTTTTCAATGTGACTTTTAGTGAAATTTAGCAGCATATGCTTCAATTGACTATTCTATGAAAATATATGTACTTTATTTTTGATTTCAAAAAAACACCATCTTCAGAACAGATTACTTCAATAGCAATGGTCTTAAAACTATATTCCACTTTTTCTGCATAATTTTTTTTATTATCAGGCATAAATATACATCCTCAGTCCACTTAGTTCATGATCTCTGTCTTTAGGGTATTCTTTTCAGAATTCAACTTTGTAGTTTTTCTGAAGCTGTGTTGACAGAAACAGCATTCTGCAAAAAGGATTAAAAGACAAGCCCCTGCTTGCTGGAGATGGCAGATGATAGAGAAAAACAAATTAATTTTCATTCCAGCCTTTGTACACAAGGCTTTACTTAATCTCTGTTAGTAAGTGGCTCTTCTGGGAAGATTCAATATAATGTTTTCAATAACTTTAAATGCTGGATGAACTGTGAGTCTGCTGTGGTCACCAGGGCAAACTCACACCTATTGAACACCTGGGAAGTGGTGTGTGCTAATGTGCATCTCCTGCTGAGCACTAAATCTCACTTTCTTTGTTGTAAATATTATTTTCCTCGTGCTTTTGTTTTCCAGAGCAGTGAGTGAAATACTTCCTAACATAACCTTTCTCTCCAATCTGCTGAAATGGGGCAAACACAAGCTCCATGTCAGCAAGGAATGCTCTGTTTAGGATAAAACGATCTAAAGTGAAAAGTGCTCAGTTGCCTTTGATTTCACTTTCAACAGCAAATCCAGGAGTCAGAATGTGAACTGGAAAGGTTGTTAAAAGATAATAACAATAAGCATGAAGTTGTTATAGACACTCGTGACAAATTGAGAGAGAGCCAATTTGTATTATATAAAAGTTAAATTTATTAGCAAGCGATAGTTGAGCAACCAGCGCTGGGGGCTGCCTGGTGAGACCTCTTTCTCAGCCAAGGCGCACCACCGNTGTTTCCCGCCACCTACTTGGTGCTTTGGACTTGCCTCACCAAGTCACTTGCCTCACCTTGTCTTTCTCTCATCTTTGGCTTTTCTGACCCCAGAGTGTGTCTGACCCTGGACAGGAGGCAAAAAGGGGCCATAGAGAACTGTTTTCCTAAGGCTCAGCAGAGCCTGTGAGCTGCACGGAAGCTGTTTGTGCACATCCTATTAAAATTTATGCTACATCAAGGACACTTGTCAAGAGGCAACTCTTTGTCTTAATGAATGGTAATGAAGTTTTCAGAGGTATCTGTTCTTTCACAAGAGATGATCTGTCTTTGGTTTTGCTGGAGCCTTGATTGATTGCTGAAGACAAGTTTAACTATTCTGCTTGACAAGAAAGGATCACTGAGTATACTTTTCCTCTTTTGTTTTGTCTTGCTTTGGGGTGATTGATATACTCAAACCAGCTCCTTTCTACATGATGAGAATGCCATGTAACATCAGACGTGTGATGAAAACTTGATATTCCCATACTGAATTTGATAAAAGCCTCCCAAAATCCACCTCAGATCTTCATATTAGACAGTGTTGCTGGCTTGTTGACTCTTTGGGATAGACTCAGGCTGCTTCTATGAGCCCCGTGGGATTCTCCCAGTCAGGAGTTGTGTGGGGAGCAAGGGGTGGGCAGGAGATGGAGCGGGAGCAGAACAACACACAGGTGTGGCCAGTAGGGCCTGGATTACTTGCAAGAGGGGGTGGAAACTGAGAGGTTAAGAGGAGTGGGATGGGCACATGCCTGGGTTTTCTGGAGAGAGGTGAGGGCTGGAGAAGGATGTCCCAGGTCTTGCCTGCTGACCTGGGCAGTAGTGATGCCCTCTGGAGCAACTTGGTGGGTGTCTGTCAGGAGAAGAAGGAAGAGCGGATGGCATGTTTATGTATTTTGTTATATTTGGGTTCTGTTGTGTAGGAAAGAGGAGAGACCCTGTATAGAAGCCCTTTCCCTACAGAGGGAAAGGAGATGTGTTTATGGGGCTTTTCTTGCCTTCTTCAGCCAAATAGTTTCTAGGAGAACAGTGACATTTGACAATGCAGTAGATGCTGAGGCCTCTCATGCTTTGTCAAAGCTGGGCATGAGACAGATCCTGGGGCTAAACAAGGGACTTGCTGCCTTTATATTCCCCTCTGCACCCTCAAAGAGGGATCAGCAACCATGTGCCAGGAATGAAAGGAATGCTCTTGACACTCCCAAGGGCAGCCCAAGCCACCACCTGGAGAGCCACAGAGGGGTCTCTTAACATACTGCCCAGCATTTCCATAGGGGTGTCAGTGTCTGTCTGTGAGCACAGCTTGGCACCCTCTTGCCTGAGGGAGCCGTACCTTGTCTTGGGGAGAGGTGCTCTCTTCTGCTTTAAATCTGGGGAAAAAAGACAATATATCTTTACAGTCTTTGCACAAGCCCCTGATGAAATGATCTTGTTAACAGTGACATGGTAATCTGACAGTATTTGAAGTTATATAAAGCACTTCTTTGTTAAAACACACTGTTTGGCTAAATTAGAAGTCTTTAAACTTTTTAACTCTGATTTACTGAAGTCTGCTTTAATGGACTTGTCTGTGTCAGTTGTCCTGATTCAAATATGTAATCCCTGGAGACTCATCAGCTGTCAGAAGATTGTGGAAGTTTAGCAGACGAATTAGAGCTCTGTAATAAGTTATTGTGCTCAGAATAAGCATGGAGGAAAAGATGATTCGCTGCTGCTGCACACCAGTCCTGCATTCACATAACTCATTGACCTCAGCTGAAATCAGCCACCTTGTACCCGGCTCACAAAGCTGGGAGGGAGATGTGCTGCACCTGGTCTGTCTGAGCACTGCTGCTTTTGGCAAAATCCTGCTACCCTGGTTCCTCAACCCTTCAACTTCTAAAGTAATTGTATAGTCACAGAACTGTGCACTGTAATTTTAACTGAAATTATGTTAAAATTGTGTGTTTTGTTTTTCTTTTAAGTCTGGTATCTTCACTAGAGTCCAATCCTTTGAGCATAGTCTATGCATAGCTGGATTTCTCATTCACCAAGTGAAAGCTGTTTGCTTGATGTCTTTTATGAATATCAAATTTTAAAAAAAAGTTTTCTTGACCAAAATCTTCTTTGATTGTACAGACAGTTCACTGTTGCGAAAATCCTTCCCCTTTCAGCTTTTCTTTGAGGGGAGCTATTTGAATATTAGAAAGTACTGAAACTCTATCCAGTTAATACAAAGGAGGAAATGAAATGTGTTTATGAATTGTGATGGTTTTGGTTGCAGTTCCACTGAAATAATCTGACTGATCTCTTTTTCTCCTTATTTGTGCACCACAACTGTAGGATTTGCAGTTTCTTGGGCATGAAATTGATTTCCTCAACAGGTAACACCTAACCCAAAATTAAATGCAAATCTTGATAAGGATTGATGACCAAAAAAAAAAAAAGTCAAAAAACTCCAGGACCTTTTTTTATCCCCCTATTGATCCTACTGCATCTATGCTGGATTCCAGCTCAGCGCTGAGCTTTCCTCAATGTTAAAGACAAGCTCTTGGCATGAGATTATCCATCAATATGGAGCATTTTACTTGCAGAAACCTGCTCACTGTTTCATCCTGCACAAAAAAGAGCTGGTGGGACATCTGCCTCCAGCTGCTGGGAATGCTTAGCTAGCAAAACTATTCTGGAATCAAATAAAAAACTTTCCCAATGCCAGAGCTCTCCCCTTTAACTTATTATCAATAATGGCAAAACCATCCTGTTTCCAAGTGTGAATCCATAATTCAGATGCAGCAGGATGGCATAACGTAAATTTGTTGACTGGTTTTGAGGGAAAAAGGGAAAGTGCAAGAGTGTGATGGAAGAAGGACCCATTAAGTGGAATACCTGCCTGATCACTTGGTGGTATTTTTTAACTACTTTGAAAGGGAAATTTTTGCATGAGCTCCTGGATTACACTTGTATCCCGTGTCAGGATTTTGGAGTACTCTTATGTGCAGTTATTGTTAATACTCTGATTTGTCACAGTGTTCACGGGGTGTTTGGGCCGTCTCTCCCCGTGCAATTCCCGGGTAGTGCCACCAGATGTCCCTTTTTCTACAAGGTTTATCCCGCTCTCAAAATCCCCGGAACTATTTCGTGTTTGAAATACGGGATTTCAGCAAGTCAGCATTTACATTACTCATGTTTTCACTTCCCCTTTGACTATTACCGTAGCTCGTTTTGAAAAATTTGCTACTGAGTGTGGTTTAACATTGTTTAACTAAAATTCCTGCGGTGACTGGGAATGGGAGTCTGACAAACTGCAGGCATCTGTCCTCTCTGTCACTGTACTCAGCAGAACAACTTGTGGTGAGTTGATATTGAACTGCTCTGTAGCAGGGCTGCTATACTGGGATATACATCTTAATGAAATCTTGCACAAAACCCAAGCCCTTGGCTCTGCAGCTACTAACAGTGGGAGGTATTTGGCATAAAGTACTTTTTTTAGGTTTCTTTGGTTGAAAAATAATTTTGAGGCAAAGCTATGCTTGAATTGTGCTGTGTGTCACATCTCTGTGCAGGTCTGAGCAGAGGGCTTGGGAATTATGCTGAAATATTTGAAATACCACCAGGTGCTGACACTCAGTGCTACCTTCATGCAGATTATATACACCAGGGCTCCAAAAATAGGCAGCACAAACCAAGGGACTATTTCTTGATCCTCTTGCCCTGGAAGTTTGTCCTGAGAGCCCCTGTAGTCAGTGCTGAAGCTGTACCTGCAGCTCTGCCCCCCGAGCCATGGTGTGGGGCAGGAGGGGCATTGCCTGCCCTCACAGGTGGTACAGAGATGTCTGTGTCTCCTGGCTTCCCCCTGTGTTGGGGGCACAGCAGCTGGGACTGCTGCTGGGAATGAAGGTGTTGCCTCTTATGGCAGCAGCTCAGCCAGGTGAACACTCACAACCCTGAAAGGAAGTCCTAATTAGCCATAAATATTTATTTGTTTTGGCTGAAGGCAGAAAAGGTAATTTAAGTCTGCAGCTGTCTTCGACAAATAATAGAACACCGGGAAGCAAAAAGGTTGGCTATTAAAGGAATAAAATGCATCTGCTCTTGTTTGGTAGTTTGGATGCCAGGTTTAAACATGCTGATTTGCCAGGTGCCATTGCACAGATGTGACTGTGCCACC
Source organism: Pachyramphus minor (assembly GCA_013397135.1). Taxonomy (NCBI): domain Eukaryota; kingdom Metazoa; phylum Chordata; class Aves; order Passeriformes; family Tyrannidae; genus Pachyramphus; species Pachyramphus minor. Next base: position 1,653,652 of record VYXB01005587.1, read on the forward strand.
TTTTCCTACAGCTGCTGCTCCTGCAGATCCTGCCACTGCAGGGCCTGGAAGTTTTAACAGTGTTGGAGGGATCAGGGCAGGAATTTCTCTCTCCCCTTCTCCTCCATCTCCCCAGTGCAGAACTGGGAGGTGTGCAGTTAGAGAGGAGCAAGAATTGCTGTGTTTAGAAACGCTGTGTCACAACTGTAGTGTCTTCCAACCTCAGTTTTGCAGATCTGATGCTGCATGTGCAGGCAAATATCCCAGGGCATAGAGAGGTCAGGACATTTCTCTCCTTCTGGGAGGATGATCTGACTGGCTCACTTGTGACATCTCATTCATTCGTATCTCCATGTTTGCATTTGGGTGTTGGCTTTTTTGAGCAAATTTTATTTTTAGTGTTCTGATTATCTGGGATATGGTCAAGTGAGCAGACAATCCATGAGAAGTCATTCAATCCACTGACTGGAAACAGATACAACAAAAGGAGGAGCTAAAGACATGCAAGCAGGAGGCAGGGAATGACATTTAACATCAGACAGTCTGTGGTTGCCCTTGCAAATGTGCTTATCCTGTTGCATCTGAATGCCAAAATCCATTCTGGTTTTCAGTCTGGTAACGGGTTGGGACATGTGGCAATTCCAATCCATAGCTTTGGATTTAGTGCTCAGTATTAGTTCTTTGGTAGAGATTTGCACCAAGGCACTTTTATGAAGATTAAATATTATTTTAACTGTGTCACTCCTGGAAAAAGAGACTGGGGGTTTCATAATAGCCTAATAATGAATCTTGAAAAGGACTCACAGTCCCTGGCTTTCAGGCTTTACTCTGGAAAAAATAACATTACCAAAAGCTGTCAATATGATCAAGACAAACAAGTTTTGCTCTATGAATACCTGAATAACAGCAAATAAAAGTTATTGCTGGGGGTGGGGAGTGGGAATGCCTTGCAGTAAACGGAATTGCAGCTTGCATCAGGATTTCATTTGTTGCTGTGTTCCTGGGCCCTAACCTGGCTCTAGTTCACCTAAAGCTCTGCTGTGATTACCACTACTTAAAGTTCTTGAGATGCTATAAGTCATTTTAAGCTTGAAAATGTGAATTAAGGTAACAAAAACTCTACCAAAAGAGGAGATGCAGAGACACTGAGACTTTTTAGAGGAATGTTACCACAGACATTTCTCCCAAACTTATAGCGTAATTTCAGGCAAACAGCTAGTTCAGGAAAAACAGAAGTATTTTGTCATACAGCCAGCTCTTAAAAATATGATGGGGGTGAGAAATTTAAACTACTGGCAATGTCCTATTTTTTGAACAGTAGGACCAGCAATCCATGGAGGAGAAAAAAAAAAATCCTTGTGCCTGACAATGATCAAAGGGGGAACAGGAGAATGCTAAGAAATGGTATTTAAAATTGTCTTTGAATATTTTTCTTGAGGTGAGGGTTGGAGTTTAGGCTGTGGCAGGCCCTTCAACTTTGTATGGCAGTGAGTGAGAGAAGGTTTGTGGAATTTTGTCCTGTACAGGACTGTGCCCAAAGTCTCATGTTTGCACAGCTTTGACCATGCCTAAGCCTTTGAGTGGCTTGCTCACCTTTTAAAGTTCCAAAATTAAATAAAGAAATGGATCAGTTTTAATCTGGAATGTCTCTGTCTGGGTGTGCATTGGCAGTGACTTATCAAGAGCAAGTAAAACACTTTATGTGCTGGCAGTTTAGATAGATTTGTCCTAGTTCAGGTATCAAAACATGTCATAGAGACCAGGAAAGGGGCTTTAGAGGTCTCCAGCGAAGTGCTAGAAGTGCATCTTGTGTTTACAGGAGCACTGAGCATCCAATGTTGGGGAATATATGAGAAGATATAGACAGAAGGAATGGAATTATGTTTATACTCAAATAATTAAAGCTCTGTAAGACACTAGTGCCTCCTGATAAAACTTTGGATTATCTAGGTGGTGGTGTGGGCTCCACACAGTTTGCAATCAAAGCACTCTGTTATTCAGGGTTTTGCTGAAATAGTTGCTTGGAAGGTTGAGATCGACATGTTTTAGAAACTTAATGAAAGGCTGAAGAGAAAACAAGTCCAGGTAGGCTGCATTTGGTTATTTCCTCATAGTCAGACTCAAATTTTGTGGGCCTGATTCTGCTCTTACTTGAGGCCATCAAGCCTTGGGCTGTTTCAGATAAGAACAGCCATGCAGAGTGTGGAGGTGTTTCTTCTCCTGGCATCTTTAGAATAATTTATGGGTTCTTTTTCTTTACATATCAGTCAATATGTAAACCAAGGAGACGGTTTTCAGTGACACTGAGGTCCTCTGCCAAAGAAAAGAGAGAAAGAACAAAGCAGTGCAAAGTCAGTAGCTTGTGACTTGAAACCTGGGTTCAGTTACCAGCACTTGCTCTGATCTTGGGAAGACCACTGAGCCTCAGCTTACGTGGATTCTCCATTTGGAAATTAAGATAATGGTGTTCCTGTATCAAAACTCTCGTGGGGGTGCTGACGGGAGGCCCCTTGATGAGAAAGGTCTTGTTACAGGACCTCACTTAGAAGTATTTTAGGGATTTAGTATTTAGTATTTCAGCTAAACTTCTTATTTCTCTCCTCCACAGAGAGGGAGACAACCACTCATGGCTGATTTTAATTTTCTTCCCTCAAATTTTTCAGATTTCCATTAGGCTCACAGAACTCAATTATTTTTCTCTGTGCTCTTCTTTCCTAAGTAGAATTAATGGCCTAATGCTTAAGGGAAATATCTTTCTGAACTTGCATTTATTACTCTGGGTAGTTACTTAGTGTTCCCCCAAAGGTTTGCAATGGCTCTTAAAATCTGCACACAAGTTTCTGGATGGGGGACAAGACAAGTGTTCTGCTATTATTGGTGGGCTGGGCCTCATACACTGTTGCTGTGTGGAGGTGTGTGAGCACAAACCATAAGTGATCTGCTCAAGATAAACTGTGGTGCAGAACAGCTGGAAGTGCAGAAAAGTAACCAAAGCCCCCGGCTCTTTTTCTGTCCCCTTGTCCCAGAGGAGGAGTCCACGTCACTGGTCATTAGAGACGTAAATAGTGTTTCTCAGGCCGGATTAGGCAGCCTGGAGATCAAGCCCTGCCTTAGTGTAGTGTTGCAGAGCTGTCCTCGTAATCAAGATTAGCATCCAGGGCCTAAGGCATGGACTAGAATCTGGCTCAAGTGATTTGTCTTTGCTTGAATTGAGATTATTGCATTGGTGACATCCTTGTGATGTCTCTTAGTCTAAAGACAATTTCAAAGAAACCTTCACCTCCTCTGACTAAATGAAAATTACACAGTTTTTCAGTAAGATGAATTCAGCTGCCTGATGCTGTAAATGCTATGAATGCTCTTACCTCCTATTAAGCTTTCCACGTTGTACTGGTGTCCCAGGAGAAATCAAGAATCTGACAGAGCGCTGCTCTGTAATGGGTTGTGGATTAGAAGTAATGAATCACTTACAGGAAGTTGTCTTTGCTGGAATACAAACCAATATTTAGTCTCCAAAGCAACTCTCAAAGTGCTTTAAAAAAACCAAAACAACAAAATCTTCTTCTAGTTTGTACTCTTGGCCTGTCCTTCAGCAACCCCCTGATGCTGAAGGAAAGCATGGAAAGAATTTTCTGAACTTTCTGTCAGCACTGAAATCTGAACTTTTTACCCTGCCTGTAAAGCAGCAAAACCCTCTCCTCCCCTCCCTTATTTTAATAGTGTTACTGCTTACTGTTCTCCTCATACCTTCCACCCAAGGTGCTGGAGTGCAGCACAAAGCTCTCCATTTGTGCTGAACTGTTTGCTCTCCTCGAGTAGGAGCAGAGCGAAAAGAGGCACTGGGAAATTGCCGTCTGCTGGCACCAGGATGGAACAAAAGCCATTTCTCCTCTGTCAGTGTTAATCAAAGCATGAACTTGAAATTGCTCTATTTTTCCCTCCCTCACCTTTGCTTCTGACTTGTGGCTCATCAAGCAGTTCTGATTGTTTCAATTCCAAAGAGACATTAATGTGTGGAAAAGCATTTTAGATTGATCTTCAGTTATAATTCCGTATGGAAACTGTCTGCTCCATGAAATTTCCCAAGGCTGAAAATCTCCCTCAGTAAGCCTATTGCACTTCAGTTCCTCTACAATAGGCTTTTTCAATATTTTGCAATAGGATTTCCTTTAAGAGAAAATATTTTAAGTAGGACACCAACAGGCCTTGGCCTTTCTATATCATGTGAAAAGTGCTCTAACTTGATTCCAACTCTGTCAGATAAATTGAAGGACCTTTCCCTTTTCAGCAGCCATTGGATACACAGCAGAGCAAACTTGCCTTTAAATGGGCCTTGCTCTTTTATTCTCTTCTGTGATGCATTTACAGGTAGCTATGTAGAGTCATATAATAGCTCAGAGATAGTATTGATAGCAACATGATGTATGGTGCTTTTGGGCAGGAGATGAGCGCACTCGCTGGAAGACTGTCTTGATACAGCAAACCTTCCATCTTTACTTATTAAAAAAACCTAAAGTTATTGGTCTTTCCATGATCTGGCAGCCTGCTGCTGCCAGCAACTGCAAGAGGGCATGTTTTTTGCAATGGACTGCTCTTGTGCTAACTTTTCAGCCCCCGTAAGACTGGTACGTTGTTTCTGGAAAAAAACATGCAGATGTGTTTTAGTGCTGCAACCAGACTTTGAAAACATTTCCCAGCCCCTCATTAGAAAGCCCAGATCAAGTTAATTGTTTCATGTATCTGGTGATTCCTGTGCAGTTCCAACTGTAACAACTGTGTCGAGTAACTGTTGCGTGATGGCAGTTTTGGACTCTCAAATATGGTCAGCACTCAGGGAAAATTTGCTTGCTTGTTTAATTTAAATAAATATGCCTAGACCTGCTTGCATATCTGAGTTTCACACAGCACTGAGAAGATTTGCTGAGCTCTTTGTGCCATGGGCAGCACGTGCACAGTGGTTCTGTCCTCTGTAACATGCAATCCTGCCCACAGGCTCTTGAACCGAGGCCAAGAGGTGTGGGTTATACTGAGGTTTGGGATTTTGGGCTTTTCAGCTTTCTGGCTGTTGAACATCTCCTGCTTCTTTAATCCAGGCCCATTCAACCTGGATTCAGCATTTCCTTTCCCTTTGAAACTATGACATTGGGACCAACCTCAGAATTTCACTCTGTATGGACAAGAAGTTTGCCTTGAAGTGGATTGGGAGGTGACAGGGCTCTGCTTGTAAAGTCAGTGTGTGTGCTGGAGCAAAATACATCATGAAGGCACTGCCACTTTTTTTCTCCTATTTTATTGCTATTTCTCATTCCAGGTGTTTGCAGCTCTGTGTCACAGAAGAATTGGAAGTGCGCTGTGCCAGCAGCAGACCTGGAAAGCAGACTGTTACATCCTGGTATGATTTTAGTAGTGTTTGAAGATGCAAAGAGCAGGGAGGGGCTTGGAAGGTGGAAAGACTGCTATGTTTTGGGGTTTTTTCCTTGTGTGAAAATTTATTTTCATTTTAAAAAACAAGAAAAAGAGTTATACTAAATCTAGTAGGCTGACTTGTGACTTGTGGCTGAACATTATTGACCACTAGAGCTGCTGTCGGGTTAAATACTTGCACCACATCATCTGGTGCTTATGAGTCACCATCTCAAACTGTTTTAGCCTAACTTGGATTGTTTCCACTGAAGGCAGTCAGTGCAAAAAGCATTTCCCTCCAATTTTGTTTGTGTCTTCAGGTTCATTCTGGATTTGCTCATGAGCTACTCCTGCCTCTTCCCTTTGTGCTCAAACTGATACAAAGGCTGAAATTCTGTGATGATCAGATTTGTTTTCTTTTCAAACCTCTGCTCTTCCCAAATGGTCTGGTGCATCTTTTCCATGGTTTCACTCCAGCATTTCCCCCTGCTCCCCTAGACTTCCCTGCTTCATGAAGTTATGCAAATATCTCCTTGCTCAAACACTCATTGATAACATTTTATATTGACTGGAGTAGATTTTTACTCCTAACGTCATCTGTTGGCAAGATTTTACTCTTCTCTGATTAACCTTTTCCTACTGTTGCAATTCATCTTGGATCATGTATTTCAGACCCCTTCCAGAGCAGGAAAATATTCTGTGTTTTCACATCCAAGATTCTTTCCTCTGTCCTTCACTGGTTAGAAATCCAGAGGTTATCTTGCACTGACTGAACAATACCTCATGCTTGGCTAAGAGTAAGGCTGTGCACAGAGATTAGAATGATGAGTTATTGAGTGTAAGATGGTCCAAGGTAGAAGAGTGGAAAACCACTTCAAATACCTTGAATCGAAACAAGGTAGACTTCTGCCACTGGAAATGGGAAGCAAAGTGTACACAGGGACACTTACTGCAGAACAGCAGGAATGTGTTAGTTTGATTCTAAATCCACAACCCCCAACACAAAGTTTAAAGGGAAAAATGGAATTCAATGCATCTGTTTGAGCATTTCATTAAATTTAAGAGGTGCTGTAAAATAGTAAGGATACTAAATAAGGCACTGGAAGCAAAAATCCCACAATCCAGAAGAACCCATCCAAAATCAGAAGGTATGAGAAGAGGCAGTGAGAAAACAAGCTTTTCCCCCTTGCCTCTTAAGGTACCATTATACACATGACACACTTGCAACACTTTCCTTGGGACAGCAGAAATCGTGTGTTGCAGTGCCTGCTTTAAACTATACTTGGCATTACCAGGAGCGAAGGATTCAAAGCTTGGATTGCAGTGCTGGGATCCAGGAGGGACCTGCTGCAGGGAGAGGGAGGGAGGTAGACCTGCTGTCTTCCTGAGGCACTACAGTTACATTCTAGCTACTAAATAATGTTAGACAAATAGACACCTTTTTCCAAACTATGCAAGAGTTTGTTTCATTTGTGAAGTTTAATAAATACATTTGTATCAGGAAAAGTAATGTACTAATCTTTGTGTATGATACTGTAATAGAGACTCTACTAACCTATTTCCGAGTGGCAATGACTACAGCTTTATTAGTTTCTAGAGTCTCATTAATTGTTCCTGTGATACTGACACAGCTTTTTTTAAATTTTCACATTGCCCAATAACTTTTCCTTACCTGGCATCTGAGTCACTGAGGAGGCTTGGCTTCCACTGGCTGTGCTCACACCTGTGCCATTTGGCAGGCGGGGCCCTGTTATTGCCGTGTTTATGTGCCTCATTCTGGTTGACAGCTTTTTGGAGTGTGCTAAACAGGCCAGAGTTAGATCCCACTGCATTTCCTTATGTGTGCACTTTCTAGATGGTAAAGCTTGGACTATGATCCAATGTGGCCTGCATCTGCTCTGGATATAATGTGTAGGGGAAAAGAAGACTTAATTTTCCAGAAAGAGGTGGGTGTGTCTGAGCAAGATTGTGCTTAAACTAAAAGCAGCCTGTTTCAATGTCAACTGCTCTTTTTTAAAACCACTACATAATCCTTAATGTTTTCTTAATATTGTTATTCTACACTCTTCCATAGGTGCATTTCCACATGCATGTTATGAGCAGTTCACTGTTCCCTTCATGCACATTCGGGCGTGTGTAGAATGCCACCTCAATAGATTAGATTCAAATCAGACTTAAATAAATAAATCAGGACACTTTAGCAAACCATTTGATCCTCGCTCCCGCAGAGGAAGCCAGCTGGGTGGATCCCATGTTTTTACTGAACTGAATGTGCGCTTCTGGGACAAAAAGAAATGCTGGACAAAATATTTAAATTTATGCCACATTCTGCATTGCTGTAGGTGTTTTCTGAGGTAAACACAACTCACTGTAAGACAGAAGTGACTGTTACGCATTAAAATGCTCACACAGCGGGGTTATGTTCATGTTTTGTTTTGGCACAGACAGTAAATTCCATTTGCATCGCAGTTCCTTTTCCTCCTTTCATCTGACACACAGCTGGATTGTGCTTGTGTGGCTGAGGGAGCAGGTCTGCAGCTTTAGATGAAGCAGCTCATTGACTGGCTATGCAGACTGATCCTCCTTGCTCTCCCAAACTGGATATCTTCTCTGTACCTGGCTCGGTGAAAGGGCCCTGCTGGAAGATGTGAAGTAAACATTGTCATCACCCCAAACTCTCACCATACTCATAGTCTGGAGCTACAACCCTTGTGCCCTGTTCCAGTGCTGTGCTTGTTTTGCTAACCTGGCTTACTTGGAGGCTAACCCAGCTCAGCTGATGAAATGCCTGCTTTTTTAACTAAATGTCTTCTTTTCAGAGTTGCTCTTTAGTCCTGGGATATGATGCCCTTGAGATTAACAAGAACTCATTTTTATATCCATTTCATCAAAAGCAGCCTGGGGCACCTGCTGGAGCCCATCTATCCACATTGTAATTTTTCTATTAAAGAGTTTATGACGACTGAGAAACACAGCAGCGATTATGCACCCGTCCATGGCATAGCAGGGATGGAGGAGCAAGCCCCAGGGCTGTGCCGGGTGCCGCTGCCCGGCCTCCAGGCGGTCCCGGGGAGGCGGCCGTGCCTCGGCTCCCGCCCCGGGTGGGGCCTGGCCCGGCCCCCGGGTGAGGTAAGAGCCGGGGCTGGAGCGGGTCCTGCTCCCTCCTCCTTCACTCGGTTCTCCCGCTGGCTCGGAGCGGCTCAAGGAGCGGCAGGAGGTGAGGGGCGCCGGCGGGGGAGCCGAGGCGAGGCGAGGCGGGGCGCTTTTCGCCCCTCGCTGTCCCTCCCTATCGCTCCCTGTCCCTCACTGTCGCATCTCTCTTTGCAGACTCGGATCGGCCCCACCCGGAGGATCCCAGAGATGGCGAAGGTGAGGAGGGCGGCAGCCCCGGGCTAACGCGACCCGTGCCCGGCCGCTCCCGGGACATCCTCATCTTATCCGTCTCCTTTTACTCCTCACGGATTGATTTTTCGGGCTCCCTTGAGCCCCTCCATCCCCGAGCTGGGCAGACGTGGGCGGTAGGGGGTCGGGAATCATGTGAGGCGCGCGTCAGACACAACTTTTTTTTTTTTTTTTTCCGCCAGTTTCCACTGATTTGGCCAAGTTTTCGGTACCCTGTGTTTATAGCGCGCCTGGGTGGAGGCTCCTTCCACTGAAAGAGGAAGGAGAAAAAAGTACTGCCGTGGCAGTGCCTAGCGGAGGCTCGGGGCTCGATACTCCCACCCCCAGTTTTCCCATACCTATCATTAATTTTTCTGGAAGCCTTGGAGCTCTCGTGCAGTTCTTCGTTTGATATGTTTTTCTTACTGCAGCCCTTTCGTTGCTGTGGTTTCAGCCTGGATGAAGGCATGGAAAATGAGGTGGACTCCAGTGTTTGTTTCTATAGTTGCATCAAATGCATACACTCCGAAAAGTAAAATAGGAGTTTAATGGCTTATTTGCGGGTTTAGGAGGGCTGTAGGAAGTGAAAGCAATCAAAGTGTATGAGTACTTTCACAAAGGTTAGGGTAATTGCACCTAATGAGTGGCGTGATTAGTGGTATTTTAATGCCTCCATGAATGTTTACTCATACTCTGGATATAGTTTTAAAGAAAGAAAGGGTGCTACTAGCGACAAAAAGCTTTAAATAGTATTCCTTCTAAATCCTTTAAGTTTCGTTGTAGTGATCTTTTTGTTTGTTTGGTTTTTTTTGTCATTGTTTTTTTGTTTTGAGGGGCAAAGAAGGGATTTTTCTTTCTTTAAACATCAGTCCTGTTTTGTAGGATGCATCTTAGGAGAACAGGGACCCCTACCCATGCCAGGGCAGGACACCTGATCAGGTGGATATACTTGGACAATAAGCTTTTCATTACAGAATGTGTAGCATTGCTTACAGGCTTGAAGGCAACTTCTTTTTAGTAAAAGCATGAAAATCTACAATACTCTTGTCTGTTCCACAGAGACTCCAACTTTAACTCCGAATCTTTTTAAAAGGAATGTTTTATTCTTTCAGTAGTGCAAACCAGTTAGTCTTGTCTTCACATTGTAGAATTTTCTACTGCCTGAGGTGATACCTGAGGCTGGGTTTTTAAGTCTGTGGATAGTGGTAGATTCAAGTCATTGGAACCCTGGGGTCTTGTACTGGGTGGGCCTTGTTCTCCAATTTCCACACTCAGAGATGTTTTCCACTAGAGTAGTATTCTTTGCCTGTGCAGTTAGGCAACCATGAAAGACTGGGAGTGTCAAAGCTTTTTACCTGTAATTTGTTTTATAAAAATAAAAACTGAAGTTGAAGAGGAAACTCTACTCCTCATGGCAGGTGTCTTTCTAAATGTTGTTGCATCGCAAAATAGTGGCAAGAATGAAAATGCCCATTGATCATGAAATGTTGAGTGTCAATTGACAGAAGCCCTTTACGTGCACAACAAAAGGTTCAGAGTTCACAAAGGGCTGCACAGCATGGCATTGTGAAGCCCAATTTAGTCCAGATACATCACTGAAAAATAAAAAGCTTTGAAAAAAGTGAGTTATATTTGGAATCTTGGTCACTGAAGTCTTTGTTCTTGCTCAGTTCTGGGAAGATTTTTTTTTTTTTGGTGCAAAGACCTGAGGAACTTAGTGTGTTCCGTGTCCAGAACAAAAAGGGTCATTCATTTTGTAGGAAAACTACTGGATGCTGTGCTGTGCTGCACAGACTGGTCTCTCCATGGCCATGTTTATCTGCTTTTTTGAGGGAACACTGTCCTAACAAGCTGCCTTTTCTCTCACATCTGTATGTGCAGTGCTCTGTTACTGTATAGATGAGCATGGTACCGTCTCTTGCTGCTCAGTGAACAAGCTGGGAAATCTACCCTGTGTTTGCTAGAAATCTGGAAAAAGAGTAACAAGCATATTCTCTGCTTGCGTGTTGGGAGCTGATCTGTTTTGGTCTGCTACTCCCAATTTTTTTTTCCCTGACTGTGGACTTGGGAGTATTTTGTGTACCCATTTGTGAACTACCAGGAAAGGATCCCCTACTGCTGGTGAAGGTGTGGTCGCTCTGTGCTATATCTGGAGTTCCTTTTCTGTCAATGTGCACGTGTGACTGGGAGCACAGGAATAGTATTGCCAGCTCCAGTAGTGCTTCAGGGGATTGTCTCACGTTCCAAAGTATGAACACTTTTTCAGCACTGGGCCCTAAGCGGCTCTCTGGCTCTGTTGAGGTTATTTGTGAGGACAGGTTCTTTAAGTGGTTTTTAAAATGTCCCTGCATTGGCTCCTACCTTGCTGCTGCTTGCTCTTCTCTTCTCCCTCTCTCCCACCCCCTCTCTTCCCTTTTTGTTTTTGGCTTTTCTGCTCCCTGTCTGTGGTATCTCCATGGTGTACTGACTCAGAGTTCAACACAGATGTTGTGTAATTACATTTTTTTCCTCAGGAGTTTAAATTTAGTGGGGCAGATGTGAGTATAGTCTGCTGACCAGAGCTTACTCCTCCTGTTTCAGTGGACAATCTGAAACATTGCTGGACTTAGGTGTTTTGTAGAGATATCTTTAGAGTTGTGCATTTTCATCCACTCACAATGTAATTTGCATTGTGCTGCCCTCCACATTTTGGTGAGAATATCATGAAATAATGGCATATTTCTTGTGTGATGTGAGTTTTAAAGCACAGATTGAATTGGGATCTCTGTGTGGTCTCCAATGGCCACAAAGTCTTTCAGCTCAGCAGTAACACTGTTGTGTTTATCTGCAAGGTGGCTGTTCTTGTGCAAGAGATCTTGGGGCAAGCTTCCATTTCTTCTAGCATGTGACCTTGTGGGCTCTTCTGTCTGCTGAAAATAGCACACCTTCTCTCTTTGTCAACCTGTGTGCTGGTAAATATTCTCCCTTTCCATTCTTGCCACAACCAACTTTTCCCTGCCATCTTGTAAACAGACAGCTGCTTAAAAAAAAACCAACCCAAACTAAAACACAAAACTCTCATAACATTCTCTGCACTACACACTGGGCTTTGCAGCAGCAAATTTTTGAGCTGCTGCTTTTGTTGCTGCAGAGCAGCCTTGTGAAAGGAGGCAGCTCTTTCTCTGTGGGGAATCTGACTGATAAGAACTTGCTGTGATGGGTACAGAGCAAGGATAGAGGAAGAAGTCTGAATCAGTTCAAGTATGGCCTTTTGTTTGCTGGTATGAATGCTTTGTATTGAACAGTGGCTAAACGTGGAATCTTGTGGGTGGGAAGTATTTTGTGTGCTTCAGGAGAAAAATTAACAGGAGCCTCATTAAGTGGCTATTGTTGATCTTGCAGATAATGCTGTTGCCAGGATATGTGGCCATATCAAATTGTCTCTTGGGAGGAGTTCATCTAGCTCTGAGCTCCTTAGGAGCAGCTAACCTGATGAGTTATCTTCTGCAAACTTTTGCTGGAATAGAATTAAACAAAAGTACTAGAGAAGTGAATATCCTCATTTGGAGACGCATAAATTTTAAAGCAAGATCATCTCTCGCTTTGAAGTCTTCTTTTCCTTCTTGTTTTTCCCCTCTGCCTTTATTCTTCCTGCTAATTTGGTGTGTCTAGGGGCTTCATTGGTCTCATTGGGAGGTGTCTAGGAGAATATGTAAGCTGCTGTTTATTTCTACTGTAAAATCACAATTTGCACTTGCACTACATATGATTCCTTAACAACAGTCAGTGTATCAAAGAATGTAGAAAGAAAAGAATGTGGGTCAGTTTGGTGTTACAATCTTGTGATACACTCTCTGTGGAGATTTTGTGTGTTGTGCTTTTCTTTGTATTTAACTGCCCAGTGTAAGGTGTTGTGACTTACTAAAGGATGGCTTCAGATTACAAAAGGATTTATATAAAAGATTGTTTGTGTTTTCCTCATTTCATTGATGTGCTTTGGGTTCTACCAGCTGGGAAACTTAATAACCAAAGGAAAAAAAGCCTATGAGGCCATAGTGTTATTGTTATCTGTTTGCATAGATGGTAAGGAACATTTTTAGACATGCTAAAAATAAATAGCTTTTTATAGAGGTAAATAAAATATGAAGTTTGTAAATAAAAGTTAAATAGTTTTCTTTCATTTCATCATTTTTCATATTGGGTTAGATGGCATAGCAGCTGTGATGCTGCAATCCATCTGCAAGAGCCAGTTTGTTTCAAGAAAAGTTTACATTCTATTTAGTGTTGAAACTGTAGCTGAGTTAATAAATGAGTGTGTGGCTTTTGTCAGAAACTCTTTTTTATGGATCTATTATTTTGTTAGAAATGTCTGGTTCATAGCTCCTGTTTCAGATTTGCTGTGACTGCGAGTTAGCTTCAGTGGTTCAGTCAGTGATGCTGGTGTAGAACAGATGCCCTCTTCTTTCTCTGACCAAAACATGCCATGTTTATGTTTGGGAAGAAGGAGACAGCTCTTCCCTCCTGGGTACTCAGGTGATTTGGATTCTTGTTATGCTGGATGGCAGAGCTGCAGCACTACTGCCTTGCAAGGTAGGTGTGGCTCAGGTGCTGATTGTGGCAGATAGGGAGCCAAAATCAGCCAAATGCTGTTCGCTGGAAGGGAATGCCTGGAATGCAGACAGTGCTCAGGCACCAAGAAAAGTCTTCCAGCCTTCAGCTGCACCAGAAGATTTTCAGGAGCTGTTCATCAGCCTCCGTGTATGTTGAGACTTTCCATGCAGTGCTTTGGAAAAGAGAGTCATGAAGGATTGGGAATGGTAATGCAGAGGTAGATTTAGTGTAACATTTCATGTTCACATGTACATTGTCTTCAACAGCCACAGAGGAATGTTGGGCCATTGTCACAAGACTTAGGAATTGTGAAGAGGAATTCCACTTGCTTGTAACAAGATAAGCAAAGGAAAACTTTGCCTAAGATCGATAACTGCATCTGAGGCAACTGCAGGCTTGTTGACATTGGTCATTGCCAAAGGAGAATCATGGTAGTTCTATAATACTACTTCTGTTAAGATGAGATGGAACAAAATGGTGGGAAATCCACTTTTACATAACCCCATAAAATAATAAGGGAGGAGGAGGAGGGAGAGGCTTTTCAGTCTTTAGCTGATTTACCAAATGAAATTGGATTTATAAAACTGCATCCCAAACCCTTGAGGGTTTTTTTTCATGGTAGCCTTTGGAATCAGCTAGGAAGATGACAATTAATATGTATTGCTTTCCCTAAAATCGAACTGTTGCCTAAAAACTTGCTTGTAATTGGAAAAGCAGAATGTTTCAGTGGGATTGCTGTGCTCTGAGTTAAACTGGATATTGGAAAGCATCTACCAAAAAGAAGCTTGTTGCTGTTAAACACCATGATACCTTTTTTTCTGATGTATTTTGGCAGATCAGAACACAAAGTAACTCATTACTCTGCTGCAGTGGGAGGGGTGAGGAGTCTGCTGGCAGTGACACAGAGGTGGCCTGAGAGGCAGGAGCGCTTCAGGGCAGTTTCTAGTTCATGCTCCCTGCTCTGTTCTCTCTGCTCCTCTGTCTGACCTGTCAGAGCACATTGACTGGAGAGCAGAGTGTGGAGTGCCTGAAACTGCTGACTGCAGGAAGGGCTGTAGCCCAGAGGCCAAATGGCTTTGCTGCCAGTGGAGTGATCTGATGCCAGGCTCAGGAGGTGTCTTGGCACTTCCTTTCATGCTCTTTCTAGAGAATGGAAAGCTGCCCTGCCTGTACTGATAGTTATGTTTGGACAGCAACGCTTACAGGAGATTTCCCTGCTTCAGCTGTTGGAAAAACATTCCTGTTCCCCCAGCCCAGCTGTTTCCCCTTTTGACCATTGCTTGACTCTATTTTAAAAATTAACTACTGTGCTATATACATATATATGGTATATAGGTTCCTGAACTATCATGTTTAAATAAAGACAAAACTTTTCCATAAGGGTGATGACTATTCTTTTGTGTTTAATCCAAAGAGAAAATCCCTGAGGAACCGTGCTCCATGGAAACCAAGTGGAATTATTTTTGTGTTTGGACAAGCTGATCTTTTATCCTTATGTTTGAACTGTTATTTTTCTTTAACTGTAAACCAATGTGGCTGAGTCACTTGTGTAAGAAGTTGTTTATGTCAAAAGCAACATGAAGAAAAATTGAAAGCCACTGCAGAGTTCAGTAGGTCTCATTTACAACGTGGTGGAAAAAATCAGTGTCATGCTGCTTGAGAGTTCCAGTAGGTTTTTCTGGTGGACAGGAAGTTCTTATTTCTAGACCTGTCTTGGATCTTTGTGCAACTTTCCTGGCATATGTGATTTGCACAATTAATTTTTCTAACTACCTTAGCAAATAATAAGTTCTTTGTAATTTTTCTGCATGCAGTCTCCAGTGTTGTAAATACCAATTCTGCAAATATGTAAATACACCCAAATATGTATGCAATACATATGCAAATACGTAAATAAAAATTTAACTGGGGTACCACTGAGCAAAACTGTCATAGGACGTTTTGAGGGAGCTGTGTTTAAATACCCACAGACTACAGTTTGGCCAGACAATGACAAGAAAAATGCTATCAGCTCTGGACTGTGGATTCAAATTTGGTCTGAGCTCATGTAAGGAGAACTGCAGGATGTGATGTCTTATTTCATGGCTTTTTCTCTCTCCCCTTGACTCCTTTTTTCCCCCTCTAGTACACGAGAGGCACCGTGACAGCCTTCTCTCCTTTTGATGCCAGAGCTGATGCAGAAGCTCTTCGTAAGGCCATGAAGGGAATGGGTAAGGAGAATTTTTATTTTACAAAAATGAAAGGGCTTTTTCTCCTCCAAAAACATAATTTCTGAACTAATTTTTTTCATCTTAGTAAATGAGAGTAAGGCCTGTGTCTACATGCGATGGAATGACAACCCCAGGAGTTCACTGGTCTGGACATGTCCTGGTTTTGACTGTGCTGCTCTCAAGGATGTTTATTTTTAGCTTAGAATGAGGGGGAAAAGGTGGTTTGCACATTCTCCATTAAAAAAATGGATACTCCATAGGCTTTTCAGCACAGTTTTACAGCACAGTAGTAGCTTGACTGTGGATTTACAGGCAACAGCTGTGGAGAATTATGGCAGTATGATAGAAACTGCTTGGAAAATCTGCAACAGCCTCCTTAGTCTGGAAGTGTGTGAACACATTACAGATCCTGGGAACAGAGAATACAAGCACACAGCAGGAATGCAGGCTAACCACTGGTCTGTAAACTCACACTGTACCTTTCTGGCCCCAAACTCCCCTGTGAGAACAAAACCTGATTCACTGCTTTCTTTGGAGCCACCTGTGGAAGGAAGGGAAGTAGATACATGTGATAGACCTCAGCCTACAGGCAAATGTGAGGACTACCTTGCAAACTATTGTATATAAAATGGATAATAGCTCCACACTTCTGTGCTCTGGGCTGTTTGGGGTTACCAGACTGAGTTTTGCTGGGAGTTGGCAGATCATTGGTGAGCCCAAAGCTTCTGTGTGGAATACAGACTGTGACTAAATGTTACTGTTGGTGCCTGGAGCACCTGACACAGAGACCGATGAAGAACAGACAACCCATAGGTCCTCCAGTCATATTTTTGCAACAGCAGAACACCCAGCCTGAATGGCTCAGTTTGGGTTATGGTGACATTTTGTTATTTTAAATATTTCTGCTGTTTGTCAGTAGGTTGTTGCTCTCAGAGCATCTTTCATTGCCTATTGAGTTTGTGCCACTGCTGTTTGTTTTTTAGAGTGCGTTTGTAACTCTTTGTTCTTTCTAACTTCAGGGACTGATGAAGAAACTGTGCTGAAGATCCTGACCAGCAGAAACAATGCTCAGCGACAAGAAATTGCATCTGCCTTTAAAACCTTGTTTGGCAGGGTAAGATGAGGAAAGTACCTCTGGAAATGAACTGGTTGTGGCTTAAGATGATTACTTAAAACTATGAGGCACAACCACCACATGAATGTGGAACACTGTAAAACATTCCTTGAAAGCAAATCTAGTTTTGCTTGTCTCCCTCTCTCTTCCACCCTGCCATATCCTTAAAAAAATCACAATGTGTTTTGGGTTTTCCATATGCCCATGTAGCCTTTTCTTCTGCTTTATTTGTTTCGACTGAGGTGCCAAGTAAACAAAAATATGCTCCTTGTGCTTTTTTTGCTGTGTCTCCAGAGTCTCTTATCTTGCAGACACACGTACACCCATATAAAATGGTTAGTCCTTGGTCATTACAGCACTGTTTGCTCTGCTCTAGGATCTGGTAGATGACCTGAAAAAGGAACTTACTGGCAAATTTGAAACATTGATGGTGTCTTTGATGAGACCAGCATATATTTTTGATGCTCATGCACTGAAGCATGCCATCAAGGTAAGAGGAGGGAGGGGAATTAATGTTACATGAAATGTATGTTGTTCTTTTGGTTTTTTGGGGGGCGGGTTTGTTTTTTTGTTTGGTGGGGCTTGTTTTTGTTTTTGGTTTTTTTGGGAGGAACTTCTGGCTGCTAAAGGGAATGCTAATGGAAGTAGCTTTTAAAAAAAAAACCTAGGAAAGTTATGCCAACACCTGCCAATGCCATGGGTTGGCCTGGTTTCTTTTTCATCCTAGTAACTCAGAGGTAGTTTAGAGCTAGAGAGTGTTTTGCCTTGGTGGATTGCAGTGCAACTCCAAAATTGATGGGCCAGTGTACTTGTGTAAACTGGTGTCCACCAAAATTATGAGCAGGTATTATCTGTAGTGTTGAATGTGCTTTAAAAGCTCCCTTCAGTAATACAGAGGGAAGAGTTGATAGCCCTGTCAGTGTTACCCTTGTAGCACTTCTCTTTGACTCAATGCCCTTAGTGCCTTTCTGTGCAGGCCAGGTAAACAAACAATGTCCAGTATGGATGTGTAGAAATTTTCTTCCGTGTGCTTTCTCTTTTTCTTCTCCCTTGTCTGATATCAGCCTGTGGAATTTCAGGAATTGCACATCCATGGATTATTCACAGAATTAATCCAAGTAGAGGCCATTGAACTCGACTAGTGTAAGGTAGTGCTTTGTTGAATGACAATTCCACGTAAACTCCAAAGATCCTTGATGCCCAGCTGGTTAATATGTAGGCTTTAGTCAACTGTGTGAGCAAGTGCTCATGAACCTGTGACCCAGCAAATAGTAGCTCAGACAACAGAAACTTCAGTCCTGGATGTTTTTGTAATGTCTTTGTGTGCATTGGGGGAAGGGGAGATGACACCTGACAAAGAAACCGATAAAGGCCTTGTTGGCTAAAAGAAAAAAAGTGTATTCCCAAGTTCCTCTTATTGATTTATGAGTCAAAGACTGAGAGGGAAATGACAGAACAGATGAGTGTATGGGGGAGAAAAGAGAGTGAAACATGAGTGGTTTTGTTCTTTTCACTTATAAAAAAAAAGATATTAAACACACGATCAGAAGATTCCAGAGAATGTGCCTGCACAAGAAAGGATGTCAGTACTGGCTGCAGTTCAGCTAAGAGGGGATAACAGAAAAGGAGATATGACAGAGGGACTTCTGTACAGGATAACTGTGAACATTAACTCTGTGCTGAAGGTTGTCCCATCAATTTTCACTGCTGCTCCTTAGATTAGAGCTTGTGTAACTGTGCCTGCCTCACTTGGTGAGTAGGCACGTTACTTGAAACAGTCTGTTTTGGAAATGATTCCATGTAACCTGGCAGGTTTGTAGTTTGGATAGCTTTGTGTGCGGTTACATATCCTTGCATGCAGTCAGCATTTGATGCTTTTCTTACAAGAAAAGTTGTAAATAATGCACTGAAGCAAAAAAAATGCCCAGTATTGCATTTCAGTGTTGCTTTTGTGAAATTACTCCTTTGTAAGCAAAAGAGCAATGGGTTATTCATACAAAGTAGACTTGTGGAAACAAGATATTGGCTTGGCTTTTGCAGATATTATCCTTGTAAGAGTGAGAGTGGCTGTTGTGTCTGCTGTAATTAGAGTGCAGCAGCCTAAAGTACCTGGGTTAGCAATTCTGTTGTAAAGAATTCTGTGTTTGCAGTGGAAGAAAGGGTTTGTTTAACAGCACAGTTTGCAGAAGGGTGAAGATCATTACTGGGTGGCTCTGTGTGTCTGTACTGCCTGATGACAGATGTCTGATGACAGACAGCGCAGTAACTAGAGCTGAGATGGAAACTTAACTCTCTTTACTCACTTCTCTGGATCTCATTGATTGTGGCAGCAAAGAACTGGGGCTGTGTTTGAACATGGGAGGGCTCACCTGAGTCCTGCAACAGGGAGCCTTTAATAATTGTCAAGTTGGTTTTGAAAGCAATCAAGTCAGAACTGGAAGAAATTCTTTTCAAAACCCCCACAATATACCAGAAAGAAAAATATTTTTTTCCTTTATTTGGTCCAAGTGCATGAAGTGATGCTTGCTTTTGATTACCAAAGGGAATTCTTGTTTCCCTTTTGTTATTCCATCAACTGATTGATACTTGCACCCCTGTAGGGAGCAGGAACCAATGAGAAAGTGTTGACTGAAATTCTTGCCTCCAGAACACCCGCGGAAGTGCAGCAGATTAAACAGGTTTATCTGCAAGGTAACTTTCTGTACAAAATAAAGAGTCTCTCTTCAGTCCTCCTGATATGATTTTAGCTCATCTTTCACATAAGTTCTATCTGTGAACTGATGGATGTGTTCAATAAGAGGAAATTCTTTCTGCTGTGTTGCAGAACTTCATATTGAAAGAAACTAAGAAGACAACCAAAAGAAACTAAATTGTAAATTAAAATAGGGGGTTTTTTTCAGGGCAATGAGCGCAGGTTATGGTGTTTTGTGCTTTATAGTTAGAATTCTTTCAAATGCATTTTTTCCTTCTACCCATTATTTTCATCCCTTTGACTGAAAGGTGATTTTTAGTAATTGGAAAAGTAGGACTACATAAAAAACCAGAAGTGATTTTTTGCCTTTTTCTCAGTATTCTGTTGAAATGCATTTGTGCAAAAGCAGGTGCAGCTATTTGGCTGCCCACAGGAGTATGTGCTTTTACGCTGTGATTGTGGGGTTGTTTTTAATTGAACCTATTTCTTTTACCTTTATGCAGATTCCTGGCACACAAGAAATTCTCAAGTCTTAACAAATTTTGAGCCCAAACTCAGAATTTATTAGTACTAGACTTGTCTGGGCTCATGATTTCTGTACAGTTGAGACTGCCATATATTAACCTAAATTCAGATCTGTATCTTCAAGAGCTGAATCTCAGCATGTCACCTTGCACTTTAAAATATTTTGAGTATTCTGCTCCTGATACTAGGGGTGATAATAGGTGCTCTATTTTCACCTCTGCTATGGTAGGGTTAGGTTATAGGTAAAAGCAGAATATGTCCTGACTGTTTAAAGATCTTTCTGATAGATGATTCTACAAGCTGAGAGTCAGATGAACTTTCTTGCTTTACCTTGCTGTCTCCTCAAAAGAGCCAGGAAGCCTGTAAGGTGGTGAATGGGCATTGCTCTTTTGCAGAGTATGAGGCCAACCTGGAGGACAAGATCACAGGAGAAACATCAGGCCATTTCCAGAGGATGCTGGTGGTCCTGCTGCAGGTCAGTGTCTCACTGTGTGTGTGACTGTCACCTCTATGGACATGTGTCACTTTGTGCTTTCTAAGCTGGGTTCTAGATAAGCCTGGTGATAGGCAGGGTTGGAGCTGAGTCACTTCCTCTGACTTTCAGGGTCAGTCTTGAGCTCTGTTATGAGTCATTTCCATATCACAGAACTGAACTGATGCCCATGGGTGTAGCAGATGCTGCTGTGTGGGGTTCTGAAGGCAAAATGGGAAGAGAACATTTATTTCATACAGACCTGTGCAAA
This sequence comes from Pachyramphus minor, assembly GCA_013397135.1. Taxonomy (NCBI): domain Eukaryota; kingdom Metazoa; phylum Chordata; class Aves; order Passeriformes; family Tyrannidae; genus Pachyramphus; species Pachyramphus minor. The sequence goes on from VYXB01005587.1 coordinate 1,674,289, forward strand.
GAGAAGGGAGAAATAAGGTGATTTTGGATTAGGGGTTGACTTGTCACAGTAACTCTTACACTTTTCTGTTATACTCAGACTGTATTTCGGACTTAACTTTCAATTCCTCAGTTTAATGCCTTTTAATGCCTTTTAAAAGCTGAGTTCAGGCGAACAGAGATCCTGATGTTGGAATTGATGAGGGTCTTGTTGAGCAGGATGCTCAGGTGGGTGAATGACTTTTGGTTGGTTTTGAGGCATTTTTTCAAGTTATCTTGCAAAGAAAGCATACAGCTAGAATTCAAATATGAAAGAGAAATTAAGGTTCTCTGTATGTGTGTGTTAATATGTTTTCTTGTGCTTTTATAAGTTCTGGATAAAAGAAGTATCAAAATCTGAAACAATGGGATCAAAATTTTTGGCCCATCTTGTTCTGCTTACTATTTAAAGAGATGCCTGAATGAAACAGTGATTAGGTCACTGGAAAGGGAGAGTTATAATTGCTGAAGTTTTGTGATGCTGAGGGACCCACCCACTGCTGGAAAACTGATTGATGAACTGCTCATTCTTTAATATCTGACTTAAGCTGCTCTCTGAATTTAATCCATTCTCCGTGCCTGCTCTCCAGACCTGTACTCTGGATGAAAAGGAACACCACCAGCTAGTTGGTGTCCTTGGTGCAGTCTCTCGCTGGGTGCCAGGTGCTTTGTTGTTAGTTTTAGGGATGGTCAATATTTCAGCCTTTTGGTTACAACTCCCTTAATACCCTTCCTCTCAGTTATTTCTGGGGTAGACATTTTGCTCTCATAAATTGACTGTTGAAGAAAATACACAGATTGTTCAGGATAACAAGGAGTAAAAGCAGAGTATCAGATCAATAAAGCATTCCCCTGATAGCACAGCAAGATGGAGAGACAAACTGGCAAAATCTATTTTACTGGCACAGGCCTGTTACTTAAATTCAGACAGCATTGTTCTCCTGCTATTAAAGTTAATTTCTTGTGGAAATTGTAGCTTGAAAATTAGTGGGGCAAGTGTTTGAATCGTGAACTAGACTGCTTTGTGAAAGTGTCAGTCTTGCCTTTAGCTGGGCTTATATAATTGAGAAAACCCATGAAGCACAGGCCTTGGGAGGCAGATTCCTTTTGGCCTCTTCAATTGAGTTGAAATGAGCATCTAAATTTAGGGAGCGCCACACCTAAATGTTGTAAGAGTCCTGGGTTTCTAAGTGGTCTCTGTGGTTTGCTGTGTGCATTTGGCTTGAGTTGAGACCTTGAGTCAATGGACTTCACATTCAGCATCCAACAGAGCTGGAACAGGTTCAGTAATTTTATAATTACTGTTGCCATGTACAGATGGTCAGAATTGAGGTGTATGACTGTGCAAATGTTAGACTGGTTTTGACTTTTTAAGGTTTTTCTTGAGTCACATGATGTTCTGGAAAGGACTGATACATTAGAAAGCAAAATTTTTGCTCAATCGTGATTTTTAATTTTTGGAGGTCTACAGTTATTATTAATTCAAAGCAGTTGGTGGACTTTTCTGAGAATGCCTGAAGGAGAAAATTTAACTTTTTGGAAAAGATTTTGTGAATATCAGTTTTTTAAAGTTATGCAGTTGAGGTACACTTTGAGTATTGCCCGTTAGCAAGGCAGGTAAAAACTTAAAGCTCGCATAAAATGTCATTTACAACTCGTAGTATCTCTAAAGAAATGTTTTCCTGACATTGCTAAATGCTGCGCTGGGACTGCTCGTTTGCTACTGGTTGGAAAGTGCTGGTATTCATTTGGAGGACTTAGCAAATATTGTTTGAAATAAATATCCTTGCAGTGAGGGCCTTAATAGATTTTTTCAACTCTCCAACCCTTTTTTACTCTGTACAATTGGTATTAAGAAGAGCATGGAGCAGTCACAAATGTGTTTTGAATAGGATTGGTCTTTGCATCAAGAATGACTTGCCTGCAGAGCAATGAATGTACTAAAACGATTAAATGATAAAAATCTGGCTTCATATGACTAAGAATTATCAGCCCACAAATCTTCCTTCTAAATCCATCTTCCCCTTCATGTTGGAAAACTTCCTTCTGGGCCAAGTTAACATGGACCTGCCATTGAAGAGTCCATGTGTCACAAAGTTTTCCTAGTCTGATTTGAAAAAGGGAAAGGGAAAGGAAAAAAGGGCAGAAAAAGCAGTACTGGGGATAGGTTTTATCTCCTTATTTCAGAAAACTTCAGGCTTATGAAGGGGCTTTGTCCAGTCAGTTTGAGGGCCTTAGGCAGCATTACTCATGTAAATGCTTTCACAGTCAAATTCCAGATTTTTTCTTTTATTTCTAAGATGAGTTCAGTGCTTGGCAATGTTATTTCTTTTTTTCCCCCTCCAGCTATAGCTTGTTAGTAAGTTTAATGCTCCTTAGAGTGAGACAAATGGAGCTTTTCAACTGGGTATGTGGACACATGACAAATGCTGCTGTTTCAATCTCTTGAATTCCCAACAGGTCCTGTTTAGAGCTGGGGAGCTGAAATGGGGAACAGATGAAGAAAAGTTCATCACTATCTTGGGAACCCGCAGCATTTCCCATCTAAGGAGGGGTAGGTGGTGTGATTCCTGTGTGCCTGGAAACTTCTGCCTGAAAGCCAGCCCATTTGGAAGTGCATGCTTCTATTAGCTGTTCCTTATCCATTCATAAGTCTGTTTGACCAGGATGTTTGGGCCATTGGAAATAAAGGTGCAGGGGAGTGTTGTGTGGTAACCATCTGGTAGGAAACTGGGACAGAGGGAAGAATGAGTGGATGGATAATGACACCCAGATGGCATTATCCTGCCCTGGGGAGGGACAGGGAGGAATGCTGGCTGTGCACCTGACTGAGGACACTTTGTGTTTTGCAGTGTTTGACAAGTACATGACTATTTCTGGCTTCCAAATCGAAGAGACCATTGACCGGGAAACCTCTGGTGACTTGGAGAAGCTGCTTTTGGCAGTTGGTAATTAAGTCTCATTAGATCTAGAACTGGCCTTCTTTGCCTACTCCCAGGCCTCTTTAAATGGCAGTTGTTACAGAAGTGGCATGAAAACATGGTTCCTATTGTAAGTTAATCACCTGGGATCTATTTTGATATCTAGAGAACAGGCCTTTATTCCTCCTTTACCAGAGGAGGGGAGGTGGTGAGCTGCATGTGAGACCAAAATTTAGGATTCCTGGCAGCTCATGTAGGACGGTGTAGTGGCAATTCATAACTGGGAGTAGAATTTGATTAGGAAAGTCTCTTTTCCATTAGAAATATATATTCTCCCTCCCAGAACCCAAAAAGCTGTAACAGAGGAACAGGGCAGGTGACAATTGGATACTTAATTGTCCACACTGCAGAGAATGACCCAGTAACACACACCTTGCCTTGGCAATGGAGGGTTGTCCTGTATTGAATAACAAACAGTAATTCAATCATTTGCCTTTTTCTCAGTGAAATGCATCCGAAGTGTGCCTGCCTATTTTGCTGAGACTCTGTATTACTCCATGAAGGTATGTACATGCTTTCCATTTCCTCCAGCTACAATTCCTCTCCCTTTTGCTTGTTCTTAACTTCTGCTTTCACCATAAGTGCCAACAGGATGCTGCATCACTAAGTATCTGCAAAAGGTCCAGGGGATGCAGATCTGAGAGAGGACACAAGCTTTTTCATAAAGTTTTCTTGGAGTTCATCGTAGGTTTGTCAGACTGTAAATCATTTACAGTCTCATCAGCTGCTTTTGACTTGGTGCTGTTGCATTGGGAAATGTCTGGTTAGATCCACTGGGCACTTTGAGGTGGATAGATTACAGTGTCTTCAGGTGGTGGATGTACTGAGGAAGTGAAGATGACCAAAAACTGAATTATAAACTGCAAATCAGTGCTCTTTGTTTTGGAGGTGAGTATTATGAAGGCAGAGTTAGCTTTGAAACTTGTTTTAATTACTACCCATCCCATTTTGAGAAGGTAAAAATACTCATCAGGGAAAAGGAAAGAGGCTTAAACAGCTGCAGAAGTTTATGCAGGAGAATCACAATAGCAACACATCTGTGTTTCTGTTGGCTTTACCTTCTCTTGGATGGGAAGAGATAAGCAGGGAAAACGGTATTTCTAACTCCCAGTGGATAATATTAATTAAAGCTAAGGTAGGTAGTCCATTGTTTTCAGGCAAGTTACCAGCTTCCCTGAAGAATTCCTCTCTTCCCCTTGCTGGAAAGCTTTGAGGTATATTTGTCACCAGATAGTTGTGTTGATGAGGTGTCAGCACAAGAATTAGTGACAAGACACAAAATGATGGCTTAATTTTTAAAAGTTGCTTTGCTGCTTTTATAGATACCAATGTAAAAGAAGGTTCAGGTGAAAATACAAAATATTATACCAATATGCTGAGCTGTATGAGGAGGATTGCTTTTTTTCTTATTTATTAAATTTTTTTTTTTAAATTAGTCTGCTTTCCTGGAGGGTTAAGATTCTTGTACACTTTTACTATGAGGAGCCTGAATAATGTCTGCTGATGAGATCCCCAATTAATATTTTTTAAAATTAATAAGAATCATTAAGCGCTTCAGATAAGAAAACTCTTCAGCAATTATTACTTTGGCAGAGGAGTTTGCACTTCTAATTTATCAGTTTGGCAGGACAAAGTTCAACACTCATGATTAGGGGGGGCAGAGTTCTGCTTTTACAGGATTCTAATATCAAATCCTACTCAGAAACCACTGGACTCATGGCATAAATTTTGAGCAGCCTTAGGGCGTTTTTAGGTGTAATCCAAGAATATTGCACCCAGGCCAAGGATTGAGTGACCCTGAAGATGATCGTGGGGGCTCTGCCAGGTTCTTCCCTGAGGTGCATGAGCAGGTCAGCACGTGGACATTTGTATCGCTTCAGCTTGTGTGGAGTCTGCCTTGTCTGAGCACAGGGGTCAGGATTTAGTCTGCACAGCCTGCTAGCACGCACTATTGAAATGCTTGAAGTAATCAAGATGAATAAAAGAGTGGAGCATGTTTGTGTGGTTGGAAAAGGTTTATAAAGTTTGCCTTCATAACAAACAGCTGGAAAGTCCATGGAACAAGTTGCTCAGCTGTGTCTTACTGTACGATGTTACATGTTTTGTATTAGTCACTGTTAGGATTTCTGTGCCCCATTCCAGAACTGGCTGCAGTTCTGCAGTCTCAGAGTACGTTGGAAGGTTGGTTTATATGTGATGCTGATTGTGGTTGTCAGTTCTGCTGCTGTGTAACCTGGAACTGGGTTATTTTACATATATCTGAGCACTCACAGTTGAAGCCCGTGAGATGAAATGTGAAATGAGAGGTTTGACCACACGGCACAAAGAAAGAAGTTGCAGGGATTAGAGCATCCTGCAAGGTCCGTCCTCTGTTCTCCACATTGCAGTGTGAATGTCTTATGATACTGTCCCAGTATTCTCTGTTTTGGAGTTGGAATATAATGCAGGCGTGGTTTGAGATGTCACTTGTTGCACTTGTTGCTTTCTTCTTGTACCGTGGTTGTTTGTATTTGTTGTTCTGTTGCAGCCTCTGCCCAGAGCAAGCTCATACTCGAATCTTCTTTAATCTCCTCTCTGTAGGGGGCTGGCACTGATGATGATACGTTGATCCGAGTCATGGTTTCCAGGAGTGAAATTGATCTGCTGGATATTAGACGGGAATTCAGGAAGAACTTTGCAAAATCCTTGTATCAAATGATTCAGGTAAAATGGCTGTTCTGTTGTCAGGGAACATAGGGGTGATTGAGGTGGCATTGTTGTCACAGTTTATTTTCTTGGGAGGAGGTGGATGTGAGTAGAGCTGGATGACACATTGAACTCGGAGTGATGTGGTTGGTCTGCGCTCTTGGCAAGCACTACATGGCATTGTTTAAGTAGGGGACGCTTCCTATGGGAAGCTAAAGGTTTCCTTCCAGTGTTCACTAGGACAGATGCTGTGGGTTTCTGAAATACCAATTATTCATACACCCTTTTTAGCCACTGCTTCACTTCCTTTTTCTTGTCTGGGTGCCTTGTAGTTAGTGCTTCAGAGAGGGTGCTGGCTCCAGAAGAATGACGCTGGTGCTGGGAGTCTGAATCATCATGAGGTTGAAGTTTAAATCTTGGGCTTTCGTGTGGAACCTTTAGCACAATTTCCAAGTGGAAAGCATTTCACTGTGGAGCCAGTCTGAATCATAATCTCCTTTGAGTGATGGGAAGGAACAGGAAGAGAAAGAGCCAACAAGGAATCCAGAGCCAGCTGTTGCTGCCCAGTTGAAGCCAAAATGCTTTTTTTCCCTAGGATTTTTTTTGCATTTTATTTTTAAATGCTGCTTTTTACAGTTTTCTGTTATCATTCCTGACACTATGCTCCCTTGATTAGGCTGGGTGGAGTTGCTTTTGGCACTGTCAGTCCTGCCCACACAGCTGTCCTGTGGATTTTGTGTCAGAGCTTCCCACTGACTACCGGGAGCAGGGCTGGGGCCTTTTTATGCCATGGCAGGTGCACTTTGCTCATCAAATATGTTGCTTTTGGTGCTGCTTTGAGGCTTCTCCTTTGGACTTCCTGCCTGCAGACAAATGTATTTGAATAAACACTGGGCACCTCAGTTCCAGTAGAGCTTTTGGAGGTTTTTGTGTTTCTGGAAGTCTGTCAGTGTAAGTGTATGAGAGGCAGAGAATTTCCTCGTGTCGTTCCTGAGTGGAGAGTCATCCCTGTGGATTTCCTGTGGGTGTGCTGTGCTGGGGCCCTCCTTGGCTGGTGTGTGTGGTGGTGACTCACAGTGGCTGCTCTGTGTTCACAGAAAGACACGTCTGGGGACTACAGGAAAGCGCTGCTGCTGCTCTGTGGTGGCGACGATGAGTAACGGGGACACCCAGGATCTCTTGTACTCCAGCTTTGCACCCTGTAGTTGGCATTTCTACCTAAGTTTTTACACCTTAACGCTTTGTGGCTGCTTGAATTTATACTGGCATTGCACTTATTATTAGGAATGAGCATATTGTTATCCAAGTGATCCCTTCTTCTTCCCCACATCCCAATTTACAGGAGTTTCAAGTGCCTTCTGTGATATGAGAGTCATCTTCATGGAAGATGGATGCTGAGAACCAAGTTCTTTGCAAGTGTTTCTGATGAAATAGGAAAAAATAATCATGTATTGCACTAATCATTTGAAGAGTATCCTTTTCTGCTCACATTTCCACCGAATGTTAAGCTGGTTCTAACATGGCAAACAAAGCAAAGATATCCTTTGTATGTAATGTCTGAATGACTCTGCTGAACATAATACAAGGAATCATTGGAAACCTACAGGACCAATAAATTTTTCCCCTCTTATCACAGTTGTATGTGGTTTTGAATCTATTTTCCCTTTCATATGATATCACTGCTCCAAATTGTTGGTAAATATTTCCTCCTGTTTTTCAAATTTCTAAGGACATATATGATGTTTTGCAGCTCTCCATCTTCATGTCTAGCCTAGTATATGGTGGTGCTGCTGTTCAGTGTAGCTGGGAAACCAAATTACTGGTGCTTGCTGGGCATTGCATTCTCATTTTGTGCTGCTTTGTCTCTCTTCTCCAAAGCTGGGGGAAGGAAGGCAAGCTGCTGCACAGTGTCAGAATAGAGCAGATGCTGCATTGTAGGACCAGCCAAAGATTTCTGGGATGGAAGCAAGTGAAGAAGAGATGGGAAGATAGCGATGAGTCCTTCAGGGACCTTGGGTGACAAGAGGATGGCTGCAGCACCACTCTCATCAGGTTAGCAGGGAGCAAAGCACAGGCTGAGAGAAGCTCCAACCTGTCACACGGGCTGCCTTAAATTCTCTGCTTTAGTTCATCATCTGTGACTGGCTCTGAAAATTAAATTGATGTATGTGAAGGAGAGGAAAGAGGCTTCTGTCTCATACATTATAAGGGCTGAACATTGTGGCTCTAAATTGAGCTTATCAGTTAGTCACATCAGCTGTGGAAACTGCACATTCTAATAGTCCTGCTGAAATTGATTCTTCACAGGTTATGAAGGGCTTTAAAACTTTCCTATTGAATAAATGTAAAGTTTTAATTTTTGTATTGTAATTCTGAATTAGTACTGTCATGATCTCTTAGGAAAGTAGCATCTGATCTTCATGACTTGTTATCAGTCCTCTTGTAGATTTTGGTGGAGCTATTCCAGCAAGGGTTAACCATTGTCACAAACCTGATGCTTATGGCTTGAATGGAATGATCTAAATTACTGCCAGAATTTGTAAGTAGTAACGCTGGGGTCAGTATAATATCAGACATCTGCAGAAAGTTTTAAGATGCAAAGGGGCAGAAGTGTTTGAAATTCCCTTTTGAAGTAATTAAACTTTCTTTAAGAAGTCTAATTAAAATGGAAGGAATGTTATTGATTTATAATATTTCTGTTATTTAGTATGTCACACCCCTTTATGAATACAGAATTTTGTGTTTCCAGTACAACATGTTCCTAAGAGAGCTTTAAACTACAGCTACCAATGAATTAATTACTTCCTTTGTGGTAGTAATTAATCATTGGTGTGTTTGGGGTTTTTTCCTCTCCATCTTCTGATTTTGATTCATGAAAATTTGTGTTCTGTTGATTTCTGGCACAACTTTGTGTTGAGAAATCCCATCAATCTCTTTGTTAAAACAAACTGCAATAAATCAAATATTATTTTGCCTGAAGAGCCCACTGCCCTTTCTTCTTTCTGTCCCTCTTCCCCCCACATGAGAAAGTGTTTTAGGAGCTACTATTTTACCATGAGAAATATGAAACTCTTTATTTGCTTTCATCACATGTTTATCTTGCACTATTGCACACACAGTGTATTGGAGGGAAAAAAGTGATGTTTATTAGCTTCTTTACTTGATTTTTTTTTCCCTCAGTTTTTTACTGAAGCATATGAAATTATGATTTTGCTTGATTTATATTCCTGATAAGTGCTATTCTTATTGTTTCTTTATCTCACTTCAACTCTCTGACAGCTGGAATTGCTGTGGGCATTTATTTACTCAAATCTGTCTTGACAGCAATAATTTATGTACAAGGCAATATTAGGCATGAGGAGCTCTAAGCAGTAACTCCCCTCCTTTTTGATTTAGTGTTCAATGCATCTAAAAGTCAAACATCAGCCAAGTTATCCACATATATCCATAGCTATACATTTGTAACAGGCAGGATCTTATCTGCCTCCATTTGGCATTCAAGGAGAGGTGAGGTGGCTGATGCAGAACATGGAGCTGCCCTGGATGGCTTTCATCAGAAATAATAACTTTCTCCTCTGTAATTAATCCTTTCTGTGTCTTCCAAGATTGAAATTGAAAAAAAAAATCTCAAACTATGGTAAGTACCTTGTTGAAAAATAATCCAGAGCCTGGAGTAGGTATGTGACTGAAAAGCACTTTGTAGATAAGTCACCTGTCAGGTATCTGCAGGTCATTGCTCCTGATGTTGCATTTCTGACTTCCTCTCTGGTCTCAGTAAAGCTTCCAGTCACGTGCTTATTTTGTGGCTGTCCAACAAAGCATCTACAGAAACACTGCAAGTAAAGCAAATAAACCACAGAGGGCTTTTGCTGGTCGTGCCTTCAAGAAGTCTTGCTGTAATCAGCAAAACGAGCTGAGTGGTGAGGTTTGCTTCCAGTCTTTTGGTGTCTGTAAGGTACAGCTCGAGTTCCTCTGAGTGTCCATGGAGTGAGTGGAAGCGAGTTGAATTCCCATGTCCCAAATGGGACACGAGTCACGTTCTCCAGGCGGTGCCTGTGCCATTCGCGGTGCGGGCAGGGGATGGTGCTGTTGTTCCAAGTAACCTTGTGCAGCTCACGGTGCTGCTCAAGATTCCCCTTCTCCCTCGAATCACTTGCTTAATGTTTTGGAGGTTTTTTGTACCTCTTTCAGACTGCTTTCCTCAACCTAAAGCATGAGTCAGACAATTGATTTTTTTTGTTATTATATTTTCAGAATCCTTAAATATAATTTTGTGTTCACTATGAAATGAGAAAGAACAGTGAACTTTGTTGGAAGCAGAAGCTGGGTTCACACACATGACATTTTTATTAATGTTAAGCATTTCTCTTCTGCAATCTGAGTACAGACAACCTCCACCCTTCCTCCCCAGTCACAATTAAGAAAAATTAGAAAATTAGAAAATCTGGTTTTGTTAAACTCATGTATTTACAACTTGTGAGTTTAGCACAGATTTTGCTGTGCAGTATTATTTCATATACAGAGATTTTTCACCTACAGTCCCTGAATTATTACCATGTTTTAGTAAGCCTAGGGGGTTATTTTAAACCATTCAAGCACCAGCATGACTGCCCTGCACTGTGTAGAGAAAGGGGAAGGCTGTGGAGGATCTGATATTTTAGGAAGTAATTGTGTAATTAGCAGGAAAAACTCATCACTGTCCAGGAGCAGAAAGTACAGGAAAGATGATATTTTGAATTTTTTTTTTTTATTTCAACCAGTTGTGTATGATGTGATAACAAACTGAGAGCAGGAAAGAGGAAGGATGGTGTAAGACACTAATCTAGTCTGCTATTACAAGAGAAAATGGCCAAAGTAATCTTCCATTGATGTCTGTGGGCAGTGGGCTCATCAATCCTCCCAGACCTAGAGCATATGCACGTAGAACTCCATCCACAGTTACAGTCTCATGGCTTTAACTTTTGCCTTAATTTCAGTGGGTAGCACAATGGTAGAACAAGAGGTCACAGTCTTGGTCTCTTTTTTACACACATCTATGAAGGAAAGAAAACCCACCTATACTGTTTGGCTTTTTATTTCCACACACTTTGCAGTAAATGTGATTTCCCCTTTCCCTTCCTAAGCTTACACTCTCCTTCAATAACAGGCTACAAGCTGCATATAATGAGGCTAAAAGGCACAACAGCATCTGAAATCCAGTAGAAATGTCATCAGAAACCTTGCTCTGTATATTCAGCACACATTGCGTTCTTTCATGCTGACTGCTTTGTCTTTGTATGCAGAAATATGAAATCAGGGACTTTACTCTGGATGCTTCTGAAACTTCATTAACTCTTTTGCCTGTTTATCTGTGCTCATCCTTCAGGCATTTTATGTTTACTTTCAGAAAACAACCTTCTGATGATAAGATGAATGAAGGAAATAAAGAGTTTATGGGTCCTGGTTGTGCTGGCACCAAGTGACTATGAATGCCAAAATAAAAGGAAAAGAAGTGCATTCATTTTCTGTATGTTTCAGCAATGTCAGCTTCAGTAGAAATGACTTTCTACTGTTGCCATCCACTGCTGCTAACAAAGAAGTAAGCCCGTGTTTAATCACAGCTTACACTTCTATTGTATTCACCATTACAGAAGCAATGCTTGCATTGCATATTACATGCAGACCCCCATGTGGGCTTCACCTATAACAGTCTCTCTCAAATTGTTCCTTACTGGACACGGCCAAAATTTTCCTTTAGTGATGACACAGACATGCTTGATGTGACTTGGAAGGAAGAATGAGGCTGGTTTTTTGGGGTTTTGTGGATTTTTTTTTCATTACACTCCCTCTCCTTTTCCTTCCTGCTTTGTTAACGGGATCTATAAAATGTTTTAAAATCTTATCTCCAGGTGATGTAACTTGCTGTTCCATCAAGAGCATCACAGCTCGTATAAAAAAATCTGTTAACCCTAAGGGTATAATACAGCAACCACGCTGTAGTGTCATTTACAGTGGGTAAAAACACACTGCCACCCATCAAAGACATCTTCTGGCTACAGGAAACCAAACCCAGGCAAAATGATTGCCTGCTTATTTAACCTGTTTACTCTGTGTTTTGCCTTGGCTCAGGACCCACTGTGTCACCTCCGCTTGAGGCTGATGGATCATGATGTGTATTTATCTGGAGCCTCTTGCTGTTTGTCTCATCTGCCTTACCAAGCTCTTGTGTTGCAGGGTGGGATCCAAGCAGCCCTCACAGCACTCATGTCTCAGGTTAATGCTGCATTTACACAGAAGTCCCTCACCACAGTTTGCTTCAGTCCCCGTGCAGACAGGGCCTTGTTGTTACTGTGACCGATGAGCTGCTTAGGGGCTAAGAATGACTGGTGAGAAGGAGGGAGGACAGAAGTCTTGGAACTGATGAATGACCAGGAGAAGAAGAGGAGTCATTTACTGCTCTCACACTGGAAAAACCAGGGCCTCCCAGCAACACTGCCAGGTAGGAAGCTTGGAAACAAAATGAAAGGAAAAAAGCATCATGATGTGATTAAATTATAGACCCTGCTGTTATATGGCACTATGGAGACTGTGACTACAAGTGACATTGGTAAGATAAGACTAGTTCACCAAACAGGTTCTTTGGTGGGCTTTAAAGCAGATACACCGTGTAGCTCACACTGTTCCCAGCTGCTTTTTCTGGGATCTAGCAGGGAGCCGTGTCACTGCTGACAGCCAGTTCTTGGATTAAGTTGTCCACCCTCTGAGCCAGGTACCAGGTTTTATTTTTCCCCTCTTACTGCTTGGCTACCAATTAGTTTGTCTTCCCCTTGACTGCCTACTAAGTCACATGGTAAAAATACAAAATATTCCTGTAAGACTTTCTCCACACAAGAAAGCACTGCATTACAAAGTTGTTAATTTATGGCTTCTTGAGAGTGACCTTGAATTCTGAGCTGAGCTGAAGTGATTCAGAGGAGACAACAGCCTGGCAGGAGTGTTAGAGATATGGCTGTTCCTGCCTTGGGGAGGGGAGAAGGCAGGACAGTGTTTCTCAACCTATTTTAGCTGAAGACTCACCTAAGCTTATTTGAAAAACAAATCAGCAAAAATGAAGGAAAGCTTTGAACGTGCACCTGTTTCTCCCATTTCATTCATTTGCATGAGGTTTTTGTGTGTGTGTAGGTGAATAAGACCTTTCCAGTAAGTGCCTGCAATGGTTTGTTAGACTTTGTTCTTAAGGAGTTTTGTTTTCAGCAGACTCCTGCCAGTTCCTAGTCTTGGAAATGATGGATGAGGAAAGGTATCCCACCACCTACACCCCCATCCAGGGCTTGCACTTGCCTGGAGCAATGCCAAGCTGATGGACAGCAAAGATCTGACGTAACAGAAGCAGGTCTGTCCCTTTGTTCCTGTTGATATATTTCAGGGTGCCCACAGCCCTCAGTACCCCACACTGAACCTGCCCAGCAGCTCATGGGCTGGCCTGTACCAACCACGTTGGGGTAAGAAATGAGCAGACTTTATTCTATTGACATCTGCCAATGGAAACAGCTGCATTTATTTTTGTCCATACGTGCTAAAAGCTGCAACTGCTCCTCTCCAGCTGCATTCCCTTCTTTCTCCACAGGCTGCTTTCTCAGGACAAATTTCCTTTTTTTGGAGGCCTGACAATTGAACAGTTTGGGTTTTGAACTCCTTTTTCAAGTTTGTCATCTCGGCTTCCCCAGCAACAGTGAGGGAAAGGTCAGATAGTCCTCAGCACAGAGCTTTCCAAGCCTCCTTGGGGGAATTGTTCTTTTTAAAATGGGGATATTAAACTGCCATGTGTGAGACATGTGTAGGAGGAGTAACACTGGCTGGAGGAACTTTCACAAAACCTGTACTTAAACTGTCTGGCTTGTAGTCCTGGTGGATTTAAGTGCACAAGAACTATACTGGAAGACTTGGATATGGTTTAGGCTTTAAGGCACCTTGTGAGGGAGTCCCATATTAGAAATAGTAGTTAGGATTAAACAGATGGGATGGAACAGTTTGAGCTTTGGTCAGAGCACTCTGCCAGAGAGGCTCTGGGGACTCTGGGTGTAACTGCAATCGATTGACAACCTCTATGGAGAGAGACTGACTGTAATTTATTCCATTTGAAAATGTCTGGGTGTTCTTTTCCATGGGAGCTGTAGGCTCTGCATTCCCTGAGTGCAAGTGTAACTGGCTTTCACAACAGTAACAGGTGGGGGGGCAAGAAAGAAGTGACTTGCCAATTTGCTTTTCAGAAATTTTGCTCTTTGCTCCATGGTAATGGGAAAGTCTAAACCTTTTCTGCAGATTCAGAGGTGGTCTTTGTCCACAAATGGACTTTGAACATGTTTAACTGTACTCTTCTTTCCCTTAAAATTTCCTGAGAGATGAGGTTTTATATATGAAAAGAACATCAATTCCAATACTGTTGGTGCTTGACCAGCTTTGAGAAGCTGAATGAACAGAGCAATATGTGATAAAGGATTATCCCTCTCTAAATTCTAGTAGTGTGATTTGATTTGGGCCTGAGAGCAATCAGGGTATTTAGGGTGTTACGGTGCCCTGAAGTTATCCTGGGGAACACTGGGTTGGTGACATTTCATTGCTTCCCTGACACCTCTTTACTCCAAGGAGCAGTGTGACCATTCCTTGCTGGTTTGCATGAGGAGCTGGAAGGGATGAAGGGAGTTGGGTTTTATTCCATAAACATGCTGTTGGTCCTGGAGAAAGTGGTGTGGCAAAGTGCTTACAGGGAGAGAGATGTGATTAGTGTTAAACGGTGTCAAGTCAACCACTAAAAGCTGCAATGTGGGCAAGTTCCTTGGGAACAAGGGGATGGGAAGAAATCAAGACTTCATGGCACTTTCAGAGTGGTTTTTGATTGCCTTTCAGTCTCGTTCGATGCTCATATAATGAAAATCTTGCAGAACTCCATGGCTGACCTAAAAAAATTGCTTTCAGTCTCAGGCTGTGTAAGCTTATTTTTTTTCCTCATCTTTTTTTAACAGAAGCTATGTTATAGAAGTTCACAGACAGGAACAGGGAGAAACAACATCCATTCCTATCTGCCAATCCTTCAGAAAGTGCTGTTTTACTGGTGTGCTTAATATCTGAGTTTGAGCATGCCTGGGAATGCAGTGCTCCTGTCAGAGCTCTGTCAGCTCTGCCACCAAAACCCAGATGGAATATGCAACCAAGATTTTGAGCTGGTTCATTATCAATATGCACAAGCCACGAGCCAGCATTTCACAAATAAAAATTGAATTTTGACCTTTTTGAGGGTGCGAAAGTGGAAGCAAAAGCCAAAGTATCTTGCCCAGGTTCAACACAGCAAGTCAGTGGTGGTTTCCCCTTTTCTGGCATCACTGTTGTTGAACCAACGGAATGCTCAGAGAGCTCCAGGATTGTTAATTGCTGACTCCTGGGGTACCAGTATTGCCTGTGACTTGCTGAAGGTCATGTGCCACATGGGAAATCTGGTTGGATATACGGAAGATGGAAAGTTTTGTTGTCTTACCCATCATTTTAATGGTAAAAATGGGTATTTTCAACTGTTATACATAGTTGAGAAAAAAACAAACCTACTGAGCTGGAAAACACAATGAACTGATACTTTTTCTCCATGAAGCCTAATTGAGCTGTTGACTCACTTTTGTCATCAGTTCATCTGGCTTTATTATGATATGTAATTTAGCTCCTTCCATGTTCTTGATAAAGCTAAATGCATTCTCTGCTCTATGGATCTCAGCTGAGTACAACTGGAGAGAGATCTTAGCTGAGAGCTGAATGGGTTCAAATCCCCCAGCAGCAAATTCTGTACATGCTCACATTTTCAGAGGGGGATATTGAAAACAGGGCACTGGCATAGCAACAGTCTCCTTAGGGAACTGCTGATGGGTAGAAGTCCTTCTGTGCTTAACGTGCAGAAGTAGCAGAGAGGCAGAGAACAGCTTTCCTTGTCTCTTCCAGGGACCTGGACCCCTGCAGGGTCACTGCCTGCACAGAGGGTAAAGTTTCTCTTGGATTTGGGATTGATGGTGAGCTCTGAAGCTGTAAGATAGATGTACTCCAACAAGAAATCTTGTACCTTAACTTTTTCAGGCTTCAGAAATTGGCAGATCTCCCAGGAGATCCCACCAGATGTCTTATTTTTTTTCTGTGTGTTACACAGGGCCTGTTCAGGTGAGGACTGGGAGAGATCCCATCTAACAGTATTATGCAGTCTTTTAATGGCATGGAGATTAGTGGGACCTTGTGATCATGCATGGTAAATGTGTGACTTCTAACAGGCTTGAACAGGCCACTTCAGTAAAGCCTTTTTGCAAACAGTCTTAGAATTACTTTGTCATTAACTACTGTGGCCATTTGGGTATGAGTGTTGTTCCAGAACTAAAAAAACCTGCTGCTTTCCTTCCACTTCCTCCACTCAGGCCTACCACGGGGCTGCCTCTTGGCTCCCTCCTTCAGGGCTGCACTGAGACTCCCAGACTTCTCCTTCCCACTCTGGAGCCACCTCTGCTCTTTAGGGTGAGTGGAACCTTCCTCTCTGCCCAGAATTGCACCTTGTATTTTACTTTGCCTACTGTGAGTTCAGGGACAGTACTTTGTGCTTTGGGTAGTTTTTGGTAACAGAGAACTGAACAACCAGACAAATGATCTCAAACATGATGATGACTTTTAAAATCTGTGTGAATCTGTGGCTCTCTGTGCCAGTGGCTTCCTCACAGTAACTGAGGGCAGGAATTTAGCTTGTAGGAGCTGCAGCTCCTCAAGATTTAGCCTGAGAGACCCCGTTATGGTGAATTTACATTTAAATAATCCCATAAAATGCAAGGATGGCTTTTCTTGAAAAGTTAATCAGTAAGGCCTTTCTTGGCTGATGGTCAAATTATTTTGAGAGCAGAGGTAAAAAGCCTTCTGGTGAACAGGTAGGAAAAATTTAATGCATTTACAAGACATGGTTGAACAATAAATTAAAATTGTCTTTTGTTTATTTGGTTTTTTTGATGTTTGTAATATGTTTTCCATCCTAGTAATCTCTGCAAGTCCCAGTGAAATACATGAGGCTGCCTGGTGGTACCACAAGAGACTTATATTTTTTAGCTCACAATCTTCTGGAATTTTGAAAAAAAATAAATTATTTAATGAGTGACAGATACTTAGCCTAGCTAAATAAATAAGTCCAGAGAAAAATGAGAGGGAGACTTCAGTGGGAGACTAAGGAAATGTGATGGTGTTTTGAATAAGAAGTGTTAGAAAAACATTAGGAGGTATTGGTTTTTCTCCATGGTTTCATAAAACCAGCTGAAACAAATAGAAAGTGAAATGCTAAGATGCTGGCACAATAAGCAAGATTAAATTAAATTTTGTGATTAAACTTACATGAACTAATGCAATATATATTAAGAAAACCTTGGAAATCAAGAACTGAAATTTTCTTTCATAATGTTAAAAAAAAGACAGAACATGGTACCCTTGGGCTATTTAATTTCTTTTTTTTACTGAAGTTTGAGAAAAGGCCTTTTTTTTTTTTTTTCCCATTTTTTGGTCTGTCTTAATTTGTATTCCTTAAAGAGAGTAGTGGAGTTTTTCTGTGGGGCTGGATGTTGGAGGAGGATGTTTTTTAATTCCCTCAATTTAGGTGAGACAAATACAAGTATTTTGGAAATAAAACCAGAACTCTACTGCTGGCTCAAGTTAGTCTGAACCAGAATGTAACTGGTGAATTAGGCACTCAGTAGACCAGAGCAAATTAGTTTGTTAGTTTGCACATATCTCAACAGACAATTCTTAGATGTGTTTGACCTGACCGTATGGTAAACTAATGCCGAGTTAATTAATTGTTAACACTTGCTAAAGGCTGAGCTCTCAGTCTTGGTAAAAGAAAGCTTCAAGCAATCATTTTCCACAGTAAGAACTTGCTTGTAGTAATGACATAAATGCAAAATGACCTTAAGCAGAGCTATTCAATATCAGGTGGTTCACGAGATTATGATTTAAGAGTCCAAAAGGCTGAAAATGGAATGATTAAACAGAAAAGCCACAAGAAAATGCATCTAAAATTGCCTGAGTTACATCTCATCACTGAAGTACCACACACACACCTTTGAACCCTCCTTTCAAGTGGGGACTCAAGTCACAGTTTTGTTGAAAACCAGACAAATCCCTGTTTGAATTTCTCATTCATATGACTTAAAATTTTTGTGTAGCAGAAGGCAAACCTTTGCTCAGTTTCTTGTTTGTGCAGATATATTTGTTTTGTAAGGTGTGAACCCCACAGCATCTCTCTTCTCAATAGCAGTGAAACGGGTCTGGCTATTTGGTTTATGTGGGACTCTTGTTTCCTGGGGAAAGCTCTACCAAGGCATGGAAAACGCTCCCTGCAGCTACACTTGGATCAAAGGCTCCTGGAGCTTTTGCATTTGGCCAGTATATTGTGTTAAAAAAATTGGCTGTTGGACACAACGTCAGGAACACTTCAGGTTTTGGAGCTTTAAGAGCAAAGGCACAGTAAATGCCTCTTGTCTGTGCTCCTTGCTTCTCTAACGTGCTCCTGAGCTGCTTTTCAGTTGCTGTTTCAGTGATCTGCGCTGTGGCCCCCCATTCAATGAACGAGTCTCTGATGAAGGAGCAGGAACCTCGAAGACTTCCTTTTAGACATCTTGTTTGAAGTTCTGTTTCTGGCTCCAGTCTGGAGCACACAGAAAACCAGCAATAGCCGATCAGGTGGTGCTGGTGTGACCCTCCTGATGACGAGGAGGGTCCTGTCCCGCTGATGGATCATAGGTGTATTGCAGAGTTATTTTTCTTATTCCACTGGGCAGGACTCTTTCTATAGTGTTTTGGGTTTTTTTTCTGTTTTATAAAATATTAGGCTTTTACCGAGACTTAGAGAGTCGTAAGGGAAGTTGACATGTGAGGAGACAAATCAGCATATATACATGGATTGATCCACCTTCTCCTTCCTCATATTTTCCCTTGGACTCCTTTGACACACTCAGGTAAACTCTTATCCTCTCTGTCTCACATCTCCCCTCAGTGCTGCATCAGACCTGCTCTGCCCGTCCCTTTATGGCTGTTTTTCCTGCAGGATGGAGCCCTCAGGCAGGGAAAGAGTAATGTTGTAAAACACTTAATGGCAGAGGCACCTACCAACTCTGTGCCCTGGTTGCCTCCAGCTGTGGGACTGCTCCATGTGTGTCAATGTTTGTGTTTATTTTGAAACATTTAGAAATACAATTATCTTCGAGACCTCCATCAAATCTATCTGATGTTGGCTCAGTTGTTTCCAAAGTTATTGCAAGTTTGGGAGAAGGCAGCAAGGCACCCTAGACAAACAAATGCCATGGAATTGCCTGGTTTGTGCCTCATTTCCACAGGGCTAACAATGAAAGTGATTTGAAGTGTAGTCTACAAAAATTTGTGGGCACACCTGCTCTTGAATACCTGCTCTTGGATCTGGCATTAAATTTACATTTGAAAGGGAGCTTTGGAGGTCATAGTCCAGCTCACGATTAGCTTTTAAGTTAGGCCCAGTTGTGCAGGGACTTGTCCAGCTGAGTTTTGAGTATCTCCAGGAATATCCTACAGCTTTGCTGAACAGTCTGTCCCAGTGCTGAGCTGCTGTTGCTGTAAATATTTCCTTCTCTTACTGCTAGTCAAAGATTTCCTCTCTGCAGCTTGTGCCAATTACTATTAATCTCTTTTACTCCCAAACTAATGATTACATTCCAAGTAGAAACAAATGAAAGGCAGGAGAGCCAACTCTAACTTTGGAATTTTTATTATGCAATGACAAATAAGCATGGAAAAACATTTCATTGGCTGTGAGCAAATGCTATGAGAAAAATGGCTTGTTTCTAGTGAAAAGCAAAACAATCTGAGTGTTTTGCTTAAAAATGCATAAGCGGATAGATTTGTTGAAGGAAAAAAAGAGTAGGAAATGAGCAGGAAATGAGGCTGTAAAACTAGGATGAGGTCTGTGAGGTACCATCCTGCACTCACATTTGCACACTGTCTCCCTTGCTCTCATCTCTGGCCCTTTGGGTTGGGTTATGATGCACAGTCTTTATGCAATTTACATCGAAAGTCACTTTAAATGGTAGCTTTGAGTTGTCTTTAAGGCAGTTTTGACTCCAAGCTTTCTGAAAGGGAATGGATTCTGGCAAAAGTTTAAAATGATCAGACTGGGTAATTCTGGATTTTGAACAGGGAAAGCTTAACACTAAAGAAAAGGGAATCCATCCCATTTCTCCAGTGTCCTCCCTGCTGCTGTGAGGATTTTATAGGTGGCTTTGTAACTGCTTAGAGGAAGATAAAGTAGTCCATAGTCTTTACTGTAATAAACTACTGCTGGGTTTCTCAGCTGTCTCAGTGTCAGGGATGCCACATAAAGGAATGAGTAATATTGTGGTAACAGCAGAGTAGGAGAAAGTGGTGAGAGTTATGTTGGTAACAATTTAACGTGCATTCTGAAAAACTCTCACTGTGGGAAGGGAAAAAGCTGGTTCTTTACCATCATCAGTGTGAGACATCTTCAAAAAGGTCTGGCTTGCTCTTTGTTTTTCTCTGTGTGAACGAAGATGTCAAACACATGAATGTCAGTAAGTTTCTATTGCCTCATGTCACCACTAGTTCTAAGCCAAGCTTCAATGAGCCTTCCTAATGAACAGAGAGACACGACTTCCTGCTTGATGTGCATCCAAAGCAGATAATGGGGAGCACTTTATTTTATTGCTTTCCACTCAATTTTCATTAAACAACTTTTCATAGATTTGTGCTGATTCCTATAATGAAAATGAACCCAAATGATGCAAATTCTTAGTGATCATAATGCAGTGTGGAGGGTGTAAAGGGCAGTAACAACCATATGGCTCTAACAGACAGACACTGTGCACTAACAACAGTTTTTGGAATTCCAGGTAATATCTTGAGCAGTCCTTTCAGACCTGTACCAGTCAAATTCCTAGGATAGCTGCAAAAGAGTTACCCACTGGTTTTCTTTTCTGTAGGTGTCCCTCAGCTCTGTGTCACACCATGTCACGTCATGCTGTGCCTGGTTCTCTTTTTCCTTGGATTGCTGCTGGCAACTGCCTGGATTGTAATGAATAACCCAAAATTAAATTCCAACCAAAGACATCTGTATGTAAAGGCATCCATTTTTGTGGTTCATTTCAGGAAGACACTGTAGGGGATTCATTTTGAAATTCCATGGCTGGCATGGAACAGACTGAGAGCAGAAGAGGTCTCGGGGAACCTGCAGGATTTAATGTCATGAAAGGGTGTCACAAGAACTCCCAACATTTCCCAGAGCAAGGAGCAGCCAGAGCAGTTATCTGTGTGCTCACAGCTGCTGGGAGAAGTGCAGGTTTCCCCTGGTGCTCCTCTCCCTTGCCACAGGCTTTGGCTGGAAGCTGTTTCAGTTTTGCACAAAGGCAACATTGGCTTAGGTCCTGCATTTCTTTGGTTCTTAATCAGCAAAACCCAATATACATGGGTTTTTTTGTTTTCCCTGGCATTTGTATTCTGGTGCATGATTTTAAAGAAAGATGATGTGGAACAGGGTTATTTAAGTAAAGTAATTTTCTGGAGAGCACGTTCTGTTGGCCCTGCTGGCTTACTGAAAATGTCACCCCAGCTGGTGTGCACCTACAGGGGAATCAATGGCCTTTTGCTAATTTAGATGCTTTCTGTATCCTAATCTTGCTTTCTAAAATGGAAAGAAAGGTCTTTTGGATCTCTGGCAGGTCTCTGTTTTGCATATGGTTAAAAATAAGACTGCAATAAATTATTTAGTGGCTGCATTATAAAATGAGGGTATTTCCTGAGCCTTTAGAAAGCTGTGATCAAACATTAGGAAGACAACTGGTTTGTCAGTACCACAGAAGGAAAGGAGAGTGGCTGTGCAGTTTAAATGGGCCCCAGGAGTTTGCATCAGAACACTCCTGAGCTCCTTCTGTAATTCAATAAATGACTTACATTTGGCTCAGTTACCTCCACTAATAGTCCGAGTAAATCTCTAAAGAAGAGCAGAATGCTGGAAGCAGACAGACATCCATAGGCAGGAACTGCTGCTTTCTAAAAGGATAAATGATGTCAGCATGCTGTGTTCAGTGAGGTGGCTCCAGGAGACTGAGTCTACATGGAAACACCTGAGGTCTGGCAAAACAGCCTTCTTGGCCCAAATCTGCCACCGGGGACACCGGCTTGAGTAATCTCACAGTGTTACCTGCATGGTCTCTCTTTAATCTTGTGGGGACCAAGGGAGTGGGAGACGGTGAGAACTGTTGCAGAGCAATGCAGTGTTTGAAGGTATTAAGAACAAGTAAAGGTCTGAACAAAAGCAGTCAAAATTAAGGAATTATTTGCCCCAGAAATTGTATTGTGCTACAGAGGTGTAGTACAGCAGTTCTCAACTACTGTGGGCCTTAGAGAAAGCAGTTCAGACCACAAGCAGTATAAAAATGTAACTCTGCACATTTTGGGAGGTCATATCTTGGCTGAGATCCTTTTCCCAATGACACCAGTATGGTGGAGATTGATGCTCTAATGAGAACAAAGTCATGGGGCTGGTTATGAGATTGCTTGTTTTCAAACACTCCAAGCATAAAACTTTGCAAAATAGGATGGAACTTGGGCTCATGAGAGGTCAACCTAATGGAAAGTCTGAATGTTGGAGCATTTTGCGTGTTTATTACTCTTTAAAGGCCCTGGCAGTGAAGTGTGGAATTAGGGGCCAAACTCCAGGCTCATGGATATAAATTCTTATGCCTTCAAGGAACAATTATAAAGTGGAAAAAAATAGGCATAAACTTCATTGCTTAAACATCTTTCCAGGATTTTTCAAACTCTTGTCCCCAAAACATCTGTTAGAGCAACATTCAGAATCCTAATGATTGCACAAATCACTGTCCCCTGGGTGTGATTTAAGCTGCAGATACTTTGCATAGTAAACAAAGATTTTGTTTCTTGCCCTGTGGCTCTAATTATCTGCTGTCATGCACAATGGAACAAAAGTGCTTTGGTGTAAAGCAGTGGTGCCATTTTAGGCTGGCTTACATGAAATAAAAAACCCCAACTGTTCCTACCTGTGTATCTTAGTTAGAGGTGAGATTTCTCTCCCCCCTGAATGCCAATGTGGCACTAAAGCCATACCCAGTAACCCGTCCTATTAAGGGATGCCTACAAAGTGAGAGAATGTACATTACAGATTTTCATGCACAGTGGCAATCAGAATATGGATGCAGGTCCTTTTTTAGTTTTATGATCTGCATCACTCTCTCTCTTGTGTCTGTGCAGGTTTAAATGAGCTTGGCATGAATGTGCTCTGGGTAACTTGTTGCCATGCCACCCCTAACAGCTGTCTGCTCTGGAATTACCTGGCCTGGCCAAAACAGGGTTTGTTAGACTGTCATGACCTACACATCCTTTAACCTGCTCCTTTGCCGTTCCTCTAGCAGCTGCTCAGGGGTTGGGGCTGGGGATGAGGTGACCCTTGGCACTCAGGTGGGTGTCACTCTGCAGCATTTGGGATCTAATGTGTGAACCTCAGGGAAGCTCTGCAGTGATATATACCTGGAAGCTGGGCTGAAAGATGTTCTCCTGTGTAACAAAAAGTGGGTTTTGGTTTTCATTCTGGCTCTTGACCTCTGGGCTGCCGTCCCTTTGGAGAACAATAGGAAAACACAGCAAGTTTTCCTCCAGCCTTTGGGAAACCAAGTGCAACACACCAAGGACCTGGGTGGAGGGAGCTGAGACATCACTGCTCAAGTGGAAGTGCAGCCCTGGAGTTCCAGGCTCTGCAGAACAAACAACTTTTCTCTCAGCTGTGTTCTACTGTACTGGGATAATTGCTTGGATATAGTGCTGGCACACCCTGGTGTGCTCTGCGGCTGTGTTTTTGCATGTGGGATGAAACCTGGAGAAGTTCAATGGCAGGTAAAACAGATCAGAGCAGGAATTACAGGGGAGTCTTCCCTGTGTGGTGGTTCTGCACTTGCTCTGAGCCCTTTTTGCTGACAAATCCCAGCCAGTCCCCTTCTGTTCCCTGTATTTCTGTCCCTTCAGACCCCTGATCCTGCGTGTGCCTCTCTGTTTTCCAGGCTCCACTTGTGCTGCTGGCTGAATTTCAGTCTTTTTCCCAGCCTGTTCTGGTCTTTACAACCTTTTCCCTCCGGTGCTTTCCCAGATGCTGCCAAAAGCAATGTGAGTAATCCCAGTTCCTTCTGCAGTTTTCTGCAGCTTTAGCCAGGACTGGGCAAAGCATGCTTTATTTTGCTGCCCAGTGACAGTGTTTTAAAGGAACATTTTCCTGTGACTTACAACAAAGAAATTGAACTGACACTTTCTACCAGAGCGTGTTACTCTTCTTCCCTAATGCATTTTATATTTCCTTAAGCTGCAGATCTCACTCCATTTCCAACAGAAAGCCAGTTCTGCTTTTAGCTGGGCTGTCTAAACCCTACTGGTGGCAGGAGGGAGAACGGACTGGCATGTGTGACCAACAGCAAAGTCATGGGTCCTGCCTGCATGACTGTGGGGTTTTTAACAATAGCTTAAAATATATCAGAAATGAGAAATTTTAGCTGGTCCTGCCCTGGAGCTGGGGAATGGACTAATTGGCTTTATAAACTCTTTTCCAGGATTATTTTCATAATCTCTGAATTCAGTGATTATGACAAATGACTGATGTATCCACACATAACAACTAATTTGTCTCAAGAACAAATAAACTGTGTAGTACGTGGAAGAAAGGTGTAAGTGTAAAGAAGATTATTTTCCCTACTGTTATCATGCTGCAGGAGGCTGGTGGGTTTTTTGTGGTTTTGTATGTCTAAAGGCATTTGATCATGTTTAGCAATTACTTCAGGCTCCCAGCTGTTGTAGGACCTGGGGGGACAATTGAGCTTATTCTCCTCAGCTGCTCTGCTCTTGCAAGAAAATGTCTCTGATTATCAGAGTGGATAAATACAGGCTCCTCAGGACGTCCAGGCTTTCTGAATTCAGATGGGATGGGGAGATTTTCTTTAGTGAAAAGAAATAATGAAGTCCTTTGTAACTAGAGAGCAGCCTGCTGCCATGTCACGGGGTCGGAGTGAGTGTGCTCTTGGTTTGGAGGAACGATTTGGGGAGCAGGTAAGGAATCTTCTAGTACCCATTCACACGTGCTTAAGTTGCAGTGGGATGTACAATATTCAGCATTTCCTTAAGTGTTGGGATCTTCTTATCCTACTTTACTGTCTCATTTAGTGTGTTAGAGAACCGTGAGGAATTTTGAAATTAAAGATGTTGTCTCAGCAAGAAGTACTTCACTTTTTTAATGAGAAAGAATCATCATCTCTATTTGGTTGACTCAGTGAAATATAAAAAATTCTACTTTTGATATTGAAAATATGAAACTTTTGACTGTTTAATTTACTGCTTACCAATGAGAGATGTGTATGTGCTTGTGGCCCTGGGGGGACTGCCAGTTTGCAAAGCAGATTTAGGTGTAAGAGGGTCACTGCTAGAGACAAGAGTAAATAGCTCAGGGCTGGAGATCTGGCTATGTAGTCAGAAAAACTTATATTAATAGGGAAAGTGCAAACTAGCAGGTGAAAAGAAAAAAAAAAAATCCAAGTAAGGAGATACATTTGGGGCAGAGACTTGTAAAATAAAATAACGCAAAGAAGAACTCAAGGACAGGGGAGGAGGTGGCAGGTGCAGTGTCTTGTAACAGCACCAGAAGCCGTTCTGGATAGTCAGGGATCCAGGGACAAGTTACTAAGGTTTTTTCCTACTGATACATCTTTATAATTTAGAATACTGGATTGTAGGTGTCATTAAGACAGATTTTTCGCAAACAGGATGCAGTCTGACACAAATTGGAAGGTAATGAAAGAATCCATGTGTTACAAACAGTAAGTGGAATAGAGATGAAGGATTGATTTATTTGGCTACAGCCAAAATAATGGGATGAAATCAAGCCAGGTACAGCATTTAAGATTAAATTTCCTCCTGGTGAGAACTACTGTCTCTGTAAATGGATTCCTGGGAAGTGCTGAACTGATTGCTGAGTGATTTAGAACACATAGGGATGAAAAGCTGACAAAGCACAATAAGGAAAACCAACGTTTGTTTAGAGAGAGGGAAACGCTGTAGCTCCATTGTGAGGACCTTTGCCTGCTTAGGACCAGTGAAGGTGCTTTCCAGTAGCCTAAATGAGGAGTGCTTTACTGCTTCAGTCTCATTACTTCATTGCCACATCATTTCTTTCTTGGAGAAGTTTGTAGCAGGAAAACCACAAGCAGTGATGGCTTTGGAGCTGCCAAAGCATCTGAGGAACAGCCCTGGGAGGTGCCAGCAGCCCAAGGCCAAACTAACAGGGACTGCTGGACAGCCCAACAGGTTAAAGTTCTTTATGCAGCTCTAACAAGGATTGTCGGTAAAATTTGTACCCTTGTTACTGGGTTTCACTTCAAACTGAGGATTATGCTCATTATACTATTACTTGAATGTTTGTGTGTAATACCCAGTGAACACATCCATGGGGGAAGATTCCCACTGGCAAGCTCTGCTGGTTGGGACAAGTGGCTATTCCACCAATTAAATCAATCCTGTGCTTGGTTATATGGAATTTTACAGAGCAGACTTGAACTTCACAAACAGCTTTGCCCTAGAGTGAAGTGACAGCCCTTCCAAACAACGATTTTGTTCCCAGTGTGCTGAAGGGTTATTCTCTTTCACAGAAACAATATTTTCCTTTGTTCTAACTATCCATCAGCCTGTACCTGGTGCAGGAATGTAAACAGCCCCTCTGTTTCCCTTCTGTAAGCTGGGATGTTCCCACAGTGCTGCAGGAGTGTAATGTGGATGAGCAGTCACTAGGATGTTATGTACTTCTCCTTTTCCTTTCTCGCCCCACTTGGGAAGAGCCAGGAATCTCTGAACGCAGCTCCTATTGCATCTTACAGTATTTTGCTGAATATGTTATACTTGTTTTGCTTTGCAGAAAACTGTGTAATCTTATATACTTGCATAATTACTTATATACTTGTATACTTACTCTGGGATATTCTATTTTTGAGAGGGAAGTGTGTTTTTATTTCAAGTCCCATGTTTAATTTAACAGTGGGCATACTAGCTTGCAAACTTAAAAATAAAGTGAAACTGTGGTTTTCTTTTTCAAAGAGCTCTTCTAGGCATAGAGTTGGCATTCTTGCCCTGCCCATCCCTCTCTTCTGTTTTTTTTCTGATATCATCTTTGATACACTTGAATCATAAAATAGTTTGGGTTGGTAGAGACCTTAAAGGTCATTTTGTCATGGCCCCTGTGGGCAGGGGCACCTTCCACTAGCCCAGGTTTCCCAGAGCCCCATCCAACCTGGCCTTGGACACTCCCAAGGACGGGGCAGCCGCAGCTTCTCTGGGCAACCTGTGCCGGGGCCTCACCATCCTCACAGGGAAGCATTTCTTCCTAATATCCAATCTAAACCTACAGTCTTTCAATTTTAAGCCATTTGCCTGTGTTCTGTCACTCAGGCCCTTCTAAATGATCTCTCTCGATCTTTCTTGTAGGTTCCCTTCAGGTACTGGAAAGCCACAATTAGGTCATCCTGGAGACTTTTCCTGATTGAATAATCCCAATTCTCTCAGCCTTTCTTCATAACAAAGGTGCTCCATCCCTCTGGTGACCCTCCTCTGGACTCGCTCCAACAGCCAATGCACTTCCTCTGCTGGACCCCAGAGCTGGATACAGCACTCCAGGTAGAGTCTCACGAGAGCAGAGGAGAGGGATTTGGATGTAGCAAAAGAAACAGCTCATTAGTTTGTAACAGTTAAACTCGGTCCGTGATCTGTGTGAGACACAGAAGGAAGAGGTAGATCTGACTGGGGCATAATTGTGCCTTGGGCACCCCATCCTGCTGACAGGAGTGGAGAGGGTGAATCGTTGTGGTGTGGAGCCTGCACCAGGCAGGGCTTTCTGCCTGTGCAGCTGCCACGGGATAGCTTTCCTGGCTTGGACTTCCCTTCAGTGTCAATGTGCATCTCACAGAGCAGGTGTCCTTTTTGCCCCCTCTGCTGTGAATACTGAGAGGATGAGTAGAGGAAGGCAGGTAGTCACGGGCTGCTCAGCTCTCCCTGGCCCGGGATGGCTGCCATGTTTTGGCACATGGACCTCACCTGAAGGGGGCTGCAATCTCTCAGTGACTGCCCAAAATGCATTCAAAGACACAAGCCAAAGATAACAAAAGCATTATTCTGGAAGCCCCAGAGAGCTCTTCTTCAGCATTGCTGTAACGGTCTGATAAGGGATTAACCAAGACTGTTTATGTGAGGAGTTTACCCAGCCCCCAAAGGACACACTGTGCAGCTGATTTGCAAACGAGGTGATGAGATGCTTCCTGCATCTTGCCTTCCAGGTTGGAGCTGACCTGGATCCTGCCATGCAGCTTTGTCCCAGCACTTTTCTGCCCTGTTCACACAGGTAGCAGAGAGTTTTCTCACATTGGGATGAACAGCATTTCCCTCAGCCAGTGCTCGAGTTACAGACCCCGTGTTAAAGGCTAAAGCCAGACCTAGGATGGGAAAAGGAAGTGTGACCCCTGCTGCCTTCAGGTCAGACTTCAGGGGTATCTCCTGTGTACAGGAAGCCTGAATATGGAATACGAAATAGCTACATGGCACTCGTTCATCTCCTCAGGTTTAGTCCTCCTACTGATGTGCCAAACACACGGCAAAGAGAGGGGCTTCCTGACAAACATTTCTCAGAGGATTCCATCTGCTTTACAGGGTTTGATTAGTTATAGAAAATTTGTAAATGCTTATATCGTCCCCTCAAGCTGATGGAGCCTGGTGTTGGGATATGTACAAAATCCCAATGCTGCTTCTGCCATGGGATGTTGTCATGGGGCATTAACAATTCTGCCTGAGGGTGCTTGAAGAGGAAGCAAGAGATGGTGCTCCTTGAGAATGAGGAGAGAATTTAAAGTAGGGAAATGTAATCCCCAATTTTTGAGGGGGAATGGCAAGCTCTGGAAGAAGGGGGGAGTTTTAGGAGTGTGGATGATTGAAATATTTAGATAAATAATGCATAATTTATGTGAAAAGAAACAAATTCAGTGTTTTCTTCCAGTAGCTAAAAATTCCTCAGAAAACTCTGTGGGTGTGTTTGAGGCTGCCTACTGAGTTAGGATGACAGCTTAACTGGTAGAGAATATTTGGATTTTGTGAGGAATGTACCAGGGATTTCAGAGCAGGGGTTTCCATACTGGTTTTACAGTAAGAGAGGAACAGATGTGCTTTCTCTGCAAGTGAGAGGCAGCTCCTTTTCCAGAGCTATAACACAGGAAGCAGGGGAGGAAAGCAAGCTTTACATACACTGTGTTTGACTAAAGAAAGGAAGTTAATGAGCATTCAGGAAAGCAGGCATGGGGTTAGATTTACCCTGGTTTCAAAACAGCTGTTTAGGTTTTGTTCTCTTAGTTCAAATGAACTCATGGCTTGCTGTGATAAATCCCAGGTTTTTGCTCAGCTCAGTGCTGTAATAAACATATAAATTAGCTCATTCCCTAAATGTTCCTTCATTAGCAATGAGTTCAGTTAAATAAAAAGTATTGAATGCATGTTCACTTAAAGCCTCTGGTGCTCACTCAGACCTTGTTCCAGGGGCTGGTGAGCTTCCAGGGGTGGGAATCTAATGGCTTGCCATCTGTCAGGATCTGACTGGTACACAGCAGGATCTGCTCCAGAGCCTGCAGTTTATGAATTTTCTTATCTTTTTAGAATTTTTTAAAGACTTGGATCTGCTGAATCTCCTAGGGGAGTGAGGGTGAAGCTTGGCAGGTGGCAGAAGCAGGGCTGGCTGAGGACACACACCAGTGCTGCCCTGAGTGCCCTGTTGAGAGCTGGGCAACCACTGCATCCCAGTGCTCTGCTTCTCTGAGCTGAAATCACCCAAAAATACAGCTCTCATGTTCTGTACCTTGGGTATCATTCTGTGCCCAATTAGTCTGTACCTCTCTGTACTTTGTGGAGTGATTTACACTTGTGCAGTGTGGCTGTAAAATACCTCAGCTGTTTATAGTGTGTAGTTGTGCACTTGCAAGTAATTCCACAGGGTACAGAGCAGTGGAGAACTGGGACAAAAAGGGGGCCTTTCCTCCCACTGTGCTGGTGCTACCAAGTTAGAGAGAGAAACCTGAGGGAACAGTTTGTTCAAGGTGAGTGCAGGAACAAGACCTTTCACCTCTGTGATAGCTAACACAGACGTCGGTGCTTGTAATCTTCCTCTGAATTTAATTGCTATACTTCTGTCTCTGCTTTGATTGTTTTTTGTCCTGCATTTGTAGTGAAACATGATGGAAGAATAAATCAGTGGAACAGACTCTGTGCTAACTCTTAGTGTTGTAAAATCAAGCAAAATATTTTGTGGAATCTGTCAATCTTAGAAACACCTTAATATAACCTGGTCCCACTTATACTGTGTTGAAATAGGCTTTTTCTGTTTTATTGTTTCTATTCCATTTAATCTTAAATAGTTTTCAATAAGTTTGTATCCATTCCAATAAGCCATTTTTTCCTCACTAGTAAAATGAAATCCATTTGCAGTTCTGAACTGAATTAGTAGTTCAGTACTTCTGAAAACAGGCAGGGGTTTTTCCTTTTTGTTTATTTTGAGATGGGGTTTTTTGCTTGTTTATTTGGCTGCTGTTGTTGGTATTTTCATTCAGAATAGGAAAAAAAAATCACTATTGGAATTTCCCATAAGGCCTTTTAAACACCTCAGCTACTTACTCAGCCTTCCAGTTAAGACTCCCGGATTATTGTAGGTATCAATTGCAAAGCTCAGCTTTAATGGTGATGTACCTTTTTAAAAAATGGCTGATGTGGATCCTCTCAGTCACATTTTAATTGAAATTCATTTGGAAGCCCCATATGAAGGGCACAGTTAAGTACCCTCCCCAAAGCTGCCATTTGCTCAGAGCCAAATCCAGGTTAGCAGGTGCTTTGGCAAGGAAAGCAGTGAAACCCATTAGCAGGAGGTGAAAAACTGCTGAGGAATGGCACAGCAGGGGCTGCTCTGCCATTGCTTTCCATTTTTTTTCTCTGTATGCTTAAGTCTTTATTTCTTGCTATTTCAAATCTTGATTGTTTTTCTACAGAGCCTTTTTTTTCCTCCTCATTATTTTATTCTGAGTAGGATATCTTATTCCAACTGGAACATTTTATTTGGAAAAGCTGTAGCCACACAGAAGGGCTGGGGAGTCTCACCTACTAGTCCTCCATTATTTTGCATCATGCAATTGTTTATATTTTGAAAAAGCAGTAAATTGCTGCCTAATACATGTGTAGTGGGCTCCATAATTTTTGTATAAATATAAATAACTGATGTGCTATTTAAATATAAAAATATAAAAATACTTACGACCTAAACTCTCTAATCTATGTGGTGCTTTTTCTTTATAGCATGTTCAAGATTTACCTTCAGGGACATGCAGGTATTGCAGGAATTAACAGCAGTAGGAATGGCCACTATAACCAGTATTAATATAGTATATTAGTAATTAATATTAGTATAACCAATATTAATGCTAAAAGTTACTTATTAAGTATTTAATTAGATGACTGTGTGATCTGTTAGTCTGTGTTGTTGGAAATACAAAGTTCCTTTCCCTCAGCTTTTGCAATCCCACACTAATAGCCTGGCATTAACTTCTTGTAGGAGAACTAAGAACTGTCTTCAGCAGGGAGGTATTTCCTGACTATGTGTTTCCACTGTGACAGTTAATGCACATGCCGTGGGAACACTGAGCTGAGCAGAAGTGGGTGTTTAACCACTCAGGGAGTTTCAGAGGGAAGTTCTATCCCAGTCTCCCAGGCCTTGGCACCTCTGCCTGCTCTGTGTACACACAGAAGCAGCTGCTGGAAATGCTGCTGGTCCCACTCAGGGATTGGAATGGCTGGTTTTCATTTGCTAATTACTCTTTGTCAGCCAGCAGGTCTCTCTCTCCCCCCTCTGGTGTAGTTCTATCACTAAGATGTGCAGGAATCTGATGTTAGTATCTTTACTTTCCATTTACACCCTGTGGGTGGCTGGTTTAGTCTCAGTTTACATTTTGCATAATTAACTCTGAGCTTTAAGGACACTGAACAATTTACTCCCGTGGTAGGATGCCACTTTTC
Organism: Pachyramphus minor; assembly: GCA_013397135.1. Classification (NCBI taxonomy): domain Eukaryota; kingdom Metazoa; phylum Chordata; class Aves; order Passeriformes; family Tyrannidae; genus Pachyramphus; species Pachyramphus minor. The sequence goes on from VYXB01005587.1 coordinate 1,706,129, forward strand.
AGAGGATGTGCACCATGTGCTTGGCTGACACAGAGCTCATGTTTTGCTCATCTGGGGGGTCAGCAGCCGCCAGTCCCAGTGCTGCCAAAAGCTAGAATTAGCTTTTGAGGGGTGGAGGCTGGAGAGCAAAACACCCACAGTACAAGTGGGCTGCAGGGCTATGGCTAAACCTGGAGATAAATGTGCGAGTGTTGGCAGAGGCTGTGAAAACAAGGGCTGTGTGGCTCACAGGGTTTGATTCCATGTTGTTACTGGTCTCCTGGTGGTTCAAATTCAAGTGATACCTGTATTAGAAAGTCATTTTTGCCAGTGTAGGTTGGTATTTCAAGCAGAGACAGTGGTCTGACAGAAAAACCTCATTGCTTAGCGCAGCAGGGTAACGTCTGGATGTAGCATCCCTGGTGCTACACAATAAACAGGAGTTGCTAATTATTTTCTGTGAGCTTTCATTCCTGGTGCTTTGTGGTTATGGAGGTTTAGCAGGGAGTGATACCGGGAATTCTTGGCTGTTCCTTCCTGCCTGGTTCAATATAATGCCTCGATTCCTTGAGGTGGCCCAGTTCAGCTCCATGCAGAGGCAAGCAGTGAGCTTCCTGCCAGTGAAAGGCATGGGATTGGGATCTCAGTAACCCTGTTCTCAATGTGCATCTGCCCAAATGTGGTCTTGAGTGGGCTGCAGAAGAGGGAATCCGCTCTTCTGACTCAATCCGGTGCCTGAAGATTTTCACAGTGCAGAGTAGTGCCAGCCTACTACTCCTTCCAAGCTTTGGGAACAAGTGGAAGGAATGCAAGAAAAGACAGAAATTAATTTGTAGGCCCCAAAGAGATTTCAAAGTGTAATTGTTTTTATCTTATGTGTGTTATTGCTTAACCTAAAATCTCTAAGAACTTAATGCAAACTCTATGCTTACTCTGGAGAACATTTATAAAGTTTTTGTCCAGCTCTAGTAAGAAAGATCATGTGTAAATTCTGATAGATTAGAAATTATTCTAGGTTGCTGATATTAATTTAGTAGCCTGTGATAACTATGTGAGCAGTAGCCTGTGGTAACTGTGAGCATCCCCATCCGCTGTTCACTGACAGCCCTGTGTTTATCAGCTAATGGCAACCTTGGAAATGACAGGCTTTGTCCTTTACCTTCTGAGATAATAAGGAACAAGAGATTCATCTTTCCAAAGAACTAAGGAATGGCCACTGAAACATGTTTTATATATGTAATTTCATCTGATTTCTCAGGATAAAGTGATGCATCTCTGGAATTAACTCCAGTCAGGTCTAGTCACCTTATTGTTGCTTTCTAAAAATTAGTGTTGGATGATGGAAGCACTATGTGAGAGTGAATGCAAACAAGGCTTTCAGTACCATGAAAAACTAGCATTGCTTCTGAGAATGAAAAGCAGAAAGGTGGAAAGTGAGATGAACTATACATTTCAGTACAATCAAATCTCATTCTCCTGACATGTTTTAAGATTTGCAAGAAGATAAAACAAAATTCTCAATTTCAAGTTACATGAGAGATTCCTAAGTAATAATTCAGATGCAGCATCCAGTTTGAAGGAATTGATTTCCAGCCAGACTGTCTGTTGGCAAAAAACACAGTCAGATACAAGACAGATTTCTGCCACTTCTTGTCTCAATTTTGTACAGGTTTTGGATTTTTTTTTAATAGTAAACTGAGGGTACTTTTATGAGATCAAAGTGTTCTGGTGTGCAGAGTTGGAAGTCGAAATCCTGTCAAAGCTTCAAAAAGCTTTGGAATTGTATAGGAGTTATGTGCTTGGGTTTCTTTTTCTGTAAAAGTGGAGCTCCAGTCAGAGCTAGAGACCAGTAGAAACCTTCTGTATTACCCCAAACCATTCAGCACTAAAGAAAGGTGTACCATGACTTTACTTCTTTGCCTTATCTTCACAGTATGATTGTGCAATGTTATCCCTTTAATTAAATACTCAAATTTTAGTTTGCTGGAGTGACTGGTTTCTGGCTGATGTTTCTATGTCCAGAATTCAGTACCCAGATATAGGAAAAGGTACTTCTGAAACATTAGAAAACCAGGCATGAGACCAGGCTGCTCCCTGTAAATGTTTCATTGTTCTTGAAAATGCAGTGGTAGGAATAAGAAATAAAAGGCACTTTTTAAATGGGTAGCAGGTGCTGAGAGAAATAATTGCAGAGAGAACAATGTTTGTGATTATTTTTTTTAAGGGGAGTGTTTTTCATCTTCTCTCCTGTGGGGTTTTTTTTTCCTTGTCCACTGTATAGATTTTTACACTGAGTTCTGAAGAAACCTTCCTTTCCCCTTTATACATCTTGTCTTTCCCCCCCCCCTTAGTTTTAGTCAAGGGAGACATTTGCTTCAGATTTATCCATCAATACTGATGCTTGTTTCTTGTCAGCTCTCGTGTGTGTCCTTCACCCAGGTGTGACTTGGAAGGACTTTACCTGAGCACATCACCCTGAGAAATAGGTATGTTTAGGGCATGACTTCCATGTGTATTATATACATGTGCTTTAGGATGAGAGGAGTTTAATCTAGGAACTGTGCTGTAACTCTGGGAGTTTGCTGTCCTGCTCCCAGATTTTCACCATGGGAACAGTGAAACTGGTGCTTCCAGGGCTGGCGGCTGCAATTCCAATCGAGGGAAGCTGAAATTGTCTCTCATTATGATGGTGTTGTAATTTCCTACCTGACACTTAAAAAGCTATTTATTTCTAAAACACAGCAGAGCAGAAGAGACAGAGAAACCACGAAATGTGAATTGAGACTTGGAGTGTCACATGGATATCAATGGGAATGAATTGCTTGCTGTCTGATGCAGCTAATTGGTATTTCTGGAAGGTATTTCTGCACTGATTGAAATGTTGAACGTGAAACCTTATAATGAGCATGGCTTTATCTTTTATTTGCCAAACCACTCATTGCTTTGCAGCCTGTCCCTGAAAGGCAGCTCTCCCACACCTGGAGTTTGTACTATAGTAGCTGTCTGTGTACCTTTTTAATTTATATCTTCTCTAAAGAGGAAGGAAAAACATTTCTGGCCTTATTTTATGTCTACATTCATAAATAGAGGATTGAAAAGTTATCCTGGTGACCAAGTCCTGTTTGTTGCTGTCACAGGCATCACAATTCCCTTTGCAAATGTACTTTTTCCATCTTAAAAAGGGCTTACTTTTCTCCATTACCCCCTGTCCTGACTGTCCCAGGACATCATTGCTCTACAGATCCTCCTAATTTTCAGTTTAAAATCCATCACTGTGTTCCTGTGTCTTGGAAACGGTCTTTCAGCTTGAGCAGTACCTATTCTTTGCAGGATTTCATGTCAGTGTGCTTGTAGGAAGCAGTCACTTCCTGCCGCCCCCTCTCTAATGTCCCAGGCTGATGACACAGGGGCAGCCATGAACTCTCCTCTTGGTGAGGTGGCTGCTTTGCTTTCCACACCTATGAGGCATTTTAGCTGGGATTATTTTTTTTTTCAGTATGGATGACCAGAACTGCAGAGATCCAGCTCTGAAAGAACCCCAAAAATCAAATTGCCTTTCATGGCTAAGATTTTTGGTGAGCTGGTTGCACTGGTGAAGAAAGACAAGGTATCCTCACCCTCCATAGGTAGTTTAACACAATTTTGTTGCCAAAGGGTATTAATTACCATCACTGCAGATCCTAAGTTAAGAGCTTGGTAGTAAGCAGCCCATGTTACATCTCTGACTTCCTAAAGGATGAAAGCAGTCCCAAGTTCCAGGCTAGATGCTTGGATCAGGTTCTGCTTACGGCTCACTGAGTGATGTGCCTGATGTGTTTCCCAGCCCAATCCCAGATGGATGTGTGAGTGACTGAAAGTCATGCAGTGCCAATTCAGGGACCTGCACCTACACGTCACCTGATGTCTGAGCTGGTCTGAAAACCTCTGGCAAAAACAACCATCTGCCCACCAGAAGTATTTAATTTTATTTTCCTTACCACTTTCTCATGGTTAAAGTGATTATTTAGTTGCCCTCACCTGACAGTGGTTGTCATTCAGCAGCCATTTTTGTACACATGTAGTGAATTTGTCACCTCTGCTCACTGGATTAGTGAGCTGAGAGAGGCACATGGAAAACTCTCTCTTGAGTTCACACACTTGGTCTGAGACACACTTTGGAAGAGAAGTGTGTGGAAGTTCAGCCTGACAATTTGTGTGCCAGCCTTTGGAATGCACTGTCTTACAGTGTTTGCAAACGTTGCCAGAGATTTGTAGGCTGATGAAGAAAAATGTATGTGCCATGGGAAATAGATACACGGTTTGTTGCTGAGACGGGAGATAGTATTTCCTTAGTGGGTTAAAGGGGATTAGAAAACGCTGTCCCTGGCAAATGTGAGATATATTTGTCCCATGAGTAAGCTTCCAAATTACAATTTTAGCCGTTGAAGCAAATAACAGCTTTTCTTAAAATGAAATGAAATGTGTGGTTTTATCTCTTACTCACCAGATACAGCTGAGTACTTGTTTCCCTGGAATTCCTGTTTTCGGAAACATTATCAGGCTCTTCAGCCATGTTTTTTGTAGAAATGGTGGTATTGAAGGAAAGGCACAATCTGGTCTTGCCATGACAATCAAGGGGCAGCTGGAGAGCTTGGATTACAGTCATTCCCTGTTCCAAGTGCCATTGTGGCACATTGTGCCAAGGTCAGGCAAGGCTGCCAGGTCAGCCCCTGAGGATCCAGCTCAGCTGCCAGGCCGTTCCCCTGGAGCAAAGCCTTGGCACATCCATCCCAGCTGGCACAACCCCTGTCACCAGGGTGCCACTGCTCTCTGGCAAAGAGGGAAATTGGAGGAATGATGACTTCCTGTGTGATCAAAGCAGAAGGTTATGATAGTAATTTTCTAATTAACCAGAATTAATTTTCTAATGCTGGAGTGTGGTGTGGTGTGCTGGAGTGTTGTGTTTGGATCACAACACAAAAAAAGAGAACAGTGTTTCTTGTCAGTAATCCTCAGCTAAATCATGTCAAAGAAATACTTTTTCCCCCTCTTCATGAACTTGGTTTCCTCACCAAGTGGTATCTGAGATTTAAGATAAGCTTATCTCATTTCTACAGCTGTGCTTTCTTTTGCATTTTCACCTATGACTATATAAAAAAAATCACTTAGCCCTGCTGGGTCTTGAAGAAAAGGTTTGAATTTCAAAGAGAAGTGTCCCTGGTTTCTCAACCGTGTGCAGCATCTTCTCGCAGCCCAGATTAGGGTAAGAGATTATTTGTCAATAGGCAAGTACTGAAGCTGCCTCTGAAAGGAATCTTCTCAGTTAAAAAAACCTCAATCAAACCCCAAATGTGGCCCTCTCAGCAAAGAGAACCAAAAAAAATCACTCCCAACCCCCTCTTCCAGCAATAGAATGGAATTCCTCAGTGATGGGAAGGAATATGTATTAAGGTAACTTAAATGCACTACTAGTAGTTTTTGTTTAGTAATTAATTCCTATAATTTCATAAAATTTCACACATATCATCATTCAGAAATAGATGAAAATGTGGTGAATGGTGATCACCTGTGCTCCAGTTTTCTCTAAGCAAAGGTGTCTGAAATGGTTATTAAAAAACACAAAGCTTTCTCAGCTGACAATCACATGCTTGTAACGTGCTTTAATTGTTCTGACAACAATTTTGGGAAGCAAGGCATAAAGAGAAACATGGGCAGGAGAACTGAGGTGCAAACTGTCTGTCAGCTCCAGTTCAGTGCTTCAGACAGAAAGATCTCACTGTAGATCACTTTTATGACAAGTGTTAATGAGCTCTTTACTCCTCAGCAAGAACTCTTCTCCAGGAGGCTTTAGCAATACCCAGCAGCCATGGAAGTGCTTTGTGTGGTTGATCACTTATCCTGTCATTTAGATTCACCTGCTCAGCTCGGGGGGTCTGCATGGTTTAATGATAGGAACAGGAATTGAAATTTAGGGAAAAATTTCCTAGCAAGTCTAGGAAAGGAAGGTTTTTTAGGTGGTGTTGGTGGAGGATGGAGGTACTCACTGACAGGTAGAAGTACATTTTGCAGGCAGATTCTTGCAGAGAAACAAGCTGGGGACCCAATTCCACAGTGTGCTTGCTTTGAAGGGGTGCTGGAACAGATGTGGCATTTGCCTGGCTGTGCTCTGAGCAGCAGGTGTGGTAATCCCACTTTTGACATCCTGTTGACAAGTATATACCACTTACACTTGGGGTATGGATTGGTTTTTCACTTTCGGTTTCTGAGGGAATTAGGAAAAGTTACCCCATGTAGTGTCAGCTCACAAACAATGCTGAGCTGCAAGGGTCTGAATAAAATTTTGGGGTTGTTTGGGTTTTTTGGTGTTTGTTTTACTTTTATATTTCACTCTTTTTTTATTTCTACATTTTTTTATTTCTACTTTTATTTTACTTTACTCTCAAGCCCCTCAGGAAGTTCTTTGCTCCCTTAGTGGTTATGGGCCAATTTTCCATGGTTTAGAGAGAGCTGAAATAGGCTGTAATAATGGCAAGGAGCGAGGCATTGATCCCTTGGAAACTGCTTTTGGTGGCTGCATTTCTGTGAGCAGCCAGTCCTGCCTTCACAGGGTTCATTTGGGTGTTGACCCAGGCAGTTACAGCATCAGTACTTGCACTTTTTCTTACAAACTCAGAGAATCCCTCTGATCATCCTTATGCCAATTCTGGATGCATTTTGGTGAAACTGATTCTAATGTACACATTGCTCTGTAATCTAATTGATGTTTTTCTCAAACGGTGTTTAGGAACCTAAGGCACTTGAAATCTGTGCTGGCTCATCTCTGCCTTGCCATTGATTTCTTTTTCATTATTTTTGTCACATCAGCTCATCAACAGAACATACATTCATGTCATAAACTTTTAAAATATCATTTTTGAGCTCATGCATTAAAGTTTGCTGTAAACGATTTATGGACATTTTCTGATGCTCTTAAGATTATTTCTACCAGAAGTAACTAGACCCCTGAGAAAAGGAGAGTCTAGAAGCAGCCTTAGCAGGATCTTCTGTTGCATAAACTTGTATCCTGGTAAAATTTTGAAATATAGATGAGGAACCATCTTTCAGAAGTTATTTTTAATTTGTATTTTTCTTTCACTTCTGACTCTCGAGAACCTTGTTTCTGGCAACTTGTCAGTTTTCAAAAGGATTGTTTTTCAGACTATTTTATAACAGAATAAATACCCTTAAATTTTTAAAATCCAGCTGTCGATTCAGTGCTATCTTATAAGGATGGGGAGCCCAGCTGTACAAGGACTTGCATGTGACAGTAGAGCTGTACAACAGGAGCTGCAGATTGTTCCAGCTGATACAACCACCAGTTATTGGTACATGGGAACACTTTGTCACTCTTAGTAACTCTTTGAAACCTTGCTTGCTTTCCTTTTTACTAGAAAGCGTATCACAAATTGCTGTCAGTCAAAAGGCTTCCACGTGTCTTTCTCAAAGATCAAGGCCACTTTACCTGCTTCATTATTAGTGCATAATGGATTTTAATCAACTTAAGTTGCAATATGTAAAATACCAGTAAGGTTAAAAATGGTCTCTGCTTTTTAATTCACTTTGTGTTTTGTTTAGTTCTGTTCAGTTATTGGATTGTTGGGAAATTACTTGTATCTGTAACATTCGACCCCACGTGGCATTACAGAGCAGAAAAAGATTCTGCTCAGAGAAACACATTAACTGAGTGAGATAAATATCGAGAAATCACTAAAAAACAATTTTTCATTTCATTATCTACAGAAATCCCTGGGAATACACTTTAAATTAAATTTATAGCCAGTCTACCGCAGTTCTGCTCTAGTGTTTTCAATTACCAGAACTTGTCATCGACAACATCTTACAATTTCATGCAGAACGTATTTGTTGGCTTTCTTCTTTTCAGCCAAACTTATGTGACATCCCAAAATCACTGAGCTTCCTTCCTTCAGTGAGTTTAATCCAAAGCTGCATGGCCATTACCATTTACCTGTGAGTTTCTGTGCATACCACCCCTTGCAACAATGGAATTTGGGGCAGTAATGTACTTCTAAGGAGAGAGACCATTTTGGAGAGTGTATTTTTATAAATAGAGAGAAATGCTATTGTGAGCACATGAAAGGAAAAGTCTGCTAAGCCTGTGGAGAATTTTTTTCCTGGCAGTTAAGAGGATGTGCAATAAACTGTACATCTCTAACAAAAATAATGTCTGGGGAAATAAAATCAGTTACTGAAAGACAGTGCTGAGGCTGGGAGGTACTAAATACTGTAAAGCCCTAAAGTTTTCTTTCAGACTGATTTGATAATAAATTAGATCTTAGTTTGCCATGGTCAGGAAAAGATAAATTGATGGCTGAAGCAGCAGCCAAACTACAGGGTAAGATAAAATACATGGATCTCCCTTTTCTTGGGTTGGCTAAGATGGTGCAGTCCTAATGTTTTCTGTGGACCTCCCTATAAAATGTAGCTGTTTCCAGTGGATTCCTTTATTTCCACCCTGGAGATGATAGCAGCCCACCCCAGCCAGCAGGCACAGGCTCTGTTTCCTGTATGTCCCATTGTCACGTGCAGCATCTCACCCGGTAGAACACAAATTACACTGACAACTGGACGTGCTGGGACTTGGGCCCTGCTGGATGTTCCACCTCCCCTGCCCCACACATCCCCTGCTGGAGCTGATGTGGCTCAGGGAGCAGCAGAGTTAGGGCTGATAAGCTTTGCAGCTGTCCTGGAGGGATGTGCAGTTAAGTCAACTGCTTTGTAGAAGGTGCTGAGATACTAAATACCTGATGCAGTTCTGTGTCCCCTTGAGGTCCACATTATGCATCAGCAAGAGACAAATGGAATCCCAACAGATTTCCTCCTTTTATACTTTAGCTAAGGGAAAACAGCATTTTATGCAGCTCCTTGCAGCATGAGCAGCTTGGTAAATGGTGTGGGATGGAGAGTGGTGGGAGCAGCAGGGAAAGCCACAGGGTAAATGTGTGCTCCTGGCTCAGTTTGCAAAGCAAATTGCTATTTGTCTTTAGAGATAACAGCTCAGATAACGAGCAGCACTGTGGGCAGGTAGGATAACTTAGATAACAAGAAGAGGCAGGAAATTACTCTACGAATGAATGATAGAAGGTTTTTCCGCAGTGGAGACAGAGAAGACTTGGGGTTATCAGCCAGTATGGAATAGGTTGTCAGAACAAATGGCTGGAGACCCAAAGACATGGGCAAAACAACAGTGCACATGAGAAATACTGAAATCCAGTTAGCAATGAGCAACACCAGAGAGGCTTGTGAAGGTTTCAGACATTTGTGGTCTGAAAAACCCAGCTGGAACAATCAGGGAAAAAAATTCTCAGACAAACTTCATAACAAGATTTTTTTTTTCCCTTTTGGAAATGTTGTAACCATCCTTTCTTCTCCCAGACAGTTCCCTGCTTGTGGGAGGAAGAAGGAACTACAGAAGAGCAATGTGCTGAATGTGAAAGGAGTGAAGCTTGTCTTTGTCTCTGAAAGGTACAGCACCTCAAGCTGATGAGAACAAAGTCTGTTGAGTGATTACAAACTGGGCCCTGTGATTACGCGGAGGGAGAAAAAAGGAGAGGAGGAAAAGTAATGCAAAAATGGAACTGTGTTCCATGGTCTGTGTGCCTAAAGCTGCAGGGGGAATCTACCTCCGTGTAGTACAGCCTGGAAAATACAAAAAGCAGTTGTAAAGCTGAGCTTGGACTTCCGGGTGTTCCTGACTTGTGAGCCATCAAAAACTTTGGCTTCCCTTCGACTCAAAGTTTTTTTACATTTACTTACTTTGGAGTTGTGTTTCTTATCGTGACACACGATTTAGGGGGAATAAACATGGAGCAGGAAGAGTTATTAGGAGAGAACTAACAGCAGGCAGATGTGCTGACTGTTATGAAAAAATTGGGTCCTGTTTTAGAATTCTTAGTTGTTCTTAGCAGTCTGTCAATGTTTGGACAGCTCAAATGAAAGTGAGCCAGGATTACAGGACTAGTTTTACAGACATTTTGCTTGTTTTGGCTACATCCCAAAGTTGTTTTCCTGTTGCACTGGCTGTGAAAGTTGATTCTGTGGAGGGTGGAGAAAAAAAATACAGTTTGTTGTGTAGTCTTGTTAAAGGAATGACAGGTATTTAGTAGCTGAAACAGCAGATCAGCACCAACCTATTTCTGTATTTTAAAGATTTGAAAATGTTTATTTGAAACAGCTTCCTAATAGTTCGAGACCCTTATTTTGGTGTACAAGAAAGGCATTTGAATAACAGCATTACTTGTAAGATGATATTTAGGTGGCAGATAAAAAGTGAGATCTCACCAAACATTCCCCTCAAACAAAAACTGCCTGGGACTGACTGCTCCCTGTGAGTCAGCCTCTACACCATTTACCTTCACTGTCACTGACTCAATTGTACAGACTAGCAGCCAAATCATACTTAGAGGAAAAAAATATTCAAGGGAAACTGGTCGAATTTAGTTGCTTTTCTACCCGTGTGCTCTTCAAATCTATGGGGGTTGGGGAAAAGTCTTTTAAACTGAAGTTGTTAGTCTGCAGCTGACAAAAGGAAAGGAAGGAAACACACTAGGACCCAGTCAGCTGGAGGTTGTCATTCCTTCCCTTCATCTTACTGACTTTTTTCTGGATCAAATCAGAGCTTTGCTATTTTGCTTTCAGATGATTTCCCTCTGTAACCTCATAGATTGCTATGGTTCATATTTGGCCTCTGCGGTAGAAACCTTAAAGCTGATTTTCCCTACTGCAGTTATGCCCTGCTCCCCACCTTTTCCTCTCCTGATAAAATGGTGTTCCATACAGTGTTGCTTTGGTTTTCCTGCTGAGAAGCTCTCAGAGTTGTCTCCCTCCTTGCACACCCGACAGCGTCAGCCCGTAAGTCACTTGACCATAGGGCTGGGAGGTCTCTCCAGCAGCAGCTCGTTTGCCTCATTTATGATTCCCTGCTTAGCCACAAAGGGCTGGTAACAGGTTTCAGTCTGGTTGGTTGATCCGTCTGTTATAGGCAATTCCTTGTTCCCCGTCGGATGGGAAATTGTGCTGCTGGCCAGCGTTGCCAAACGGTGCTCTCAGACAGCTGCTGCTCCCCGCCCCAGGAACAGGGGGTGACAGATAACACTGTGGATGTGTCTGATTTGACTTTGGATTTTCTCAAGGACCTTTACCATTGCCTTGGTGATATAAATGCCCTAAAAAGCTGAAAGTGGTGCTCTGAGACCTCACTTTTGGTAGGTGGGCTTCCCAGGTGGTGTGGGGCTGGCGCAGGTCCATGTCAGCCTTCTTCCCCAAGGCCACTGCCAGGGACAGCAGCCAGGCTGTACTGTCCTGGAAATGCTCTCTTCTGTCCCAAGCTGCTGAAAGGAGCCTTCTGTTCTTTCCTTTATTTTGTGGGATTCTCAAGGCTGAATACAACTCAGTTTCTGGGAGTACTGCAAGTGCTTAAGTTATTCTGGGCCATGGCTGTGCCTGTTTCTGGCTGTGCACAGAGCTTACAGGAGTTAACTGCAACTTAAAAACCACTTTGAGGAGCCAAAATTTTCTCTGCTTTGTTACAGTTTTTTTCAATTACTTTCTGAACATCTGTGAGATAACCTTGAGAGAGGTTTAGAGGAATAAAGAGGTTCTTGACAAACTGCTCTTAAGTGAAATAAAAAATGACATTTTCTCTGCGATGAGAAGCATCTCCAGGAGATGCTTTTCTTACTCTTAAACAAGGGGCTTTGTTGTCAGTGGGAAGGTAGTTTAGATAAATTGTTGTGTTTATCTTACAACAGTTATTACTGCAACTGCATTGTATCAGTGATGAATTTGTTGAGGTAGGGGGACATACAATAAAGCAGCAGCTCAGTAGATGGAATAAAAAGAATTAACACCGAAGTTGAAATAATAAAACATTAGAGAGAGAAATGCTAATAATGCAATGTTGGTTTAGTTCTGGAGGAGCTAAAATCTCACTGCTGTTGAGTTATAATGTACAAAACAAAGCCTTAATTTAAATTCCAAATTCCCTATCCAATTATGCATAGCAGGGTGGATTTGAATATGTATTTTCCTGGGTATCAGACATGTCTGATTTTTCTTGAAGTAGAATATAATAGCTAATGATAGTTGTCAACATTCAGTCATCCTTTGTTTATGCATATGTGTAGCACCCTGATACTTCTCCTGGAAGCCTGCAGAGAGCTGCTGCTGTTTCTGTCTAAAAGCTCGTGGTATGGATGGGGACAGCACAGGAATGGAAATCTAGTCAATGTTTTTGTTAATGATTTGGACAAAGAACTGGAGAATGGCCTGTTTAAATCCTCAGAGGACACTAAGTGGGGTGGGAATATGGTGGAGAACAGAAAGCTCAGGATTTGAAATTATCTTGTCAAACCGGAAGTGTAATCTGAAAAGCATAAGAATTCATCAACAGATACAAATGTGAAGCACAGAGCTCAGGAATAGTGATGGCATGGGGGGAGCTGGCTCAGGAAAGGTACAGGAAAGGATGGCAATTCCAGGGGAAGACTGGCAAAAGAAAAATCCTTGGGGGGGCTGTGCATGGGTGGGAGACGAGTGAGTTGTTCAGCATTATTAGGGCCTGTCAGAGAGGATCAGGTACTAAAATCCAAGACAGCTGTGCACCAATTGAGGACTGTGTAGAGAAGAAAAGAGAGTTGTTGAAAGTGTGAAAACACTTTTCTGCGAAAAGATGAAGCAAATCAATGTTCTTTGTCCTGAAGAGAGGATTGAGAGGATCCATCCTTTGCAAGTAATTCCAGGCATTTGCAGTGTGGAAGGGAATGGCTTGTTCTGCCTGACTGCTGTTGGTAAAGCAAGAAAGAACAGCCTTAAACTGAGGAAAATGCAGAGGTGCTCCCTAGGATTTTCCAAAGGTAAAGATACAGAAATGGATTGATTTTCTATGGATTGGAAAGACTGAAATCTGTCAGGCTCTGAAGTCTTTAAGATCGGGCTGCAGAAATACACGTCAAGAGTAACATGCACAGCTGGTGGTGCCACAGGGCACAGAAGAGTGATCCTTCAGTGGTGAAGAGGAGCACAAGGAGACTGAGTGTAGGTGGCAGAATTATTGTCTCTTGACATACACTAGTCTTCCCAGAGTCACGTATACACATCCCCGTCCCCTTCCCCAAAATCTGCCATTTTCTCCACCTCCTTGCGTTTGGCAGCTTGATCTTAATAAAGAATCTAGAATTGCTGAATTGCTTGTGATGCCAGCAACCACGGATCTCAAATACTTGTCTCATTTATCCCACCAACCAAAATAAAAATGCAGACAGTGAGTTATCAAAAAAACGGGTTTCTGAGCTGCTTATTTGAGAAGTAGAAAACTAATCAGACAGACTGTGGTGGAGTTTGCATTCTGCCTGCTCTTTTCTGGGGTGTGCTTGCAAATCTGCTTCAGGCATGAAGGCTGTGTGCTCCCAGGGAGCTGAAGTTCCCTTCAATCAAGTGAAGTAGCTACTGCTGGTTTAGAATTCTTATGCCTTTCAAAAATGCTGGCTATTTTCTCTCTACCTGCCTCCCTATTAGGTAAGCTGGATTTACTGTTTTATTAGGTGAGTACCTTTTGGAAGGTCTTTTCAGGCGGAAGATGAATATTTGCTGGAATAAATGAAGGCTATGCTTTCCATTTAATGGATAAAGTGTCTAGTTCTTCAGGCTTTTGGTATTAGAGATTTTCTTTTGTTACCTCTTTATACAAGCTGAGCAGTACTTCTGATTTGTCAGTGAAGACTCTGACTCTTTAAGGTCTCTGTAAGAACTGTCTATCAGATTCTATATTTAAAATTTATTTTGAAATAGCTAAGTGGCTATAAAATGCATAAAAATCATTGCTGGACAAGCTATTCACTGAAATACTTCAATGAGTTGCTAATGTTTCACTTTGATGATGTATTTGGTTGTGGTAAAGAAGACACAATATCTTTCATATTTTGATAGTTACCCACATTGTAAATTCATAAAAGTACAAAGGAACAGGATTTTAAAAGCAGAACCACATCATTATGTGCTTCAGAGCTCCCTGGGAAGGATATGGGAAATTCAGGCTGCCTTTCACTCTGCAGTTGGTCCAAAGATAAGGATGTTATGTGGGGAGTCGTTCTGTAATTACTAGTGAGGAGTAGACGACAACAAGTTAACTTGTTTTTTCATACTAAATTGTCTTGGACCAGGAATCCTCTAAAGTTAAAAACAAATGGTTCAGAGTAGCTGAGGAGTTCAGCTATCCAGGGATAGGAAAAGGATTAACTTTGGCTTTCTTCTGCAGGTCAGTGGAATAATTGCTCCAAGTTTTTGACTTGCCAAAACCAACCTCAGTTGCACTGAAGTAAAACCTTAATGTTGAAATACCTGATTGAATTACTTGTGAGAATGTGAGCTGAATCTCCACATGGAAGGGCTCCTTCCATGTCCATTGCTGTGCTTTTGACTTACCTTGTCCAGTCCTGTTTCCTCAGGGCTGCATGGGCACTGCATGGGATGTCCTTCTCAAACAAGCCCATGGAGTCATTTCAAATAAGCACCTGTGTTTGTCAGCAGTCATTCTTTTGGCTACATTTTTTTTTTTTAGGTGGGACACTGAATTGATTTCTAATTTCTCCTAGAAGAGAATTTAGAACATGGTTGGTTGTAACTTTTTAAAAATGTTGGGATTTCAAACATTAAAAAAGCCTGAATGACCATTACCTCCTGCCCCAGCTGGAATTAGAAATCTGTTGACTTTTCATCTTTTCCTGGAAAACACCTTGATCTTCTCAATGGGTTTGTGCTGCCAGTTCTTACACTTTCAGGCTGGTCACTTCATCTTCTTCCAATACATTCCAAATCTTGCTGTCAGTGGCCTGGTTTGAATTTTCCCAATTCTGCCTTCTTTTCTTCAGATACCACACAGCATTTCAGCTCCTCATTCAGGTGGGAAGGTCTGAAAAAGATGAAAAGAAGAAAATGTAGTCCCTTCTTTGAGTCCTCAGCTGTTCATCCCTTCTCCTCAGGTGCAGGCTCTGCACAGCCTGGTACAGATCCCTGAGCTCCCTGTTTTGTTAGGGAAGAGCAAAGCATCAGGTTCTCAGTAACCTGTGGTGGGCAAAAACTAGATTGGAGACGTCACCTCCTCCTCCCTGGGGAAGAAAGTATTGAAACAGTTTTTTCTCTGGTTCTCTTATAGTTTTAACCCACCCATTTTTCTAGTAGAAATAGCTATGGTGCAATAACAGTACAAACGTGACTGACACTGCTGGATTATGATAAATGTAGCAATGACCTATTTGATAATTAATCAGCAAGAGCTAAAATAAGGCATTTCTGTAGCTTTTATTGTTGTGGAAAACATACTTACTCCTATAATAGCTGTTCCAATCTGTACTCTTAGTCCTGCTCATTGTTTTGTTGATTCATTATTTTAAAAAAAACCAACCAAACCAACTGTAGCCTATCGCTAAAAATAGATTGTTTAAGCACCACTGGTATTTACAGAATGTTTTCAGTATCTTGTTTCTCCATTTTTCTCTTTTTAAAACAAATCCTTTTTTTTTTTTACCTTCTGAGGGTATCAGGAACCACAACTAAGCCATGACATGGCACAGTTAAAGTTCCTTCCCCCCAATTTTTGATTGTAAATATTGTTCTAGAACAAAAATGTCGGAAGGATTTGGTTTGCTACTTATTCCAGGAGAAGCTCATTCCATGAAAGAAGGAAGAGACACCTTCTTTTCTTGATAATAAATTCATCTAAAGACTGAAGTAAATCCCTCTCCTGCCTGCTCACTGGTTAAAAAATGAAATTGCCATCTTTGCTAATTATTGATCAAGTTTGATGTTATTTAAAGGAAAGATTAAAGAGGTGTTTCATGAAACAAACATGCTTGTAAACCTTAGATTTTGATTGAATGAATGTAATCAAATCTCTTAGTCAGAAGCCTTTAGAAAATGGGTGGTCACTGGGCAAATAGCTTGAAATTTGCCTTCTTCCATGTTAGACTGAAAAAGGGACAAAATCTGCTCTTGGCATTTCTTTTCATTGCCTTGTAGAAGGCAACAACAACAGGAGGCTGTTTGGAGGGTTATCCCTGTTCCTCTGAGCTGCACGAGCAGTGAAAAAAAATCAGGGATGGGGCTAGAAGGGGACTAGCACTGGCTGATTTAACAGTAAAAGTTATAAGTAAAATAAGTTTAAAATGATAAGTAAAAGACATCCAAGACCCTGAAGAAAGTAAAATTTAAGCAAAAACCTCTTTAAAGTTAGCAAAAAGAAACTGTTACATGTTTTTATTCTTCTCCTGACTTTTACAATCATATTCCTCTGTAGTGTCAAAAGCTTGAAAATCTAATTAAATAACTCCCTCAGCACAACTTTTTGATGACGTAATATAAATCCTGTGAGAGCTAGAGAAGCACAGCTGACAATAAATGAGCTAATCATTCATTTAACACTCTTCTAACCTACACAGAGATTTAATAACAAATCTTGAAGCACGGGATGAAGAACAGTGAGTGTCAACACCTTCTACAATATTTTGCTGTGTATGGGTCACAGCTGCATCACAGTTTTGGAGTCAAGCTCTGAAAAACATGGCACTTTTATTTGTTTCAAGACTACACGGCTTTTATGCTGTTGGAGTTACTGAGAAACACTAAAATATGCTTACAAGGGCATCTTCTGTTGTATTTGTGTATTTATGTATTTACTGAAGAGAAGGTGTGCCTTGTAGAGTAGCAAACACATTTTAAACTGCTTTTTGAGGAATTTTGGCTTACTTTCAATTCCTTTTTGTGACTTTTGGATGGAATTATTTATTAGCCTTGACAGTTGCATCTGTGGCACTATATAGATGTTACTGAGAACACGAAGCAAATGAACAAAGCTGTCCCATTGAGAAAAAGCCTCACAAATCAATTAGGGTTTTGTTGCCAGCAGTGCTACAGAGGGAAAGCCGCACTTGAATACACTCACTTGGAAAATGGTTACCTGGAAGTGGTGTGATGATAATTGCTGATTTGTACACCGGTACTGCCTGAAGAATTAAATAGCAAAGGGCTGGAGGGGAGAAGCGGTTGAAAGCTGTGCCTTTTCTCCTCGAGAGCATTTATGTCACAGATTGTTATAACAGGTCCCTGCTAGTGAGTTTTTTATTTAGATTTAATATTAAGCAAAACACCTGTGCACAAGCCCCTGGAGCCTCTTTGGCAGTAACTAGATTTGCAATTGCTGCCCAGCAGTGCAGAGACAAATGTACCAATAAATAAACTCTGCCAGACAGTGCTGGTGAAAACACTGATTTAGCCCAGCAGATGAAAATGGAAGAATTTTACCCAAGCCTTGAATTTCCAGAGCTGTCCAGGAAGGGGCATTCAGCCTTTTTGCAGCAGTCTGGCCAGAGGCTGGTGTGATAGGTGTAGTTGTACTCTTTGCTGAAGCCAAGCAGCTAATTGGTGTCATGTGTTGTGACTGTCACTATCTATCAACCTGTTGGGAAGGTTTTCGAGGCCTGTGAACCAGTCCTGTTTTACAAACAGCACGTTCTTCTAAAAAGAGTAGAGAATGAGTTTCTTTACATGGACTGCAAAGACAGAGCAGTTCTGGAATCATGGAAGTGTGAATATTTAACATTTTCTTGCTATGAAGAAAAATAAAGGTTATCAGCAGGAAAGAAACATCACTAGTGTTCTTAAAAATAATCATACAAGGAAATTCATTCTAGAAAAAAACAGAAAAAAAGTACTTTAAAGTTATATATAATTTGGACAGTTGTTTCTCAGTTTTCCCAAGAATTCAGTGGAATCCCTAGTCTATATGCAAGCAGAGTATGCAAGTTACACATAGGTTATAACTGGAGTATGGATGGTGGTTCTGTTTTAAAGTATGGAAAGCTTAAATATATATATAAACCATTTTTTTACAATGTAGGACATCTTTGAGGTGTTTTCTTTAAGGCAAAGACTTTGTACTATGGCCATAAATGAGGGAGCAGAGGAAGTGTGGTGACTGCGTGTGTTCACGGCTGAAGGGAAATCGGAGGTAACCGAATTTCCTCAGCTCTCAGTAGAGGAAAAGAAGATTGTTTGGGTGACCTTGTAGCTGCTGAAGGCTGGGAGTGAGTACACTAAATGAGCCTGTGCTCATTTAGAAGCAAGAGGAAGGAAGGAAATTTAAAGAGCAGGTTGCTAGGGAATCATGTCTCCTGGACAAGGCACAGGAAGAGGCAGAGGCTCTGAGTGTGCCCAGTAACACTTGTAAACTGGTGTGTAGAGGAACACCAGGGAACTGTACTGTGCTGTGGATCAGGCAGGGCATGAGACAAATCCTCCTTTCATGATGAGCTCAGCCACTAACAAAGTGTTGCAACTTAGTTTGGGACAATAGAAAATGATATTTTGAGGGACCAGTGCATTCTTGTGATGCCCACGAGGAACAATGCAGAACAGTCATAGAGTAATGCTGGTTAAAGTGATAAATATTAAATCCTCTATTAGTTTAATTTCAATGGGAATTGGCACAAAACCTGCACTTTTTAAACTGATCGTGTAGTACATAAGTATCAAGTTCTGTGACTTGATACTTTAACTACTTTAACATGAGTGTATTTAAAGCTTCTCTTGTTTTGGGAACAGTAGTACTGGTTTCAATACAGTGTTTATGCCCCTGTTTTACTTGCAAATTCCAATAGTTTCCAAGAAAATTGGAAACAGAAAATTGCTATAGAGTGCAGATGCAAAATGAAACCGGAATTCGTGATTTGAGTCAAGCTCTTATGTTCAGCAATTTAAATTTGTGATTACATCTGGTAATTGAAGCTGCTTTCCCTGCCTGCTTTTCTCTTCAGTCACTCTGGGCCTGTATTAAGACAAATCCCTGTGATGGCTTTCCTGTCATGGCTGGGAATGCTTTATTCCTCAGAATCCATTTTCCTGCCTTCCTCTGGCACACTGGGGCTGAACTTAGCCGGAGATGGGACACAAGGCTCCTGTGGGGGTGGCACAGAGGATCCTTTTTCTGTTCTTTGCCTGACATTTTTGCTTCCATGTATCTGCTCAGCTTTGAGCATGATCTTTGAGTTGGAAGTGAATTTGCCCCACAAGGATCTGACAGATCTCTACTTTTCTCTGAAGCCTGGGGAGCACTTTTCCTGCTGGAACTGTCAGGGCTTATGTCACTCAATCACTTCCTTGCTACTACTGCTACCTCAGGAATAACTGTCTTGTTCCCTGTCTGGGAAACAGATGCCTCCTGATAACTGCTGCACTTTAGACTAAATTCTCTGGGCTTTGTGTAGGGGAGTCAGAGGGAAACTAAAGGAAAGTTCAATCTTTTGCTTTTGATTTTGTGAGAAGATACAACTGGAATAGAAAAATGGAGCAGAAAAAAAGTTAAAAAAAAAACAACCAAACCACAGAAACAATAAACTTTTTTCCAAAGACAGCTTATGTCCTTATGTTGAACCCTAAATAGCAGGTGGGCTGTCTTGAACACCCACCAATAAAATGTAATTCTGAGCTCTAAGACCTGGCACAGGCTGTCCAAGCCAGTGGTGGCATCCCTGGAGGTACTTAAAGGATGGATAGATATGTTTGGTTCCTGGGGACATGGTTTAGTGGTGAGCTTGGTGGTGCTGGATCAGTGGTTGGACTTGACCTCAAGGGTCTTTTCTGAGGATGAAAATGCCATTCAAGACCTTGAAGCTAATTGTAAAGCAGTATCTGACCAGAGAGGAGCCAGTCTTTGAGGGAATCTTGAACTTTCTCCAGTATTTTTTTCCCCACAGTTGTTGTCAAGAGACAAAGCAGGTGTGTGTTATAACCTGTGTGGAAGCACCGTGTTTTTTGGAAACTTGTCACTGGGAGCAAGGGTGAACCCCTGCCTTACTATTTAGACAAGATGGAGTGAAGTTTAAAGAAGAAATACACTCAAAGGACTGAAGTGATTAGTAAGGAAGGGCTGAATCTCAGGATTTTCATGTTTTAGAAACGTCCAAATCCACGTGACTTTTTATTTTTTATTTTGTGTATCAGGTGTTTGTGGTAGATGGCTCCAAGTCATGTCTATAAAAGCCACTACGGGTCCAAGAGAAGGTGACGTCTGGATAAGGAAAGCTTTCTCAGCTGGAAAAGGAATGTCTTCCGCAGGCAGTTACTGCCTGGATCCTGGTGCTGCTGTGCAATCCCTGAGCCAAGGAATCCTGGGATGTATCAAACAGGGAAAAGCAAAAGTATTGATGCATTTTTCCTCTAAGAACTGAAATGGCAGAATGCTTTTGCAGTTTATTGCCAACCAATTTTTCTCAATTCTTCCTGAAAGAAAATAACACCTGCTCCTGCAGATAAAGTAGCTGTTGAATGCCAAGGTAATCTCCTGGTGTGCCAATCGCAGAGGGATCACTCCTTTTTACACTCTGGTTTGAATGTGGGTGACAGCACAAAGCTGCTGCTGCTGCCAGAGGGTTGTTTTGAGACAGGCTTTTGTAGTAATGCTCAGTAATGAGAAACTTTGCAAAAATCTTGGAGTTTTTCCAGCAATTTAAAATATTTCCTAATGCTTTATTGGTGACTTCAAGTATGCAGAGGTGGCTGTAATTGTAAGGCAGGATAACCCTATTACTTTGTCTCTTATTTTAAGAAAGAGACACTAGATTGTCATGGGAATATATTCTTGTAACAGGTCAGAAAGGATTGTGCTTTCTTGTAGCTGAAATTTTGAGAAATATCTGATGAAGATTCCCATTAAAAGAGTCCGTCAGCAGCTGCAAATCTCAGGCAGAAATAAAAGCAGCAGTTCTTCAACTCAGCAGTAAGGAGGATGGCACCTGGTTCAAAATTAATGGAGCTCAGTGTTAAATTAAAAGCATTTTTCAGGGAAAAGGAGTGTTTCCTGAAAGCAGCGAGCTTGCTGAAGAGGCGAGAATCGGCACTTCCCACTTTGTCACAGTTCTGTGACAGAAAACAGTGTTTACTCTGCTGTTGTCTCCCCCACATTCTCTGACCCGGAGTATTAAAACACAAGCAGTGTGGCCATGTACAGGATGGGAAATAAATGGACACAATTCCTCTTGGGAACAGTTGTCTCTAGCTGATGTCCCAGAGGGCAGGTGACAGAGCTCAGCAGCCTTTCTGTACCACCATGAGTTAGCTCAGGGTGATCTCACCAACAGCTTCGAGAGGGCTCCAGAACCTGTCACTGTGCAGAGTTCCAGAAGGACATGAATCAGGCAGGGAATTACTTGGAGCCATTCTAGAGAAACACTTCTGAGAAGTGAACCTGACTTTACAGAAAGTCCTGTGCCATGTCAGGAGCTGAAAAAACCCTACTTGCCAATGCAAGTTTTAGTGTGTTGTTAGAGAGGTGTTTCTTTTGGGGATAAATCTTAAAGATAAATGACTTAACTCCAGCCTAATAGTTCAGAACTTATTTGACTCAGTAAACTGGGCGGAAAATAGAAACTCTGACTGTGGTTATGCAAACAAAATGCTGAAAGGGTTGTTGTTGGCAGCAGTTATTAAGCAGACCAAAAGCAGGGACTGCCCTTCCCTGGTTAATAATTTAAACACAGCCTCTTGTGTCTCTTCTGTTGCCATACATTATATATGTTTGCCTATAACCAGTTTTAAGGGGAACAAGCTGAGATAATATGCACCTGTAAAAATGTGAGGGCACTGTGGAAAAGAAATCTGCCAGGGGAGAACAGGACAGTAATTAGAAGTAGTTCTGGCAGCCAGTTGCTATTGGGATCATACAAGTAAGTGCTGTTTTCTGGGGAAATAATTTCAACTAAAAACAAGCTTAGCAATGACTGCAAAAATCACCATTATTGATTTATTTTTGTCAGCTGTTTTCCAAAGTTTGAAAAGTTGGAGTAAGAAGGAATTTTGCCTCAAGGATTTGACTATTATGGGGACTCTCGGGATTGGTGACATCACCTGTGCCTGTGTGATGCCTGTGGGGTATTGCCGAACACTTGCTGTTTTCATTAAGTTGCTGCGGGTGGCAAAGAGGGAGTAATTATCTCTAGAGACAAATGTTATGTAGATGTCTGCTCTATAATTTATTCTGAGCTGCCTTTTCTTAGTTAAAATAATAATTTGAAGCTTGAAAACAAAGTTATCAAAGGAATACAAAGATTTCCCACGTAAAAAGCAAGTTTTTCCAGTTTCCTGTTAGAAATGGCATCTGCAGCTATACAGGTGTTGAGGTTGCCAAATGCACAGAAATTCTTGTCCTTTTTTCTCATTTCTCAGTGTGACTGAAGCATTGCTGATCATAATTGCCAGACTCCTTGAATTCCTGTTGAATTTCTTGCCAGCCACAGATGATCAAAAAGCCTGGCCATCCTCAACCCTTCTGCTTTGTAAGAATCCTTTTTTTGGGACCTGGCAGTGCCCATCCATCCATTGGTCACCTCCAGTTGCATTGCTGGATCTCTGTAGGAAAATAGTACCTCTTGCCCCCTGGTGCCAGTAATTGTTGCCTGTTATTGCCAAATCTTTCTGACACATGAAATGCAAATGCTGTGAGGTTGTTTTTAAGCTTGAGTGCCTGTCAGGCAGGATCCTGGATCCCCCAATTACAGGATGGAAACTCAGACAGAGTTTTGAGAAGCATTGGAAACTTGAGCATCATTATTCTGGGATAACAAACAAGATGACTGAATTAACTTTGCTAGTTTAGGGAAAAGCTGCTACCGCAGCTCCTTGAAACAAACTCTATTCTTTAGGCTGCACTTTTTGGCATGAAGAAATCAGTGAAAAGTCCCAGTTACATAATCTATGTTGACCAAGTAAAATCTCAGTTTGGTCCATAGTTACATGGGTTTGCTAAAAGAAATCTAGAGAATTATTTTCCAAGGGCAGGCCGGGTGTATAACATTAATACAAGAAAAAAATAAAGCTCAATTGGTCCCTCCTACAATTTATTTTCAAGGGTTTGTTTGGGGTTTTTTTGAATCATGCATAAATGTAATTTGAGTTAAGTTACTAAGTCTGCTTTTATTCGGTATGACTAAAATTGTATTGCCACAAAACTCAGGTTTTATCAGCGAATGATGGTATCTGGGGTTACCACATGATAGGCTTCAAAATTTAAAGCTATTTACTGTAGTCCCAGTCTAAGTAGTTTAATAAGATCTAACAGAAGACTGGTGGGAAGGAATTTCCTTTAGCTCCATGTACAACATGGGCCTGTTTTCAATTGTCTTATTTCACAACAGAGAGAAGAACCCAACAGCTCTTGTTGCAACTTTGAGTTCAGGCCCAGCCAAAAGAATTAATTGAAAACATTTTAAGAATAAAATGTTACGCTTTTTTTGAAGTATGTATATAAATTCCGCACTTGCAAAAGGAATGTGCGGAATGGCTCTATGTAAAAAGAATATCAAGCAATTCCCACATGCAAAGTAGAGCAGGTTTTTGACAGTACCATGCTCAGCCTGTGACAACATTGAGGACTCTCTTTCTGTCAGAGGTATTTGCCTGGTCTATCAGCACAATATTCCAGTTTTAATTATCTTGTAATTAAAGCTCTTAGGAGCTCGCTCAAGGTTCAGGCACCCTTTCCTGTCATGACCCCTGTGACAGAGAAGGCTTAGCCTGCGCTCCAGGAACGGCCTGAGGGGAATCTGGGATAGGGCAGTGGAATAGCAATTGCTCTTCAGCTACTTGTTTATGCCACATTCCCAGAGGACTACTTTTCTGGGAAATGGTGAGGGCTTTCTCATTGCCAGAGGGTTGAGACCTGCGCTGTGGTCAGGAGAGAGCAAAACTTTTGGGATTTAAGTGACAGAAACAAAGGACAGAAAGGGATACCCAGCCAAGGCAGTGCTGCTGTCTGGCAGGCTGTTTATTTATGCTGTGTACCTCAGCTAAATGAGTCATGCTTTAAATAAGAACACAACAGAGTTGACAAATGACACACGTGAGGTTCTCCTCGGAGTTATTTTTCCTGCAAATAGCTAAAAAAACAGTGGTGAAGAGAGAAACTGAGCTCTTTGCAAGCACACAAAGAACACTTGAGAACGGCAGCAGGGAGTTTAAGCTTGGAAACTAATGTGGGGCTGGAGCAGGTGAAACAGGGAACACTTTCTCCTGGAACATTTCTTAGGCATCTGGTTGCCCGGGGTGTTTCAGGCTTTCAGCATGTGTCTCTAACAATGTTTTCAGTGAACCATATTAAAATGGAAAAGAGTTCCAGTCTAGAGTTCTGTGAGATCTTGAGAGATGGCAAGAAAAAAATTGTATTATTTATAACCTCTGCAACGCTCTTCTGTAGGAGTTTGTAGGTAATTTCTGGAGTTAGCAGAGTTTTATAATGCTAAGGAAAGATGGATATGTCCCTCTCAAATGAATCTCAAAATCTGACACGTGGTTCTTTGAAGGTCTCTAATTTTATCAAATATTAAATACCAAGTGTGTGATTGCCATGGTATTTATTTTGCCTCTGAACGAGAAAAAAAGTAATAACATGTTTTGGAAAATACATTTTTTGGTTTTGCATGGAAATGATAAGGAAAGGTCCTCAGTGATACTTTTGGAAAGGCAAAAATATAAGGATAAGTAATGGGGACTGATATAAAGCAGTATGATTTAAAGCAAGGGGCAAACAATCATGTTTTCGTAACTTAATTTACTTGGCTTTAGCATTCATACTTAATTTGTTTGCAGGGAACAGCTGACCCATGGTGAATGATAACTGGTGTGGTAAACTGATTTACAGGGAAGTCAAGTCTCCATGATCAATTCAGTACAGTTCACTTTGACAGCTATCAAAAGACTTCATTACCAATTCCTCAGTTGGTGACTTT
Organism: Pachyramphus minor; assembly: GCA_013397135.1. Taxonomy (NCBI): domain Eukaryota; kingdom Metazoa; phylum Chordata; class Aves; order Passeriformes; family Tyrannidae; genus Pachyramphus; species Pachyramphus minor. The sequence continues at coordinate 1,730,914 of VYXB01005587.1, forward strand.
TCTCATCCAGTGGTTTTCATTCTTTACAATGTTGGCGCTTAATAAGAAATTCTTAAAGTTCTTAGTAATGTTTAAAAAATGTAATTATTCCAAATGTAATTTTAGGTAGAAAATGTATTCAGGCAAAACTATTTAAGTTGTACATATTTATTTTTTTCAAAAGCAGTAACTTAAAAAATATTTTTCAGTTGTGCACTGAAATAGCTTGGCTGCCATTAAGGTGAGGACATGGAAGACAGAGGAATCATAAAGTGACACTTTCATCTGGAACACAGGTGAAGTTCAGCTGTGTCATATAAAATCAGTGATAACTGAGAAAGGTACTTCCATGTGCAGTGACCATTTCCTGCTCCTTCTCTCCTCTATCCCTTGTTCCTCCACGCCTCTGTGTCCCACCAGTTGTCAGTGACAAGGCATGATGTTTACTAGTGACAATCTCTATTTTCTAATCTGGGTCAAATATGTATTTTTTGTTGCTGTGACATTTCATATTTTGACACAAGGGGCTTAACAGTAACCTAGAACACTAAACACTCTGTCTTCTCAGAATTGCGAGTTTAGTTACACCATTTAATTACACCACTGTCAGCTTAAAAATAGAAAATATAACCAGGCGAATTTGTCCGTTGTGTGGTGTGGGTTTTTTTTAAGAAACAACCATGTTCACTTTACCAGCTTCTGTCACTCAGTGTTATTCTCTCAGACTTCTGTTCTCATTCTCTATTCCCTTAATCATTCATTCCCAAGTTGAGGGGTTTTGGACATGAGGAAAACCCTGTACCATTCATCATCTTTCTCTGTGCCTTTTCCAGTTTGGCTGGGTTGGTTTCTAACTGAGAGGAATCAGAAGTGCTCCTCGTGTTCAATGTATTGGCAAAGGCTGAGGCATTGGTGGGACCAAACTGTTCCAATTCACTTGGAGAAGGATGATGATCTACAGGCTCGATGAAAAAAATGTTCATTTACCCAGTAAAGGCTGGTACCCTTTACATGGCTCCATGTATGGAGCCATGGTCAAAGCACTCCTTGGAAAAGAGCAGGGTTCTCTGCCACTGAGTCCTTACTGGGCTGAATGTTTTTGGAACTTTTTCTTTCCGCATAAAATGACCTAGAAGTTCACGGTGAGCAGTGTACAAGGTAACAGTAGCTGTGAAATATTGAGTGGCACAGGTTTGATTCATAGCTCTATTTTTCTTGCCTCTGTTACATTCAGGAGAAAACTCCATAGATTTATTTCATGGTGTTCACTTTGTAAACCACTCACATTCTTACAAAACAAAGACCACGGTGTCCCTGAATACACTTCTGTAATGGGAAAAATCAATTGTGCCAAAAATGCCTATTGATGCTGACACTGTTTGAAAGATCAGATTGTTTCATTGCACTTCAGTTAATTTAAGATTCCCAGGATATCTTACAAAATTTAATGCCTTTTCTCACTTCCTTGACCTCTTTTATCCTTGAATTACATTGAGGAAGTTGCTGCTTCTGCAAATAACACTTGTCTTATGGACAGTTTAGGTATCTATAAAAGCTTCCTGTAGCATTTATATTCCTGTTTTATATTCCTATAATACCATCCCAATGCATAAAATTGCCCAAAATTCAGGTCTTTGGTGCTTGCATCTACCTATGGGAGCTTTTTGTTGTTTCAGCCTTAGGCTGAAATTCTGTAACTAACAATGAAAATCCCACATTTCTTTTTCTAATTGACCATGGCATTTGATTATTCAACAATTTAATAATATTTTTAATTCTGTTGGAACTAGATTCACTTTTAACCTGTTATTCAAAAGCAAGGTATAGCCTAGTGCTGAGGTGGTATTTGAAGGGGCAAATAAACAGTGAGAGTGAGATTCCATCTCTTCCCACTCCTGTTCTTTCTCCTCAGTCTCACTCTTGCAAAGCTTTTACCAGCCCACTGACTATCTCATTAATCTGCTGTGACTCTCTGTGACAATTCCTATTGTTGACATTCTGTGATGTTCCATGACACTTGATTCATGGAGATACATTAACTGGAAGTAAAAGTCTCAGAGTGATCATTATCATCTTTAACCAAGTTGAACACAGCTCCCAAACTCTTAAAAGCACAAAATTCAATTGCTTCTATGTCCTGTTGATCCTGGCATTTTTAATATGCACTCAGTTAAATGTTCTAAACCAATTTATTCATCAGGATTATACCCTGAAATCTGTGTGTACCTTGAAATCTGTGTGTTTGGAGATACATCTCCCTTTCTAAATTTTATTTTTGGGGACAGCAGGTGGTAACACCAATACAAGCAGCAGAAATGTGCTAGCACAAGCCTCTTGCTGCTTAGCAAGTGATGCCACCCTTCCTAGCTTATGTTATGCAAACCATTGAAAAGGAAAAAAGGATGATTTAATATTCTAATTGAAAGGGAGGAATTATTCAGAGCCAGCTGATCTAATTTAGAATGATAAGGGTTGTGTGGAATTAATCACCCCTAACTAAATCATAGTGCAATAGCAATTAGCAGGGTCACCAGTCACTACAACATTAAAGAACACTTAAAAGACACACAAGTTTATAGCCAAGGAGCCTGAGTATCATTCATGAGCCCCACATTGCCTGTGATGGGCCATATTAAAGGGCCTGGGATTTATCCCTCCTGGAATACTGTGTGGATTGCATGAAGTCAAGTGGTGCACAGGATATTTCAAGAACTGGGTATTTTTTCTCCTTTCTGAAATATTATGATTATCTTTAAATTAGAAAACTGCTGCCAGTCAGACCAGAATGTGCTTGGATGTAATAAAACCTTCTGGAGTTAGAGGGATCAATCCAGCTGCTGCTCAAATCATGGTGAAGCAGCAAACTCCAAGATCCAAAAGGGTAAGATTAGCCATTTCCTGGGGTTTTTCTAAGTGGTGATGTACACTGCCTTTCACTGGGACTAATATTTGTTAAGTCATCAGGTGGTTTTTGAAAATCTTCCACAGAAGTGGGACTGTTTTTAATTACCTTCTCAGAGAAGGTGCAGGTTAATCACAGTAGGAAGACTCTTTGATGGAAAAAAGTCTGAGAGTCTGATTTCATCAAAAAGGATAAGAAATATTTTATCTCCCCATGGGCAGCCTTCATCTCCCTCTATCTGTGGATTTGCTCTGAAAGGTCTTTTGTGGAAGGGAATTATGAAGCAGAGCAATACCAACAAATTTAGCTGATACTTTTATGTTCATCTTCCCTGGTTATTTCTGTTGCAGCCTGTCTCTCCAAGGTTTCTTATCCTATTCATCAGCCTTTTCCCCGAAGTAATTTCTCACAAACACTCTTTTGCATCTGAAGGGGTTATTTTTTTTCTTTGTAAATCCTTTGCTACTTGTCAAAGGATTTTTAAAGGGTTGCAAATACTGGTTTTATATAGGAAAAAGTGCTTACACAGAAGTGAATATGGCATCTTCTGTTTAACTGTTACTGGTGGCATTTTGTCCAACAGGAGCTATGATTTTTAAGAGTTTTGAAAGAGTATAGAAATTTCTCTCTCAGAAATAATTTAGAGTCATCTATGTAACTGAACACCTGACAAATAGGACTGCAACATTATATTCTTTACGGAAGAACTTTCCCTGAGGTGTATTTGATATGTGAAAATGAGAGACTGAAATTTTGTCACATAGTCATTCCAGGTCAAACCAGCTTAAATCTCTACTTGACAACATGAAATTAATGATTATAAATAGAAACAATTCAAGTGATTGAGTGCATTTCATATCACAGTATTTTAATAATAACACACCAAATAGTGACTGTAACTTAAATTTAACATGCTAATGACAATTCTCAGAAGGGCTTCTTTCCAAAATGGTGCAGCTTCCCTTGTCAATCCCTGTAACACCATATGCATTTCTGTGGCAAGACTTGGATCCAAACATTCCCTCAGTTTTAACTTGGCATCTGGAACCAAATCTGTTGTTTTGTGAGTTGTTCTTTACTCGAGCAGCAAAGGAGAGAAGACACTGTAGTACAGACATTTAATCCAATGCAAATGACAAAGCTGAACACTAGTACTGATAGAAAGAAAGAAAGAAAAGGAGAATTGGACTATCAGGAAATGAAATTACTTTGCTATTTTATTTCTTGGGTGAAAATGTGGAAATTATTCTGTCTGCTCTTAGATGAAGAATTAATTGTGGTGCAAATTAAAAAAAAGGTCAACAGCTGAAAGCTGTGCAAGGTAATATGTCTTTTACAACTAGATAAGGCTTTGTGTGACAGTCAACCAAAGTCTTAAAAATTAGTACAAAAATGATGACCTAAAATGATAGAACAAGAGGCATTCAGGTTTTCTAATATATCTGGGGCTGTGCAGACAGCTGAAAGATTTCAGATGAAAGAAAACATTTGCTATTGCGAACCTTTCACTGAGGGTGTAAATGAGGTTTATAGGAGGTTGAGCACTGATTTTTGGAGAGAAGTCATCTGGAAATCAGTGAAAGAAATGAAAATGACCCGAGGGCTACAGGGAGTGAGGAGGATATTTGCATCAGGGTGCTGTACCAATGGACTCCCAGTGTCCTGAGAACAGAAAGGGATTTGTGGCTGTTTGGTGAGGGATTTTCAACTGTTTCTGACAAATGGGATGGGAGCAGGGTTTAGACTTGATATTAAATCAGAAGATGAGGAAATTCAATTTCACATCTGGGGATACTGTGGCAGTTGATAAATGATGACAAAAAGCAGCTAATTTTTCTGTGTACATGAATAAAAGGGAATACCATTTGGAACTGGAAAGGGAAAAGATTTAGTGAATTGAGGATGGATGAACTGCTTCTCAGTACAAGAACAAGGAAGGAACTTAAAAACCTAATCAATATATGGCTTAGTATTTTGGCATATGCATGTGTACATATCACTACTTAATTTCCTTAATTAAACCCACTCTTAAAAAAACCTAAACAAACAAACCCCCAAAAGTTAAACAGTATATACAGAATATATATATTTTTTTTAAGTTGTGAAGCTGCTGACCATTTTCTTTTTTACTTCATTTGGGAGAGAAGTGAGAATAGGGGAGGTAAGAAAGGGAAATATTAAAAACAAGTCAATTTAGATTCTTTGCTTTGAGCCTTCTCCTTGCTGCAGCTTACTTTTGATCCCACGATTTCACTGAACATTCCTGGATGCCAAATGGCAGGAGGAGTCAAAGTGTCTAAAAGATCCAGGACTAGTGAAATTGGGCTCCCCTAGCTGAAATAAAGAGTAGTTCCTGCATGTAAATCTCATTTAATTGCTGTATCAAATATGACTGATAAGCTGGATGGGGCTGGAAGGTTTGTCTCCCTCACCCTGTACATTAATGTCACTGAGAGACGGGGCTGGGTTATAAAACTCAGCGGGGATCACTAAATCTAGAGGTGTAGAGACATAAGGCTTCCCAAGAATAAAGATGATCAGCCAGCAGTGTTTATCAGCAGAGTCACACAGTAGGAGACAAAATATTTTGGAGTTGGCCCATGCACTAGGTTAACATAATTTATTTTCTGCTCAGCCACTCCAACGTACTTTGCAAGGGTGTGCAAATCTGTTTTAGATATCCAGGCTTTTCTTCATAATTATTGGTATACACTGATAAGACCAAGTTTGAGCTGTATACTTGGTTACCAGCTAGGATTCTGGTCCAACTAGTGTAGAGTTTTCCCTTTCCCAAGATAATTTATGGTTTGTTTGTCTGAATGTATAACAGTATGTAAATCTAAAGTTGAAGATTTAGCTCCAGTGCTCTCTACAAACATATGTTCTCAACAAACAGCAAATGCTCTATCTACATTTATGTGTCAGAAGCTGTCTTGGCAATTCTAACAGCCACTTTATTTCAGACTTAACCTAAAATTACCTAATGATGATGGTAACCTGTTCCATTCCTTTGGAGAATGATCCTAAAAGCTGTGGTACTGAGCTGGATTAGAGGTGAGTTCATCCCCAACGTATCTACTAGAGGATCCAAGGCTAGGAAGGTTTACTAACCATTAGCTGCAGTGGCTGTTTAAAAGCTGGTAACATGGATGTGGATTGCCATTTCCTAAATATTTTGAAATGTCAAGGGAATGAAAAAGGAGGAGGAAAGGGATTTTTTGTTAGTAGTTTTGTCATCTATTTCTTTTGCCTGGACTAGACAATATCGGTTTGGAAGGAAAAAAAGCTTGGTTTAAAATTTCTGTTTTAGGCTTTCATAATAAGGGTGTGCTTTCTCTGTGTTCCAAATGTGACCTGTTCACAGTTTTTACAAACTTCCTGCTCAGCTGACAAAACTTATGCAGCACTCTGTGTGCACATTCCTTGTTGTTGCCCTTTTTTTTCACAGCTGCCACAGATGGATCTTTTTGCTCCTAGAAGGGAAACAGTGCAATTACAGCTTCTTTCCTGTTTGTAAGAGAAAAGGTTACAGACTGAGAAACAGTATTTTTCAGTCTGCAGAAAACTCACTGTCCCTTTTGAATGAGAAGAAAGTGTCACACAAATGAATCATCTAGGAAAAAAAGAGGGGAAAAAAGCATGTGGTGGCATGAAGAATTGAATGGTTTTGACAGAGTGCCATCTGGTACAACAAGTATTTCACCCCTTTTCATGTTTATCGGTCTGCAGGTTTGTGAACAAGGAATATAGAATTTTTTTGAAGCCAAAGTAAAGTTGCTGACAAAGCCAAGACCTGATCTGTGTTCACAGTTGTAAAGGTTTTTCACTGGGTTTTTAATGCAGAAATAAAATATTTCTAGTCACTTAATTAGTAGGAGGCTTAATTTTTTTTTCAGTTAAGAATAAGGAAAAATGCATTGCCTCTGTATAGTCAATTACTTGTTAGAATACTTGGGGTTTTTTTCAAACCCTGCTTTATATTTGTGAATGCATCAGTTTCACAAATAATAATCAAAGGAACAGAAAAATGCTTTGTAATATATTATTGTCTATAAAGGTATGTACAAGCAGGTCATTTTACTGATGGGTTGAATGAGAGTGGGGAAAGTCAGAGCGGTCCCATATGACTTTGCTTTGTGGGCTGCAGGAAGCAGCTGGAGCTGGAGCAGCTCTGGGGTGCAGGATAAGACAGAACACAAGCTGCTGCCCTGAAAAGTAAACAACACTTTTCACTACCTACCAATTATTTGTAGCCCAGGGAAGCAGAGGAGTCATTTCAGTAATTTCAGCAGGTTTTAGATGAGTCAGCTCATCATGTCACCTTTTGTAACTCAACTCCAAATATGATTTCATTCAGGTCAAGCAGCGGGGAAATACAGTTACTAGTGATTTGCCCTATAACTTTTATGATGTCCATGCTCTTATTGTTTCAGCTAAGAGGATGGATAATGCTTGTAGGAAATGGAAGTTTCTGTAAATCCTACCTTTATCTTCTCCATGTGGGTAAACATTAACAAGAAAATCTTTTTTTGCGCACAAAAGCCCAGCTAAATCTGCAGCAGATGCAATGGCCCACTTCCATAGCCTACAGCCTCAAGATTTGTTTATATTCTGTAGATTAACTGTTCAAATGTTGTTCCTTTTTAATGCTGTTTGATTACTTGTAATGAGCAGCCATAGTAATAAAATAAGGATATATGAAAAAACAAATGTCCATGTTATCCATAAACCCAGACTATTTGCAGTATTTAGGTGAGAGTTTGTTCCCATTTATTTGTTCCTGAAACACTTGGATGCTTTCTGCAATGAATAACACAACATTGCAGTCCTGGATGACAGACTGGCCTCCAGGTTTGGCCCTTTATTTATAATAGGAATTAAATTTGCTGAAATGCATCTGGCTTGTTTGTTAGTAGAAGAGCTGCTAAATGAGGTTTTGGGGGAAGAGGGAAAAGGAAAAGAAAAGGAGATACAGGAAAGGATGTGTGAACACAGCACATGGAGGTGGCTTTAGGCTATGCCTGCTGTAGTTAATGTATAGTCCAAGGGAAGGTGCTGGGAAAATTGAACTCAAAACTGTCTGTGATATAGAACATAAGCTCAGCAGGATCATTATAGGACTAAAAGACCAAGGTTTTCTAGCCAACAAGGAAGACCTAAGAGAATGTGAAAGGGGCTGTCTGAATGTCAGGAACTAAGTCAGTCTGATGAGCACTTGCCTTCCAGAACAAGCTTAGAAAGCCTGTCAGAGAGGGAGCCTGATCATGTTGGTCTCAAGTGGAAAACACATGGCAGTACTGCACCAAAGAAAGGCGACAGGGCCCTTTCACCATTAGCTAATAAAGGGAATCTTAATCTTAGCCATGGAGCTATACCTTCGAAGAGGATTGTCAGAATTTGGAGGACTGACCTGTGCAGGTTGGAATACACACATACCAGTCCAGGCACTGGAATTTCTCTCCACTTAATAGAAATTTTTTTTTTTTCAAAGATGACACAAAATAGTTTTGGTCTTGTTGGGCATATTCATTTTGCTGAGAATGACTTGATGGTGAACTCTTCCCTCCCCAGTTTTCCTTGGCAAGCTTGAAACCTTGTAAATACCTTATAAACAGACAGCTTTTGCTGGACTTTTCTTTATTCTTTTCTGTATATTCTTGGTATACGTCAAGACATACCTAGGACAGGGACCATCCTTCTGTACAAAATCTGATTTTGCAGCATTTTCCCTGGGGATGTTGTTTCCTTATTGAACATGTACCTCTGTGGGAGGTGGTAAGTGTTGTCAGAACAGTTTTCCATGTTATTACTGCCTTCTCTGGATTCTTTTTGGTAATTCATTATGTAATTGATCAGTTGTTGCTATTAAATGTATTATCATACAGTACGAAGGGGATATACCTGCTTTAGTGAGAAAGTCGCAGTGGGCAATTTAGTCAGGTTGGAAGACAAATCAGTTCACATTTTCAACTGGATCCCTCTATTAGACCTTAACTGTCATTATTATCCACATTTAAGCTGTGGTGGCATTATCTCAACTCCTGTTGCAACCAGTTTGCTGAGTGCATCTCAGTAGCCTACATAACCTTACCTACATAGCCTAGACAGGTTGTGTGGGATGGGGTTCTGTCAGTCTCCTCTGGCAAGAGTGGTTATACAGCTGGCAAAGGGATCTTCAGGACCCTCCTGGGATCTCAGTGAGCTCAGTGGCCCAAGTCTGGAAAATTAGTTTTTTATTTGAGCTTTGGCTCATCATCGTGCGAGGGCCTGCAGCGGCTTTGGCACAAAGGGAGCTGGAAGGGCAGATAAAATCTCTGCGCTGCCTCTTTTGGGCTGGGCACAGACGAGCCGCGGCGCGACCTGCTGTGGGGTGGCATGAGCCCCCCCTCACGCAGGGGGCCTTGTACCTACGAAACAACCTCCTTCATCTCCCTCTCAGCCAGATCGAAACATGAGACGAGGTCGGGTCGGGAGTTTCAGCTCCCGCCTCGGGCGTTTCGAGCCTGCGGTGGGGAGACACCTGTGAGGGACAGCGCTGTGAGGGAACATCTGTAAGAGGGGAGTGGCGCTGAGGGGGCAGCGCTGTGAGGAGCTCCCCGCCCTGTGAGGGAACATCTTGAGGCGGTCCCAGCTCTGTGAGGGGGCCTCCGCGCGCTCCCTCACGCGCGGAGCTGCCTCGCGCCCGTCCCGCTGCAGGGCGGCGGGGCCGGGGCGGGCGCGCGCTCGGGGCTAATTGGCCACCGCCTCCCGCCCGTCCCGCCACCTCCTTCCGGGCGGCGCCACTCGAAGTTTGTGGCCGCGATGGAGTCACCGCCGCCCCATCGCCCCCGGGTTGATCTCGGCTCTGCGCGCCCCTACCTCCGCTGCATACCGCCAGGGTCAGGCCGGGCCGGCTGAGCGCCGGAGGGCGGCGGTCCGGCGATGGCAAGGCGCGGGCGGCGGCGCTGAGGCGGCTAAGGAGGGGAGTCGGTCCCCGAGCGGGCGCGATGCGATCCCTGAACATCACCCCGGAGCAGTTCGCGCAGCTCCTGCGGGACAACAACGTGACGCGGGAGCAGTTCATCGCTCTCTACGGGCTGCAACCGCTGGTGTACATCCCGGAGCTGCCGGGGCGCACCAAGGTGGCCTTCGTCCTCATCTGCGTGCTCATCTTCGCCCTGGCGCTCTTCGGCAACTGCCTGGTGCTCTACGTGGTGACCCGCAGCAAAGCCATGAGGACGGTCACCAACATCTTCATCTGCTCCTTGGCGCTCAGCGACCTCCTCATCGCCTTCTTCTGCGTCCCCTTCACCATGCTGCAGAACATCTCCTCCAACTGGCTCGGTGGTGAGTGCCGGGGCGGGCTGCAGGGAGGTGGCGGCGGGGCGGACGATGAGGGGCAGCGCTTGTGGCAGCGCTGCCGCCGAGACCATCGTTCCCGCCGCCTGTGAGGGACCCCCTTCTCCTTCCCTCCTTCCGTGAGGGGCCCCCTCTTCTTCCGTCCCTCATGGTAGGGTAAACCCAGTTCGCTTTCCTGCTTGTACTCCTTAAAAGTTGCGGGGTGTGTTTGGCAAACGGTTTGTTGTGTGATGCTGACGAGGAAGTCTTGCCATACTGTCTCTTTTTTTGCTTTTCAAAGTAATGAAATCTGCCTGGCAAGTGAAATATCGGTCTTTATTCAGCTTAAGTTCCTTAGCTCGGAGACAGACCTCCATAACCTTTTCTGAGGAAAAACAATGTCCTTGGAGAAATAGGGGAATGATAGAACATGCAGAATTTCTGTTGAAATAGTTAGTTACTTTTATTTTTTTTCTTCATTCTTGTGTTTTTGGAACTAGGTTTTATTCCTTTTGATGTGAAGGACCTTTGGGCAAGGCTTCCCTGATGCCCAGAAAGAGTGTTTTGTTTTTTTGTTTTTTCTGTTCTATGCATCCCATTTCCAAAGTAGCAAAGAACAGACAAAGGTGCGCTAAGACTGCACATTGTATTTATCTTCCTTTTCTTGTTCTTAAAACAACATTGGACAATTATAAGTGGAAAACCAAAAGGGGTTGTTTTGCAGCAAGTAGCAGACAATATCATACACAGCCACAAATTGAAATATTTTTCAGCATATTTCAACATTAACAGAAAAGATAAAGTGATACATTTGTGGTCCAATTTTCAAGGCTTCTGTGCTCCTGTTGTTGGGAGACAGTGAAGGTTATCTTCAGAACGTGGAGATTTACTTCCAGTACCTCCCACAGACTAGAACTGAGAATTTACAGGTCAGAGGAGACTTGAAAAGCACACTGATACATATCCCAGGGAGAAGTGGGCTTTATTTTTGTCTTAAAAACAGGAACTTTCTGGGAGAAGTGATGAATACAACACTTCTAGGGCCAGTGATAGTAAGGACAACTGTTCTATTTTCTTATGAACTTCTTTGGGGAAGGTAAACTTTGTTTTAAGACAGTATTGACGTTGAGCCGAGAACTAATTAGCATGTGTAAATAAAAATCATGGGACAAATTGACAGCTATACTGCTGTGCCTTGCTTCTGACTATTGTAGCTCCAGTTCTTCTTCCTCCTAGAAGAACACAACATAGTTACTGGTGACATCCAGTGATCTCACATAAAGGGGAGAAGAGGACTGAATTAAGTAGCTTTTCCAAAAGATAAGAAATGTTATTCTTCTTGTTCTTAAGGAAGGCTCTGGTCTGTCAGCTTGACCACACATCTGACCAGAATCAACCAAAGCTGGGTGGGATGAAGCCTCCATGTGGGGTGAATTACAGCAGATTAGAACACAGGAAGGTGGAACAGGATTGAGAAAATAGGTGTGTTTACATTCCCCTTCTCTTCCTGAAGATGCTTGACTAAAATCCAGCGGTAGTAAGTGTGAAAGGTGTAGCATAGTTGCAACACGTAGCTTAAAATAAATACATTGTTCTGTGGGATTTACTGTGCTTTTTGCCTTCCCTCCTTGCTGTGCTAAAGCATCTTCAGTCCAAGTGAATCCATAGGTCCCTTTGACACTGGTAGCAGCCTTTATGGTCCTATGGTAAGATCATTAACTGACATAGTATTGGGAGGACATAATAAGTAACATCATTGATGGGTGTTACTCTTTCACTGTTGGGGGCAGGGGCTGTGATGTAAAATTGAGGAAAATAAATGAGACGTGAACTAACAGTATTCCAAGGGTATCTGATTCCAAGTCTTACACTGTGAAGTGTGAATGGTGATTACAGTTACCCTGCAGATCAGAGCCTGCCAGTCCTGGAGGAGTCTTTTCCGTGCTAGCTTTACTGGTTTAATTTTTCTTCTGCCTTTCATTTTGTAGTCTGAAAAATCTTGTTCTCATCCACCTTAATGCAGCACTTCTGAGTAGTGCAAGCTCCAACTCTGTTATAAATAAGGGGATTTGTCTTGTAATACATCCCTGCTGAGAAAAGTGGTGCATCCCGAGACGATGATAGAAACATTTGGGATTCTGATCAGTCAATCACTTTATATCTTGATTTATTTGCACCCTAACTTCACCTGCAGTTAAAAAACTGAGTGTGTGCCTCACTGTGCCTGGTTACTATGCAGCATTAACACAGTCCCTTTAGCTCTATATAGGCAGTAACTGGAAGCAGCACCCTATTGACTAAAATCAGGTGAATAGGCCTTAGTTTTGACTCTCTGATCTCTTAACAATCTCTGTAGCTGTGTGAGGCTGCAAGAGTGCAGAATATGATTTAATTTCCAAATTTAAACTTTGCAGCTAAAATGGCTGTAATTTCTAGGGGAACTTCAAATGAAAATCCTGCAACCCAATCTCTCTGTAGTGTGGAAGAAAACGAAAATTGTGGCTTTGGCATAAATGATCACTGGGATCATATTTATGGGTAAGAGAGGTAAAATGGGAACTTGAGTGAGAGGAAATGGATGCTTTCAGCAATAGTATGTCTTGGTGCAAGCTGGAGCAGTTGAGGATTTATTCTTATATGATCATGGGTGGGAGGCAGCAGCAGTGGTCTCGTTGCACTAGTGGCAGCACTATCAAAGATAAGTTTGGGCTTTTATCTCTGGGTCAAATATGATGGGAGTTGCTTTATTTTCTGACACTGCTTAGTTATCTGAGCAATAGTGCTACCTTCACAGAACTGCCTGGAGTGACTGGAGATTCAGTGTTGTGTGATAGAACAGCCCTGGCAGAAGATAAGGGCAGAACTTAAGGTTATAGTACAGCTGGTGCTATGCTCCATCTTTCTTGTGGATTTTGTATCTTATCAAGTAGAATATGTATTCTCAGGACAGGTGTCAGAGGGTGACTTTCCCCGTCGCCTGGGGAGCAGTGAGTCATCTGAGGCACTGCTGAACACACAGCATTTGAGATGCCCTCGTGTATCTTGTCTGGCCTCCAGCTGCCACTCAGAGGGATGGATCTTCTGTAGGTATCTGTCATCTCTGGTGCTCCTTGAGATGACAGTTGCCTCTTCTCTAAAGGCTTGGTTGAGAAATAAGTAGCATCTTTTACCCAGTGCAGTCTTTAAGGTGCCTTCTGCTCTTTGCCAAATGTCTTGTGTCAAGCAGTGTGTTACCTTACTTACAACTTTTCTGTATTGTAACATGTAAACATTCCTTTCTGAGGGGTAAAAGCTGCATCTTAGCAACGGGAATCACTGGGCCTTTTGTATCTGATATTCTGGGATACCTCAATATGTTTCAGTGGCACGTTAGAAACTTCTTCACTCTGTTTTCTGGAGTGTTCTTTGATACTGAATAGTTTCCAAATACTCAAAACTGCTGACATGCCACAAGGGTCAGTACTAGACAGGAAAGCTGGACGTGAGAGGTGCAGTTATTTGAATCGTCTTTTTTCAAACCTCTCAATATCGGTTGTATTTACAGACTTGCTGTACATCAGATCAGGGACGCAACAACACCCCTCATTTGCCTTCTGCACTGCAAGAGGTTATAACTTGGGATTGATCTGCTTCTGTTAAGAGCAGGGTGATTTTTGTAGTTCTGTTTGTATTGGTGAAACTTACCTTATCCTTCTTTCTCCATGTCCTGATACCATGTATTACGTATTATATACTTGCTTATGAGTAGAGGCAGGAGTAAAATTCTGTATGAAGATGGTTTGAGAAAGGGTTATACAGTGAATGCCTCAGTAAAGAAAATAATAGGCTTAGATTTTTTTATCTATACAATAAATTGGCAGGGTGTTTGCTTAAAAGCAAAAGAATGCTGACAAAAGGAAACTTGCATATTGAGCATAGGGGATTTCTTACTGCAAGGTGTGCAGATCAGTAATTAGCACAAATATGAAACACTGGTGTGAAATACTGTTGCATTAATCAGGCAAAGAAATACAGCAAGTTTTAGGATGCAGATTGATTAGTGTTTCATATGGGGTGGTTATTATGTCCTTTCTCATGGTAGAAATATGTGGCATTCTCTGCCTTGCATCAAGTGCATCAGGGATGTGTTTGCCATGTTCTGCTTTGCTCCCTGTTAGTGAGTCTGTCTTGAGATCTGGATCTTTAGCTCTGTCAAAAAACCCACCCTCGTTCTACTTGTTGTCTGTACTACTTTTATCAGAGAATGGTTTCAGGATTTTGCCCTTGTTATCCAAATAAAAAAAAAACCCTGATCTTTTAAATGAGTGTTGAAATGGATAAATCACAGATACAGGCACAACATCCTATAATGAAGGCATGAAGCATTGTTTAAGGGAGTAACATTTATATAAATGTTTCAGTCTTCTGAATGTGTTATCATTGGGGAAAACTAATAATTGCCTGAATAATCTATGCACGTTTTAGCAGTGCCATGAGGAATACTTCTGGGAACCTCTCAGATTCTTGACGAAGAAAAGCAATTAGTTATTTCCTTTCCTAGTGCTCTGCTGCAAATCATTTTCTTTCTCAATTGGCAATGGTCAGTATTAAATGCTGCAGTTCTGTCTTGACTGACAATCTATTGAAAGTGTTTGCTTACTTGGTAGAAAATTAAATATTTTGATAGATAAAATGTTAGTTAAAGCATTATTATATAAATTATTCAGAAAATTCAACACTTTTCTATACTGCCTCCAATGTAGAAATTAACACAGTTCCAGTGCATTAAGCATTTTGAGATGATCTCAGTACTTCTTTAGCCTTTAGTGCTAAAACTAGGCAATGGAAAAACTTAAAATAATCCTGACCAAAACTCACTGAAGTGGACTTTTGTTCTTTATGTTTTTATGTTATTCTATCACAAATTGTCCTCTTTAGGTAGGATCTGAAATTCTGTTTTGAAGAATGGGTTGCTTAAAAAGAAATAAATAGTACAGTAATTCAAGTGCCTTACAGGAAAGCAAACCCCTTTTTATTTTCAGATTGATTGGGAGATACAGAACTTTGTTGTATTCTTAATCCAAAATTGACTTATTGTAGGTAAGTGTATCATGGCAAGGGCACAGTACCTGATACAAATAACTACAATATGTAGCAGTCACATTAATCATGGAAAGAAGACTTGAATAATACTATCTGTTCAACTGTATAATCTCCAAACAATGTTCTAAACAGCTACATTTTTACCAGCTTGGTTAGAAAAAGATGTTAGCCAGTATATTCCTTTAAAGTCTTCTGTTACTCGGTGTTAAGAACACAAACATGTGAAATGTGAAAACTAGCTTGACATGTTTTTAACATGTGTCTTTGACACACGGTTCTTATAGTTACCTTATTTAACAATAAATTTCCTTTTCCATGTGTGCAAAAGCTGATAATATTTGTAGTTTGAAAACATATAATTCAGAGTATTAAAAGACTTGGAGGAAGCCTTTAGTAATTATCTAAGCAGTTTGGAATGGCTGGTCTATATTTAGAAATAAATATATTTTTAAATAAAATAATGAAAGTTTTGAAAGCTAAAGAGAATTATATTTCAGCCAACTGTGTCTAATGGAAAACATCCCTTTGTTTCCCATTTCTGTCACTCCTTGTCCAGCTCAGTCAGGTCAAGCTGCAGGTGATATGTAGACTTTTCCTTTTGCTACCTTTCTAACAGTTACTTTTATATATGTAAAAGTATATTTTATATATGTATATATATGATCACTTTTTGTGTGTTTGTCTTCAAAAAGATGAAATGGGGTTTTTTGCAGCCTTTCCTTCTGGGAGTTCAGCTAAAGGCAGAGTGGTAGTCTGTGCTCTTTGACTCAGTCAAACTTCCAGTGGAGTTACTGGGAAGAAAATGAGGGGTCACCAGTAAAAGGCAGTGAAAATCTGGGAGTTGGGGGAGTTACTGCCTTCTGAACTCAGGTGTTCTCTTTGTTCCTTGAATAGCTGGGCACAAGCTGGAAACTTCACCGGATTGATGTTTCTTCAGTGAAAATCACTGTCTTTATTGTAACTTCAGTAAAGGAATAGAGTGATACTTCTTTGCTTCCTAAGAATACCTGGAAATGCTGGGACTTCAGTGCATCACAGGGAAATCCTTGTAATACACTATAGTTCAAGTGGACTTAACTTATTTAATCTTACCTTTCTCAAACTGTTCGAAAAAGCATATGGTGAATTTTGGGCTTTTTTGTCTTGTTTGGTGTTTGTTTTTTTGTTTGTTTTTGGTTTTGCCAGTGCTCCAGCACTCAAACTTGAGCTGCTTTCTTTAGTGAAATACGAACTTTAACGTTTCATTAACATCTGATTGAGGTGTCTGTAGCATCCTAAAGCTTGGCTTAAAATTGCATCAGGTATTCCTTTGGCTATTTTGAGTTTATGGGTTATATGTGAGTACGGTATAGCTAATGATCAGGTAAGGAAAATAACCTTAATTGTTGGTGAAATAAATAGCTGATATTGAAGTGTAAGAATGTGAGGGAACTGTGAGAACCAGGACATACAAAATTATCTTGGGGTCAGAAAATGAGAAGCAGATTGGGAAGGGCATTAACATAAGATTCTTGAGAGAATAATTAATACCAGTTTCTGAGATGGTAAGGACTTGAGGGTGAGTAATGGAGAACCACTACTATGTTAATAATTGAATATGTACTTCTGGGAAGCTGTAGCAGCAATAAAACCTGAAGGTACAGAAATACAATGGGAACCTGTGCAACTTTGAAAATGCAGGCAGGAAATTGCATTTGATTTGGACAGTGTCATTAACATAATGTGTTAATCAGGGAAGAGGGAGAACAGAAAGATGATGAAGAGGTTGAATTTTTCCTCTTATGCCTCTTAGAGGACTCCTCTATATATCTCACTTGGCAGGATGATGTGTTAAGTGCCAAAGTGTGCAAATAGAGTGGTATTTAAAAGAGCATAAGGAATATACTTGCAACAGCATAAAAGGTAAACTCTTAAACCTTCATAGAACTGGAGAGTTATCTGCCAAGATAAAGAAATAATGAATATCCCTGTAACTTGGCATGTTTGTAAACAGATGATGGAAGATGTGGTCAAAAGTCAAATGGGAGTAAATGTCCAGCTGCTACAGAGCCAGTGAATATGTCCTTAGAACTCCTGGTTTCAGCAGATGTGTTGTGTACAACTGAAGAATGTACAACAAAGAATGACTGCTGAAAGCTGCACTTGATGAATAGCTTAAATAGGTGACTTAGCAATTTAGATGTTAAAATAAATCTGAGAATCCTAGTCTGCTCTTTCTAGCGCTTAAGTTCAGTATCACCAGCTGTCCTGTGAGGCGCAGCAGTTGCATACCTGACTTTCTGATCATTGCAGGGGCCTTCGCTTGCAAGATGGTACCGTTTGTTCAGTCCACTGCCATTGTCACTGAGATTCTTACAATGACCTGCATTGCTGTGGAAAGACACCAGGGGATTGTGCATCCACTAAAAATGAAGTGGCAGTACACCAATAAAAGAGCTTTCACGATGCTTGGTAAGATTTTAAGCATCTCCAGTAATCATGTATGTAGAGAAATATTCTTCAGTGTGGAGGGCGTGACAGAAGGCATTGATAGGATCAGTTAAGAAGTTGTGACATTTTTAAAATAGCTCAAGAATAGTTCTTATATGTATAGTAATAACAAGCCATAACCCTCACAACACACGTAGCATCTGTAGTAAAAAATGTCCTTAACAAAGGCTCTGATAAACCTTTAGCAGCCTTTTCTTTTTCTTTTCTTTTTTTTAATGAAAGTTTCAAAATGTACAAGCACTGCTAAAACAATGTCACAGCTACATGGTCCTTCCATTGTTACACAGAGAACTTACACAATGCTGCTCAAGCAAATTAGGTGGCTTTTCCACTTGAATACCAACAGCTGAAGGTGGTTTGAGAAACAGAAAGCCGAGAACAAAAGAGATGTTGTTCTGGATGTTGACAGATTTTTGTTATTAAAATTGTCTACCTTGCCCAGCTTCGCAAAGATGAAGCTGTAGAACTGTTCGTACCAAAACCTACCCTGCTTGTTGTACAAAGCATTAAAAGCTGTATTTGTTTGCAGGCATAGTCTGGTTGCTGGCTCTTATTGTCGGGTCACCCATGTGGCACGTGCAACGGCTCGAGGTATGGTAGGTGACATGGGAATTTACCTTTTAGACTGGATCTCTTCCTTCCTTTAGCAGTGAAATTGAATCAACTCCAATGAAATTAGAGGGGAATAAGAGAGGTAGAGCTTTTGTTTTGTGTGCTAGCATGGGAAAGGCTAAGGATTAGAACTTGCATGCAGTGGAAGAAGGAGTACCCTCTATAATTATGTCTACCCTCTATAATTATATCAAAGAGCTCTAATTACATCTATGACTTTCACTGTGGCTTCCTCTTGGTTTATAGGTGCACTGGCACACAGCAATGTAGGACTTAGATTACTGTTTCAGAACTGCAAAGTGTTCCCCAAGATCTGAAACGTGCTTGGTTTAAAATTAATTAGCCACTCGTTATAGCTGTCGAGTTACCGTACGTTTTTGGAGGTTAAAAAAAAGGCTTGGCAGAATCTGCTGCTTGGGAGTCTGAATGTTAACAATTTTCTTTCTTTTAAGTGACTAATATTTGAGGTTTCTATACCATCCTTACCTGTGAAATGCATAGGCAAGGTCTCCTTTGAAGTGCAAATCAGAGCAACTCCTGACCTTTTTTTTGGCAGCTTGGATCGACCCAACACTTGATGTGGAAAAGTGTTTGGAAGAATTTTGCCACTTTGAAAAGTCTCTTGAACTGTGGTTGTTCTGTTAAGAGCAAGGTTTATTTGAACGTGCTTGGTTTTTACACTTGCGGTAAACACTTTAGTGACTCATCTTCTTTGCACTTGTTACAGGTTAAATATGACTTTCTGTATGAAAAGGTGTATGTTTGTTGCTTGGAAGAATGGGCCAGTCCGATCTATCAGAAGATATACACAACCTTTATTCTTGTTATCCTCTTCCTTCTTCCACTGATGCTGATGCTTTTTCTGTACACGAAAATTGGCTACGAACTCTGGATTAAGAAACGAGTGGGAGATGCTTCAGTTCTTCAAACCATTCACGGGAGTGAAATGTCCAAAATATCCAGGTTTGTAAGCAAAATACACTTGGAACTTTGACTTCTAGGAGGATTCCCCAGCCCCCGAAAGTTCTTTCAAACCAGTGCAAAAAAACCAAAACCTATATTTCTCTTGTTGGGAAGTCTTCAAGCACAGACCAGTTTTTCAAAACCAGCCAATTATTTAACACTCAGATACCCAATTTAAGGCAATCTAACCAGATTGTTTTCTTCGAAGTATAGTGCAGCCACACCATGGGAGTGAAGCCATTTCAGTAAATCTCAGTATTTATACTTTGTGAAATGCTTGTTTCTAAAAGAAGGAGGCCATCAGTTAGAAAATGACTCGGGGAAAATGCTGCTACATTATATCTATGCATTCTGTGGAAAGTTCTTTATCCAATTCTGAGACCCTGAACAACACCCTAACCTGATAGAGTTTCCAAAGCTTTTGCATTTTCTCAGATGTGTTTATGGGAGACTGTCCAGGTGGGAGTGCTCCGTGTGAAAAGCTACCAAAATCAATAGTTGTCGACTTTGCTATTTAGCTCTAAATATGGGCTGCCTTTAATATGGCCTCATGTTTTTTCCTGTCATTTGGCAAATTGTTCTGCTGCCTGACATGCTACAAACCCCCAACAGTTCTGTTCATTGAGCCTTAAGTATTGACTGCAGGGAGAATCCTGACAAGCAGATTAGAGATAAATGATTCCTTAGATATTCGCATAAGAACTGGAGGAGGGTGCAATCTCTCAGGAGTTAAGGTGACAGGTTCTTCAGGCCACTCCTCAGTTTAGTTTTACACAGTAGCCCAAGAACCTGTAACTGCTACCAGTGAAGTGCTGCTCCTTTAGCTCAACTGAGAGATCCATCTTGGAATCTATAACTGCAGTTGTATGACATATATGAGGAAAAAGTTATGTATTCCCTGAGTTTGTAAGATATTATAGTTGAGGCAGGGAGTGTGTTTCTTGCTCTTTTTCCAGAACTTCACCTACCAGCAAAGATTGAATGCAGTTGTACTCTCTCTCTGTCAAATTCTCTGAGTGATCAGCTCCTGCAGGTATAATCAGTGCTCCCAGATCTAGGAGGGGACTCTTGGTTTTTTGAGCAATTACTGGAATTTCATGTATTCCCCCCCACCTCTTACTGTTGGAATTATTTGCATCTCCTTGAATAGAGTTTAAAATGCCTTGCAAGATATACTCATGTCATGTCTTCCTGCAGCTGCAAAGTGCACTGCTTTCCCAGAAGGGAGAAATAAAAGCTGCTTGTTGATGTACCAGATTTATATGATGTTGCATTTTTTGTTTCCAAGGGAACTGTGCACTTCTAAGCATTCTTGGAGGGTTCTGTTTGCACCTGCAGCCATCAGAGTGCAGTTCCAGCTGTAACCGGAGCAGGGACATCTAAACTGCCAGTCAATGCTTAGTGACTCAGTGTGGAATGTCTTGGTGCAATTTCAGGAAGAAGAAGCGGGCAATTGTTATGATGGTGACAGTGGTGTTTCTCTTTGCAGTCTGTTGGGCCCCTTTCCACGTGATTCACATGATGATAGAATACAGTGAGTACCTGCCATGTGTCATACAAGAAAGCCTTTCTTAGTTTTTTGGAGGGTTTTTTTGTGATGGAAATACGGGTTGTGACAAGCTAGTGCTACTGTAGTATTCAGCTACAGAATACCTTCTGCTGGCAAAGACTGATGTGCTTATAAATCCTGGATCTCTCTTGGAATAGAGATACATAGCCAGTGACAGAAGAATTACTCTGAAGCCTGTGAGTGATAGACATACTTGCAGTGCTCATAGAAAATGAGTGTATTTCAAAAAAACCTAGTATTACTGAGTCATAAAATCATTTAGGTTGGGAAAGACCTTTAAAGTAGTGTTTGGGACATCCCTTATATAGGAGATATACTTGCTTCAGTCATACTTCTTCCCTGCTCTGTGAATTAAAAAAAAAACAAACCAAAAAACTACAAAAGAAAACAAACCACAAATACAATCTTTGTACTGCATTGAGCTTTTTTTTCAGGATGGGTGGGAGGGAACCCAAGCTCTCCACCTGCTCTTTTAGAATATGAACTCTTTAGAAAGGAGGTTATCACTGAATTTTTACAGCAAAAATCCAGTTCTGAAAAGGAGGTTTGCTAGGCCTTACAAGACTTAAGAAAGACTTAAGACCATTAGGGTGGTGAGCATATCTCTGCAGATTTGTTTTCTTTTTTTATGTCTGTTGTGCTGCCCTCATTTGCTGAAAGGTCAAAAGTACCTGGCTGGAAGGTAAAAGTTATTTCTTAGCATAAACCTTCTTGAAGGTAAAAGTTATTTCTTAGCATAAACCTTCTTGAAGTACTGTTTTAATTTAAATTTAATTTAACTGTTCTGAGTTAAACTGATGAAATATTTGTGCCTTCGCTTGCCCTGGTTTTAATGGTGTAGGTACATTGGAAATATAAATTCTGGACATCATAGTAATAATACCACTAAATGCAGCTGAACTTTGTCAGTGGTCTTGACTGAAAATTGTCTTTGAAATGCCCTCAGTGCTTGTTATCCCTGCTTTTTGCTATTTACCCTCTTCTCTCTTCATCTCCCATGTCCTCCATGGATGCTGGGCTAACGTGGCACTGTGCAGCAGGCTGTGTGTAGGAGCAAGAGGAAGTTTTCAGTAGTTGTTGTACCCACCAAAGGCAGCAGCTGCTTCTGTGTCTTCTATCACAAATAAGATGGTAGCAGATGAATCAGTAGTTCAGCCAGTCAGCTGAACTAAATGATGTTTATGTCTGGGCAGAATCAGACCTGCACAAGCTCTGGTTATTAAAATTGGATTGTCCCATGTTAAAGTTGTTCATAGCACTCCATAAACACTGTTTGCTCTCTTTTTTGTTGCTAACTTCAGGAATTTATTTCAGGTGCTGCAAGACCTTTGTTTTACATGCCGTATAAACCTTTGTAGTATTTATCCAGAGTCTGGTCCCTCAGTATTTGAATTCAAGAAATTCTGAGTCCTCTGTGATCTCAGCAATTAAGAAGCAAGAGATGTGACCAAGATGATGCATTTTTACCTCTTTGAGCTGATCTGTGTCAGCACAGGGGAAGAAGCTGTGTGTGGTCAGTGACAAGACAGGGAGTGGTGTTCTAGTGGTGTTCACATCTGATAGGACAGCAATCTTGGAGCCAACAGAACAGCTGGAACAAACAAGGTCTTTACTTAGCAAATCAGAGGCTTAATGTTGCATGGCCATGAGGCAGGTTTTCTGGCTCATAAATTGCCTCTTTCAATTGATTCTGTTATCACATACATACAAAGCAGGACTTTGTGATAGATCTTAATTTTTCCTCATTTTTCTTCCTTTCTGCTAATATTGAGAACTTCCAGCAAGGTCTTTTGTTGATTTTAAACAGAAGCTTCTAATGCCAGGCTGGATATAAATGGGCAAAGAAGCAAGCATTTATGCCATCACGTGCTTACAGCATATTTCTTTCCTCCTCTCCAGGTAACTTTGAAAAGGAGTATGATGATGTGACAGTCAAAATGATCTTTGCCATTGTCCAGATCATAGGGTTCTTCAACTCTATTTGCAACCCCATTGTTTATGCTTTCATGAACGAGAACTTCAAGAAGAACTTTTTGTCTGCCATCTGCTTCTGCATTGTGAAAGAAAATGCATCCCCAGCCAGGCAGCTTGGGAACTCGGGCATTACTATGAGGAGGCAAAAGCCAAGTGTTTCCCAGAGAGACGCCACGGACTCGGATGAAGGCAGGAGGGAGGCATTCAGCGATGGCAACATCGAAGTGAAGTTCTGTGACCAACCAGCTTCCAAAAGGAATTTGAGAAGGCACCTTGTCTTGTTCAGCTCTGAGCTCACTGTGCATTCTGCACTAGGGAATGGACAGTAGCATCACAGGGGGGTTGGGAATGGAACTTTCAATAAGCCATTTAAAACACTTTTCTACTTTGCATGCTGAAGTAAGGCAGAAAATATTTTTTGGACTATTATAATGCTGGTTGAGAAAATGTAATATTTATTTTATAAGGATGAGGACTAAAACTTTGGAAAACAATATTGCTGTATGATTTCCTGTGGGGGATAAAAATTATTTTTCCTAAGCTAGGTCAGGACTTGTTTGCCCTAAACTACTATTGCTTGCTCTGTTTATTCTGTGTCTGCACCATTCACAGCCAAATTCCAGAAGGCAGGAACTATGGAAAGGGTGTGCACTTTATTTGGACAACCCGGAAATCTGACATGAGTCTCACATTGTAAGATCTGCTCTCTGCAGCTCTGAGGACAGGGGAGCTTCAGATGTGAGTTCAGGGAAGATGCAGACTGAGAAGCAATTCTGTTTCAAAAAAAAAAAATGAGGAGAGGATATGAAAGAGCCAACAGCCAGAATCTGACTCTGAAGAGACTGAGATTTAACCATTGCACTCGTGTTCATATTTTACTAATGGGAAGCATATTAGTAATTAAGAATGCATGCATAACTAATGTGCTGTTTTTACAGGTTAATTCTTGGGTACCGCCCTGGCAGCTGCACTGTTCTGAAAAATGGAGAGGTGGGAAAAGGGCTGCACAAGAGTGTGCAGGTGCTGGAGCTGTGGTCTGTAAACACTGAGTTTAACTTGCAGGCATGCTTGGATATGTGGCTGTTGGGTTGAAAGTGTGGTGTTGCCATTTTCTGGAGGGATAAAAGGGTCGGATCCAGAGCCTGTTGGGACTTCACAGAAGACTTTGAATCGAATATCACGGTTTTTTGACCAGACACTTCTCTGAAGACATGCGCAAATTTTTCTGTCTCTGTCACCTTCAAAGGCAATTAACTGCTTTCAGAGAACAGGGCCAGTGTTGTGTTATTTTTGGACTTCACAGTAAATTACTGGGTTGAAATCCATATAAATTGTAAGCATTTTTGCTCCGTGGGCCAAACCGAAAAATTGTAGAAGTGTGCTTACAGGTGTGGGACTGGGCGAAAAGTGTGATCTAGAATGGTACACTGGGGTCTAATCCCATAAATGAAGTTTTGAAATACAGAATTTGCCATTCCAGCTGAGGGTAGATTGGATCCTTTGACAGCCTGTTAAATGTCAGTGCTCTCCTCTGTCATCCCTTGCCTCACCTATAGGACCTTGGTGCTCCCTTGCAGTAATTTGAGATTCTTTTGGGGCTTTCTGTGCTGAAGAATAGTGGTTAACAGTGGTTTGTTATCATAGTTTTCCTCAGCAGATGTAAAGTTCAACTGATTGGTGGTGAGAACTATGTGCTTGGACAGAATCTGTGACTGAAAGCTGATTTATTTGAAGCTTTTTATTTATTTGCACTGCTAATTTCAGTGACAGGTTTTAACAAGTATTTTACAAAAACTTCCAAGTATTTCACATTTTGTTTTGTCTTACCTGTTTCTTCTATTGTCTCATGAAATGTTTTGTCAATAAATAACTGTTCTAGGTTTTTTTTCCTTCATTTAAATTCCTCTTTGGGTTTGATGCTGTTTTGCACTAGGGAGGACCTGCTGTAAACGTCACTCTTTGAGCTTCTCTTTCTTTAAAGATTCATGGAAGCTTGTATGTGCCTCTTTAGGGATTAAATTCCAGTCCTGTTACAGGTGCCAGCTGTTACTGTAATCCTTAGAGCTGTGATTGAAAGGACTTTGCAGAATAAGGTGAGAAAGGGGAAAAAAACTTTCCAGTCTCCTGGTAGAAGAGACGTGATAACTGTTTCAGCACAGATATATGAGGCTATGGTGAGATCAGATATAAACCAAAATACCGAAGACAGTTCTCATGCTGTTCTTAATAGTAATTATATTATTTGTGCATTTTTGACACAGTGGTTTTCTTGGAGCCAGATAATCTTTGGAGAATTCAGAGCTGCAGGGAATAAAAGATCTGTTATTGACTGAAGCACAACCAACATTTTGCCCATGTTTTTTTGTTTTTAAATCTGTCAGAGCTTCAGCTCTGATTACCTAACAGCCCCAGCTGTCCTGCTGTCCCCCAGCCTACCTGTGCTTATTCCCATCTTACAGCAACAGAATTATGTGGAGCTCATTGTCATAAAAATTTCTGGCTGATGACTTTACTGCAGAGCAGAAAAAATAACTGCACTCATTTCCCTAAACTGAGCATATTTATCAAAACTGTTGTGATCTTGGAGGAAAAAATGTCTTAGTTACAGATTACTTGTAATTTCTTTGATTCAAAGAGAAACTTTTTTTGTTCTCAGCTGTAAGGGCCTAAGCCTCAAAGTTGCAATGAGAGGATGCCAGCAAGTGGCATGCTGATGGAGACAGGAGAATGAAAGGACACATTCAGCTGAACAGAGACTGGAAATTTGAACGGACCAGGAACAAGTGTCAGGTGTGTGAGCTTACTCAACTGACAGCAGAGAGTATGAATGAGGAAAACAGTGAGTAGAAGGGAATGTAAGTATAGTGGTTGTATATGCTGCCTGCAGAGTGCCTGAGTGTGGCAGAAGCTGTTAAATGACGGGATCCAGCACTGGGGAGGAGACAGCTGAGAGAGGAGAGAAATTACTCAAAGAGGATTGCAGATAAGGCCCAGATTACTACTGCCCAGGAAAAAAGAAAAGGAGTAAGTAGAGGAAAGGATTTATTAGAGCTGGTGACATGGAGAGATGGGGTAGGAAGATAATTGTGACAAGCTATGTTTTTATCTAGATGTGGGATGATCTGAGTGTTACAGAGGTTGGGAAAGCTTAGGAACTATGTAGAGAGCAGTTTGGGGAACAGAACAGCATCTGCATGCACAGGGCAAAAGGCTGGGAAGAGCAAAAGCCGCCCTTTTGGTGCCTCTCCAAGTGGGAGCAGTGGAATGGAGGAGGAGCTTTGCCAAGCTCAGAAGGAGACAGGTAAATGTGGATTTAATGCAGAAACACAGGAGCTTAGATTGCCTATATTGCTTCAGAAACATTCACATAACCTGTTTATTTCTGTCTATACTCAAAGTCCTGCTTTGACACCTCAAAACTGGCTTCCAGGGGTATTGCTGGAAATTCGAGCCATCATTAGCCGCTTCTGTTGAAGATCCAGTGAAGTTGATACATTATGAGGTTGATACATTATTTTACAAGCTCTGGTGATTTGAGATGAAAAAGAATCCATGGTATTAATATTTAGTTAATTATTCATTGCAAGTGGCTCTAGTTCCTCAAAACTCTCAAGGTGTGAAGTCCTGCTCAAATGTTATGCAGAATTTCTCTGACCCTGTAATAAGTTCTGACTTCAAATACTATTTTCAGTGCTGCTATCAGCATGTGGTATTATCATTACCAGCTTTTGATTACTGCTGCCTACATTGTTTCTTGTTCTGGAATTTCTGGATTTTGCTCTGTCTGGGCAAAAGTGGCAATTTTTGTCTTACTGACTTGTCTGTAGGCAGCTGCAGTGATCAGAACTACCTCATCCAGATGTCACTTTATAGAGGTATAAATATGTCTGTTTTAAAAAATGATCCTTAAATATTTATGATGCTTGCATTGGAAAAAAAATTTCACATTGTGGTAAACTGGTGTTCAAGGCCTTCCTTGACCTCATGCAGTCGTAGATGAAGCTTAATGCTTTTCCTTAGATTGAGCTGAACAACAAAGTCAGTGCTTCCCCTGGATTCAGCAGCTGATCTGTAACCCTGTAATAGGTACATCTGGAGGAATAAGGGTCACACACTGTTTTATTACGAGAGTTTAACCCCCTCCCAAACTCTTCAGCCATATCACTACAACAAAACATGGCCAGACAAAAGCAGTTCTTGTTATTCCTGTAAATACAGACTGACAGTCCTGTGAGTCAAGTTGAGGTCCCATCTGTTTTGCTGCAGAAGGGCTGCCCTTACAAGCCGGGGTTGGTTTTGAGAAGGTTTAAGGATATTTACGTGTAACATATAAAAGGGTTCTAGAAATTTAGTGGAGTTACAAACATACTTCTAGAAATACTTCTGTGCCCTGTAGGGTGCTTAAAACTCAAAACAAGACTTGAGAGATGTCTGCAGCCTGAAAAATGTTGAATCTTGCTGATTGACCTCCTGTGGAATAATACAAACCCTTTATGAAAAGCTCTGATTTTGTTGCATTTTCCATTTTTTTCTTCAAACCAAAACCTTCTGCTTATTTCTTATTCTTTGGAGAAATACCCAAAGTAAACCCTTTGCCCCAAACATATTGTGGAATATGTTTGTGAAAGAGACTCTGTCCTAAAATGGTGTAATGTTGTGCTTGAAAGGCTTTTTTAGGTCAGCTCTCCTTTCTTGGAGGAAAACACCTTTTTTTAAAGTTTCTACTTGAAATCTCTTTAGAGCTCTCTAGTTTTTATTTGCTTGTTCCAAAAGCAACACTCATTTTTTCTAAATAATCACACCAAGGTTCCTGTGGGCTCTCTCTCATCAGGTGAGGTTACTGTTCCCTTGGACATGGTCCTTTTCTCTTCTAATCTTTTCCAAACATGCATGATCAACTTATGTGCAGCTTTTCAGCTGAGGCTTTAACAGTTTTTATTCCTCATGGAATAAAAATTCATCTTTCCTGGCATCTGTGTCTTTGCTCTGTTTGCCAAAATACAAGTGCCTTCAGATGCTTAACTTTCTCCTTGTGCAGAATTCACAATGTATGACTGAAAACTTGTACTTTCATTCCTCTTTATAAACTGGAAAATCTGGTTTACAGACTTGAAGTGATTTTTCCTGCATCTTAAACTTACAGCTTTAATCAAAATCAATCTCTTATTTACACTGTCTTTCCCCCCTGCTTCTGAGCAAAGTCTTAGTTAAATGATTTAAAATGTAAGGCAAGGTCTCCATAATTCTCTTGTTATGTCTTGGAAATACATGAGAAAATTTCAGGCTTTTTCTGTGTACTTGTAGCTGATTTGTAAATCCATTTTATTTTCCCATCTGCAATAGGTGTCCTTGCTACTTGAAATTTATGCCACCTTTCATCAGTTTGCAATGTATGTACATATAACTGTTACAGCATCAGACATAATTTTCCAGCAGCATCACAGGTGCAATCTTTTAATTTCCTTTTCTGCTTCCACAGTTTGCTCAAGCAAAAATTACTCAGGATTGACCTGTATTTTCCATTGTTGAAGAATGAATTATTGACTGACTAAATAAAGCAGAAGTCTATTGATTTACACATCCATCCCACTGGAGGGGAAAAAAGAATTCAATTATTTTAGGAAAAAAATATTTTTTTTTCCCTAAATAAGATTTCTATTTGTAAAAGATAAAGGTCAACATATTTTATTTTTTTAAAGCTTTTTTCTTAATTACCTTTTTTAGGTGTCTTTCCCTCATGCCCAGGCTCTGCTGTGGAGGGTGGAAAAGCTGCTGACTGGACTGTGGGATGCACCCAGTGAAGAGGCTGGGTTATAGTTCTCCATTTGTATGAGGGCTGCTTTCTGTACTCTGCTTATTGGTATTCCAGTGACATCCCTGGGAACCTTCTGCTTTCACAGCATCCCTGACCTCTGCAGTTGGCTTTGTTTAAGATCACTCTTTCCTAAAAACAAAGTTTGTTTAGTGAGAAGTCAAGCTTTGACTTCTGCCTTCTGCCTTGCTCCTTTTCTTCTCTCATCTCATCAGTTTGTTTTACTTTTTCACTTTGTCCTTATTTTAATTGTATTGCTTTTCCGCAAGGAACCCCTTGAGTTCCCTGTGCCCTTGTCTCTTTTATACAGATCACAGTAACCAGGCAATGAATTTTGATGCTGAAGTGACGCAGCCCTGTGGTTCAGAATTAGTATTCTGTCAGTGCTGGCTAGCAGACCTGTGAACTGCACTCCCAGCCCTCATGTCAGGCATCCTTGGAAAGACCTTGCCCACTCCACTGGTTACATTTGGCTTGCTTTTGGGAAGAAAGAAGACAAGAGAAAGAAAGCTGCACTTGGAGAGTTGCTTTTTCTTGCTACAAATAACGAGTGTAGATGCCTGTCTTCATTGTGGAGAGGACAGCTTATAAAAAGGTCCAGTAACTTTCTTCTGGGAGTCTGTAAAACACACTCTGTGTAGTGTCGTTTGTGTGTGTGACAACAGAAATGTAATGTTCTTCTGCTTCTTGCCTCTAACATATGGTTTCCATAGATACATCTGTCAAGCACCCAGTTTAGCTATTAGTGAGTTCAGAGCTGAAGAGTCTTAAAGACCATGCAATCTGAAAGCAAATAGAAGATATATAGCATCTCCATGGGTAAAGCATAAAATAAATCCTACTAAACATCCTATTAAAGCTGCCTCCTCGGTCAGACTTGAATATTGAAGAGCAGACTTGCAGCAAAAACATCTGAGAAAGTCTCTGCCCGCTGCAGGTCGGTGGGTTGTTGTGGCCTCGCTCAGGCTGCAGGTGGCATCGTTGCTGCACAGGAAAATCCGTGCTCTTCCCGCCACTCCGAAGAGAATTGTTACCCTGCAGGCTTTTGGAAGCGTGTGTTTGATGGGAGGGCTTGGTAAGGGTTTGCTGAGAGTTCTTCTTTCTCTAGGATTAGTACTACGAAGAAACATGGAGAGAGGTGCTGGATTGTTTAATTTGTTTTTTTGTGAGCTGGTGCTTTGAAAAGCACTGGTTACACAGCTCTTTTCCTCTGACAGTGCTAATAAACACTGGGTCTCATTTCAGTTCCCAGTGGGAACTGCATGTGACAAGGAATGTCTTGCAGGATTTCTGTATTTTCATCTTTGGTATTTCTATGCTGTTCTCTGGGATATTGCTCACAAAGCTGCTATAGCCATGATGTGTTTTGGGGGATACTGAGGTTGAAATCCTACACTTTTCTGATTTTGTCAGCTTAAACATCGAAATCTGCTCTTGGAACTCTTAAAATTATGTTTTTTTCTCTCCAGAAAGAGGATGTTACTGGCAGGAAAGGGAATGATCTGCTCTGATAGGAGAGAGGGTGCACTATGAGGTCTTTTGGGCTTGGCCATGGCCTCCACAGTGGGAGGATGAAAACCTGAGCTAAGGGCTGGAGCTCATGGATCAATACTATAAACAATCCCATGGAAATTCTGGGTTTTGTTTTGGGGTCTTTTGAGTCTTACCTTGGATGTCTTAGGTTTTCATCTAAAATTCATCCCGTTTGCTTTGCAAAGCTTCTCTTTTCCACCATATACAAATACCACATTTAGGTCTATCTTGTTTAGAAGTTGAGCATTTGAAACAGAAATTAATGAATGGATCTACAAAAAAAAAAAAAAAANAAAAAAAAAAAAAAAAAAAAAAAAAAAAAAAAAAAAAGATCAAGGCTCTCTGAAATCCTTCAGACAACTCATTTCCAGACCCCCCAAAGTGTACTAAAAGGCCCATAGCTGTAGGCATCCTGCTTCCCAAATCTGGTGATATAGTGGAGAGAAGCCAAAGGAGAAAGGGGAAGGGGAGAGAATAAAGGGTTATTTATGAGGAGTCCAAACAAAATCTTAGTTCCTAAACGGGAAACTTAAAAATTTAAAGTGTCTCAAGAAATGACCTGGTTTTATTACAGTCTTCACAGATACTCATTTAAACATTTTATGCACCAGAAGAAAAAAAGCGCCTGTAAAATCTCAAAGGGAGTGGAAGAACTTTGCTATTCAAGTTTAAAAAAAACCAAAAAATAGCCTTTTACAGGGAAACAATATTAACAACCTCTCAGAATCAGCTGTAAAATACAAGCCTTGCCATAGTGGTGTAAGTTAAAGCTCCACAAATACGAGGGCAAATGAACAAATTATTGTTTGAACTGAAGCGTGGAAATGGAGCATAAGAATCGTGGATATCCAGGGTAACACAAACCATGAGAAAAGGTGGAAAGCCTTTCTCCTAATTTGCTCTGTGCTCATGAAATGCTGAAGTTTTTTGATGAGTTCTTGTTGTGGGTTTGTGAAGTCTGCAGTGGAATAAACCCACTCTACTGATGAGTGGGAGGAGCTCAGAAGGCCGTACCCACAAAAGTAGTTGGTTTGCAAAATGACCTGAACTTGCTGAGTTTATAGTAATCATCTATTTTGAATGGAAATAGTTGATAATCCCATGGAAAAAAGGAACATACTAAAGAAATGTTACTTTTCTTAGATGTGATATTTTCCTCTCCAAACTAAACTACAGAGCTTTGAGATTAAAGAGAAAAATGTAGGAATTTATTAAATTAATTGAATTAATTAATTCATTATCTAATTAATCCATTCAGCTGCTATGAAGAGGATCCAAAATACAGCCAGCAGTAAGGGAAGTCTTAGTCCCACTAGTTTGTTTTGGTATGGATTTGGGGTCAGATATTCTTGGAAAGCAGTGATACTCCAGTTTGCCAGAGTTGCTTGTTCCAAGGGTTATGGGCAATGCTGTTTTGCTTCTGCTGCTTTTGCAGTAGCCCTCTTATTCCTTCCTGGGTTTTAATACCTTTTAGATGTGCCAAATGCACCAGTGAGTAAATATGTCATCTTCTAAGGCTGTGAATCATACTGAGTTTTCAGATAGTGTGAGAAATTAGGCACTGAGATGTAATTTCTGTGTTAAACATGGTTTTCAAGTGTTAATTAACCCTTAAGTTACATGCGATTTTTTTTCAAGAAAGGGAAATATGTGAGGTAGTAGGGGGATATATATTTACTTAATGCAACATAGTAGGTGGGTGTAGAACTGTGAATGGTCAAACTAAAATGAGGCAAAACATCCTTCCTGGTATTAGCATGGAGCTGAGGCAGAGCTGATGGTTGATTTTGTTCCTTTTTCTGTATTAGTAATCTGAAAAGGGGGGGGCAGCACATCTACTTTGCAAACCCTATCACCAGTTTTTTGAGCTAGTCCATTAAAAGTCTATGCCTGCAGTTGCTTGCATTTCTCACTGATCTGTGTGTACTTGGTTCATTTACCATCCAAATTATTGCTCAGCACACTTAGAGGCCAGCGCTGCACTAGAATGCTCCTGCTCAGGCATTAACTCACTTCGTTCATGGTTTCAGCATGCTCCTCAGGAAGGGGAAGCATCTGTAGGGGAGGGTGTTTGAGGAGTATTTTGGCTGGTGCATCCCTAGTGCCACCTTGTGGGAAGTTTCGTAGAATCGTCTATAACATTTTTTGAGGAAGAAACGGGACTGTTGGGCAAAAACGTTGCCAAATACTTCACATGGGATACACTTAAATCTCTGCACTTGCCTGAAGTTAAAAATAAGCTATAGAGATACGCTTCCTCATTGTTGGAATTGTTCTTTCTTTATCCTTTAAGGTGTCACACACTTCACCCTGTGTGTGGATGTACATATGGTATTATCTGGAAATAAAGTTAAACTTTAAAAAATAAATACATTGTTTCACTTTAGAGGGAAACTTTCAGAAATGGGAATGTTGTGGATCAGTTGCAGCTGCCACAATTTAGGTGGACTCGGTACATGTGTCATTGTCCTGCTTGGTAAAGACTTGCTGTTCTGAGGAAAAACTGGAATGGAAAAAAGCTCAAACAAATAAATTATTATTTTTTCTGTTCAAAACCGAGTACTTAGAGAACTTAAGTCAGTATTTCACCATCCTTTAACTGATGCCCTTGATTCCATTGATAGTTTCCTTTGTTTCCATGTTTCTTCTCTAGATGCAAGCACTGGGCCACCTGAGCCTGGGAAAAGTAAAAAAGGGTCTCTAATCCCTGAATCTAGGAGTCAATCCAGAGGACCTGTTCTGTTTAAAAAACCTTCCATCATGAAAGAATAACACTTTTGCGAAGAGGTGAGTTTGACCTAATGTATAAAGTCACTGAGATGACACAAACAGGCTGGTGGAAGTGTTGGCCAGTTCTCATTCAGCAGCTGCTGTGGAGAAATGAAGCTGTTTGATACCCCCATATTGCTTTCTATTCAGTTAATGTTTATTTGTGCTGTCTGCTTACCTCTGGCTTTCTATGCCTGGCATTTGGAAGTGAAATATTTGACTTGTTGCTCAGTTTCCTGGTGTTCTGTTTTCATGCTGATAACACAGGCAGAAGGCAGAGGCAGAAGACAGATGGACTTGCTGGTGTTGCCTTGATGGTGTCCCCATCTCTCTGTGGCGAAGAAGTAGAACTTCTGTAGCCAGACTCAGTACAGAGATGATACCTAAAGCTGCTCTCCTCAGTCAACAGTAAACACCTTTTGTTGGGGGACTGCAGGACCATTAAGCTGTGCATGATGCCACTGCAGACTTACGGGTGTGCCAGTGTTCTGTGAGACCCTCATGCACTGGGCAATCAGTTACTAAAAATCCTAATTGCTGGCACTTGTATTCAATGCAGGAGTGTCTCCTTCCTATGTACAGCCTACGTATGAAACAACCCGCGCAGTGTGTAACCACCCTCCTGCTTTCACTCTGCGGGGGAGTTTGTCCTTACTAGAAACAGTAATTGCAAAAATGACCTTCAGATTTACAGAAAACTGGAGAGGGCTTTGCTTTGACTCATGGAGGGAGCCCAGGTATTGGGGCGGGGCTTGCTGCTTGATAACACGTTTCCCTACTGTCTTGTGCAACAGTTAAACCAAAGCCTGGATCTGTGGCAGGGGCAATACTGTAGACAGTGTGTATGATGGCTCTGTCCCTGCTGGAATCTGGAATGAATTGCAAACTGCAAAAGTGCTGCTGGTTGATGAAAGCAGCCCTGATGAAACCCTGCTCGCCTGGGTTTCAGAGTCAAGCCTCACATTTTGATCGCTCATCTAGTTTCGGTTTTAGAATAACAAATCCAGTCTGGATCATGAGCCTCTTGCTGAAATAAGAGCCATGGCTCCTTTTTTCTCTAATCATATCACCTCCCTAGTGAATCCTTGGGCTCCCTCTTTCCTGTCATCTTAGCTGATTTTTGTTTGCTGTGATGTTCATTGGTGCTTTACTTCAGGAGGAAATCCCCTTTCTTTCAATGCCTTGTGATGAGTCACTGCTGCTGTTTGCTTCAAACTGAAGGGGATTCCAGCTATAAAATTGTATTATTGCTAAAATAGAACCCTGTTCCATTGCGTAGGTTGTAGCTTAAAACAGAGAAAAGTTTGGGGGAGTTGGAAGGTAAGCAAGCAGTGTTGCTGATAGTTTTGTTTATGAAATTGGGGATTAATGGTAATTCCAGTAACAAGTGAGCAGCTTAGAAGTTTAGTAGATCAAAACCAACCTGTAACTGAAAAGCAGTTATCTATCAAGTTCTGTGCATAAAGAACCAAAAAAACCCCCTCTCAAACCATAATAGTTTGTGCTTTCAGCAATGAATATTAAGATTGGTTCAACGAGAAGCACAGCTTGGTTTGAGCTCTTCTTGTGTGTGTGTGTCTGTGTATGTTCATTATGGATTCAAAATTCAATTGCTTTAAAACTGTTTCTTTTGGCCATGGAAGGTTGCTTTCAATTTTCTTCATTATAAATCTGACTGCCCCCATCTCTATATTACTGGTGCTTTAAGCTGCAGCCTCCTGAAACCATTGTCTAGCACTTTCTTTTGTCTGAAGTAACTGCTACAACTCTCTGTTGTGCTGGAGTTTTTGTGAATTCCCAAATCTGTGGGTGTGCACACAGGACATAGAAGCTGCAATTTGAAGTAGGCTTTGCTCCTGCCTTCTCATCTTTGAAAAGGTCTTCAGGTAATCCAGGTCCATCCCCTAAACACTTCCTTTACACCCTCTTTCAGCTCTGGATTTCCTTCCTTATTTTCAGAGTTCACCTTAGAGTTTCTACAGGCTACAACAAACCAAACCCCAAAACCACAAAAGGCACCATTGAAAGGCAATTTTTTTTATCAATGTCTTTAATATTAAGATCTGGAGGGCTGTGGTTATATACTGAGATATGGTGGCTATTGAGCATTGAAAAGGACCATGAGGTTGCTGAAAGCAGCACAGTGACACTCGAGTTTAGAAAGAGTCTCACTACTGGTTTTGCAGCACATTGCTGTAAAGGAAACAAGTTAATAAAAGCCACAAAGATGTTCGATTTCCCATAGCCTTTGACTAATGCTGTAAGTAAAAGAATAGCTAAAAAACCACTCTTAGATGAAGGTAAGGGGATTTCCTTAGGAAGAATGCTTGGAAGGGGCCTTGCTCTGAACTAGGGACTTCAGGAGGCCTTGTTTCCTGATTTCCTAACAGGAGTGTCCATGCTGAATGGGAGGACAACTCCATCTCTCAACCCCCAAAATCCTTTTGGGTTTTTGTCTTCAGAGCTATTTAATGCTAAAGACTCAGTCCTGTACCAATGCCCTAAATTGCCTGATGTATGTAGTGAGATCTCTACAGAGCCAGTTAAGGTCACCTTGGCACTTTGATTAAGCTGTGAACTGCTATTATCATTTATTTATTTATTTATTTCTATGACCATTGCTATTTTTCTCCTATGGTAGAATGTCTCATCTGTCTCATATGTATTCAATTGCTCTTCAATATCCATCTTCACTTTGTAAATGCTGAAAGTGCTTTTTTAGGAGATTAGGTGGAACTCAACTTGAATGCTTGCAAACATTTGGAAGACCTAAAAGTAGTAATGGAATATTTATCAGACTCCCTGGCGCTCTGCTGTGGTTAAGGCTTCTTTCAGAGAAGGATGCACAGAGAAGTACTGCAGAAGTTTAGAGTAAGGTTATAATTAATACATAATCCCTCCTTCATAAAATAATCCTCAGTGTTTAATGTCTTTTCTAGGTTGTGATTGCTGGGGAGGTACATAAGAGAAGTAAAACTTTGCTAGAACATCCCAGTGCTCCAAGAACTTGCCTTTTTTTCATTTTTTACTTTTCTTCTTAAAGGAAAAAGTGAAAGACAGAAAGAAAAAGGACCTTATCTCCACTACAGCAAATGGCTTTTCCTGACATCATTTATAAAAATTAATCATTTTAACAACTTTTTTCTTTACTGTTCAAAGAACTTTTACATTTTTCTTGATTGTTCCCCAATGCCCATACACTGCCTCTGTCTGTGTTTTATGAGTAAAATCTAAATAACACAAGGGTACAGGTTCCATAAAATTACAGTAATGTGAGGTGGAAATAGCAGCCTAAGATCAGGAGTTCCTTCCCTTTTATAGTCCTTTCTTTTGGTAACAGGAAACAGCTCTGAGGCAGTTTGCTTGTGACAATATATGAGGTTTTGCCTTTATAGATTTGATTGTGTCTGCATCTTATGTGATGGAGAGTTGCCCTAGAAATATTTGGATCTGGCTTCTAACAACAAGAGAGCTTTCTCTGGTGTGGTTATTAGCTTTACCACACACTTGGACAACAATATAGCACAGTTGTGAGCAGATACTACTCTTGATTTCATGAAAAGGGAAAATTAGATTCATGTGCTTTATGTTGGGAGGAACAACTTCTGCTTCAGTGTTATGACGAACACCAGTGGTTGTGAAAAGGTCATCAGATCCTCCAGAGAAGCTGGCAAAGAGTGCAGTTCTCATCTGACATATCACCTCTCACCACCTTCCTCTCCTCCAAAGTGGCTTTCCTCTTGTCCACCAATAATCAGGATACCTCCCGTGGGATACCTTCATTCCCATTCGCCATTTTGGTCAGCTGCAAACCCAGATGGAGGCGTCTTCTATTCAACCCCCTGTACTGATGGCAAAAACCAGCTCTCATTGGGTACATCAGAATTCCTTCCTTTCTTACTTCCTCACATTAGTCCCTTTTTCCTTTCATTTTTAACCCAGGCTTGTACAACCTGTAACAGTGGTGGGAGCTGACAAAGCTTTACTGTCCAAGGCAGAGGCTTTTCTGTACAACAGTGTTTTATGTTGTTGGGTATCACCTTGTTCTGTTCTTGGCCCTTTCTGTGGAGCTGTTCTCTGTTCCAGGGGAACACAGTAGCTCACTGCATTCCTTGCTGCAGAGAAGAAAATCATGGACCAGGAACTCAGTTTTGTGGTAGATCATCCTGTAGAGAAAACTCTCTGTAAGTCCTCAGGGCCTCATGTCTGATTTTATTTTTTTTTAGCTCAGCCAAGAAGTAGCCAAGGCAGAGAAGTGTCTGCATCTTGCAGTTTGTGCCAGTCCCTGAATCTGGGTGAAAATGCTTTGCCTCATCCAAAAATACCCTCTCTCCATGAGGTAAAGGTCACTTTACTGTCAAACCACTAAATGTTGCTATAAGATTTCACTGACGTAGGAGTAGTAAATTTAGTAAAGTTTTAGGTTTGACTTATTCATTAATTGGCAAGCAGGTGAAAATATATATGGGTAGGAAAGAACTTTCTGGGGTCAGTGCAGAAACACTTTCTTGGAGGATTCAGACATTACTTAAAATCAAGTTTAATTCCAGTTTGGACCAGAATTTAGACACTGGAATATTTCAGTCAAAATGTAGTCGTAGAAACCGGTGGGTGGGCAACCACTTGGGAAACAAGGTGGCCTTATTGCCCAGAAAAACGGGTTTGTAGTCAAGCTTCCTTGGCACTAAGCTGTGTGCTTGAAGTTTATAGAACTGACAAATGTGATGGAAGCTGCTGCTGTAAATCCTCTTTTTATGCTTGCTATAGTATCAACTTCATGAACATCTTCAGGGAAATCCAGTGAAATAGTGTAAGAGTAGGTATGAGTAAAAATATTCATGGAATTACCATTTAAGACCTCATAAAGGAGCTGTAGCATTTCCAATTTTTCCATAAGGAAAGGAGAGTTTGTTGTGGGTGGTCTTCCATTCACAGCTAAGCCCTAAATCCGCACAGGGAGCAGGAACAAAATGGATGGGAAGTGCCTTGACTTTTAATACATCTCAGGCAAAATCTTTTTAACTCCAAACTAAAATGAAAGCAAATCACTAAAATTTGGGGTAGAACTGGGGGGGCATCTTCCTCCCCCAGAAAGTCACTTCTGTGAGCACAAAAATGTGTTTTAATACTGTATGAAGTGTGGATAGAGGTACCCTCACTTTAAAGTCTTTAGTTTGCCTCAAAAATGTGAGAGCTGGGACTGGCAGTCTCCTTGATCTGGGACATGTGAACGTGTTTAGGAAATATAGAAAATATAAAACTAAAACAAGAGGATAGCAGCTGACCTGTGCCTGAGTGAAGCAGAGGAGACTATTTCAGCTTGAGAAAAACCAAAGTGTGTGGGAGCAGTTCTCTTTCATGCACCAAAGGGAGGAGGGCAGCTGCACACAGCCGGTGAGTAGCACCTGTGCGGAGAGCAGCAGGCTGCCTTGTTGCTGCAGAGTGAATGCCCTAATGCCCTAATCAAAGTAGAAACTAAACCCAAATCTCAGAAAATTTCTGGATGGCAGATCTGTTTTCAGCTTCTTCTCCGGAATACTGGAGTTCCAAAATGTTTTGAGTGCTTTTGAAACTGCTAACCAAACACCACCANCTTTTCTCTCCTGAATAATACTAACATGGCAATTAAGCCCTTTACAAGTCACCAAGGATCCGGTACTTTAAACTGTTGTCTTTGCATTATATTAAATTTTCTCTAACTCATTTCCTTATTTTTCCCCCGTGGAAAACCACTAAACAAGCAGTGGACAATAAAATCTTTTGAATGGCAGCCATCCAGCATGGCCTTTCCCTAGATAAGTGGCTTGGTTATGCCTAAGAAACAATGAAATTTTTATTATTCAGTTGTTTGTGGAGTAGCCAAAGGGATTTTCCTCCTCTGAATGGGGGGAGTGGGGAGGTCAGGTAAAAAGGTGCATATGTGATTTCTGCTGTACCCCCACAATTTTCCACTGGAGGTTTAAGAGAAGGGGTTCCCCCTCCAAATTTTCCATTGACTGCTTTTCTCTGCCTCCACAAAACATTTTGTTGTGCCTGCTTTGCTGTGATGAAAATGTCAATACTTTGTATCACCAATATTTGGAGGAGTTAAGAAAGAAACACTGTAATTGTTGAGTCAGGAGGGCTATGAAGCTGCTGTTATCAGGAAGGGAGGAACCCATGTTTCCATCCCCTCTCTTAGCTCCTGGGATAGCATACAGCCTTCCAGGGAAGAAGGTGCCTGACGTGGCTTTGCCTCTCATGAAGAGAAAGCTAATTATTCCTGTCCTTCCTGTCAGAAAACACAGTGGTTCAGTTGAACAGGTGATAGAAATTAAACCCAGGAACTGCACACAGGGAAGGTTTTAATTTAGCCCCATCATTGTAGAGCTGACAGATGATGACAAAATGACAACAACCACCCCCTGAACTATTTCCAGTCCTACAGAAATTAAGCATATTGGTCAACCCAAAGTCCAAAACTGTGTCTGACTCCGGTGAAAGCCAAAAACATGGAAGGCTGAGTTTGCTGTACTCTGTGTAAACACATTGCTGAGTAAGATTTAATGCTGTTCTCTTCTCAATCATCCAGTGGGAACAGCATTTCTCCTCAGAAGTGTATCTTTGGGCTTTGATTTCCTTTGCTGCCTGGAAGGATTTGAGTCTGTGTCACCTTCCAGACAGTGCTCCAGGGGTTTGCTACTGGGCTGGTGCTGGTGAGTTTCAAACATCTCCAGTGGAGGCTGTTCTGCTTTTTATAAATGCTTATATAAAAAATTATAGTGGAGATCAGGGTAAGGAAAAGCAACTGATGTGCAGCTGAGTGAATAGGATGCTGTTCTGAGGAGTGGAAGACGTTAGTGCCATAGGGGCTTTTAAAAAAATTTATTTTAACCAGGCAGCCAGTAAATCTGAACTCTGTTGGCAGGTGTCTGAACCATCCAACTGAAGTCATGGACATTTTCTCCAGCAAATACTTCATACGTAGTGGAAGACTATTATTGCAAAAGACTGGAGAAATCACTCTGCAACTCCAGCAGTTAAAACATTTGTCCAGGAGGTCAAAACACCCCTTCAGGGAAAGGCAGGGGAAAGAATTAGTCCTTGGTCTCCCACATCCTGACCCTGGCCTGTTGTTTCCTCTGTTATAATTGCAAATGTCTCCAAAATAGTTTTGTTTTAACAAAAGTGCAGTGACTTGAACACGAATTTGCAAATGATTGCTGTCTGTGTGCATGTGAGAAGCCGAGTGTAAATGCTTGGACAGAAAAAGGTCCTCCCTGCTCTACTGAGCAGCTGTAGTATCTCTACTGGGAGGAGGAGAATGCTCCCAGGACAGTTAGATCACTAGTATATCCAACCCAGAGGACAACAAGAATCTCCTAAAAAATCTCAGAGTGGCTTTTGCTCCTTGGTACAGAACAGCACAGGTTTTGTTGTCATCAAAACCGAAACCGATACTAGAGTCAGGCTTAGAGATGAACATTTTTCTGAACTTGCCTGTCATCAATCTTTCATTTTTAGGTGACAGCATGATAATGTTAATTTTTATCAGCAGTGAAACTTGATTAATCAACTCCTGTGTGCAGTGGCCTATAGCCTGAAATGAACAGTATATTCTTGAAAATGCTGCATCACTTCTGGTGTGGGTGAAGGGGCAACGTTTCTGCAGCTTCACCTCTCTGTGCCCTCTTCCTCAGAACGAAAATCAGATCTGATGTTGTAGTGTTTCTGGTCAGGGCAGAGCTGAATGTCACTGCCGATGAGGAGACTGGAGCTGCTTGAACTGAGTGCTGATTGTGCAAGGGAAACCTTTAGAATAAACTCAAATCAAAAAACATTCCTAGAAATGGGTCCCTGACCTACTTGCCCCTTACAGTAAATTATTCTACTTCTGGATTGATATTTGTGTTCTCTACCTTTTGGGTTGATGCAGCTTTTCCACCGTGCTCACAGCACCGCTGTTCCCACCGAGCAGCTCCGGCTGGGGCGTGGGTGGGACGTTGTGTCACCGTTCCATGGTGAGCTGAAGAACGAGAGGGAATCCTCTGTGGTCTCTTACAAGCAGTGCTTTCAAGCAGAGCTGTGTGGGCTGTGTTTGTTTGAGAGAGATGAATATGCTCTCAATGGTAGAATGACTTTAAGAAAGGGGTTTCCCTCAGCCTGGGGTGGAGGTTAAACCTTGATATATATATATATACACACATATACTTTTGCCTCCAAACCACTTAGTTCTCATTTGATTCAGAGAGCCTTTATTTGAGAGTGGCATGTCCTAACCCAACAGTACAGAGACGGACACCTTCCCTAAATATGGTGAGTAGCTTATGCATTCATTTGGAGCTTGTGTCAGTGGGTCTCTTCCCAGCCTCGCAATGAAGTCATGTACCTCTTTTCCCTGCTTATCTACCAAAAAGACCTAAAATCCAAAATCTGATACTTCAAAGATGCACTCTTTTTTTTTTTTCCCTAAATAGCTTATTAATTTCTTCATGTTGTTTGCATAGAATAACTATAGGAATTTTCTTTTACTTGCTTTTGCTGCATAAAGTTGGACAAAAAAAGGTACAGCAATAATAAAAGATTATTGCCATAGAGAGCATTAGGACTATGTCAAACAGTTACTTTGGGTAAGTGTGGTGATACAAAGATTCAATGCACCTGTACTGGGTTTGTCCCACATTCCTTTCTTGGATTATGCTTCTGCTGAGACCTTTGGAAGTTTACACCTGTTCTGCAGGGTTTGGGATGTTCCCTGTGCTCCTGATCCCGCCTGGAGCAGGCACAGGATTCCCTTAGCGGGATGTGTCATTAGGACACGTGCTACAAATTGTTCTCTATAATCCACGTGGCATTTGAGGCTGGGCTGTGTCTCAAGGCTGGGTGACTCTTTGCTTGCCTTGTTGCTGTAAACTGGTGTTAATGCTGTGTATCAGAAGAGGTATCAATGTATCAAAATGCATTCCCACTCTGAGTAAGGAATACTTGGAGCCACAGGATTAAAACCTTTTTTTCAGAACCGGTGTTGTTTGCTGCCAGAGGGCACGGGGCTGTTGTGCCAGGGCAGCTGTAGGAGCTCCAGACTGCTCTCCCTCCCTCCTCTCAAATTGTGAGTGACGATTCCAAAATGCTCCCAGCAAAGCCTGGAGAAAGACAGATTCTTTAAGGGTCGTCTTCCCTCGACTTGCTTTGGGATCCTCAGTACACTGTGACATGCTGCTGGCACAGTCCTAATTTCCAGTGGCAGTGGTGCCACATTTCCATGAGTGTGGAAGTACTGGAACATATGGAAAGCAAAATATATTTCCAAGTTGTTTAGAGCTGGTGCTTCTGCCAGCCAAGCAATGCCAACATTTTTTTTTTGCAACTGGCTAGTTGGATTGCTCCTACCTTTTTCTGGGCTCTTTCTCTGTCTCTTTTTTTTTTTTTTTTTTTTTTTTTCTGTCCTGGGATTTCGAAGCTTGAAATTTAAGTAGAACTGAGCTACATTCCTCATCCAAATCAATCCTTCTGCCCTTCTTGTAGGTGCACAGATTTTTGTAGGTAGGTCTGCCTGTGCCTTGAATTCTTTTCTCACAGCCTGGCTTCCTTCCCAGCAATGCGGACTCTGTACTTGGAGTGATCTTTCTGCTACTGTTCTACCCTGTTATCCTGCAGAGACTCAATTCCAAAGTCATTGTTGTTGATGGATCCTAAATTTTATCTCTTGGCTTGGATAGCACAAGAAATTCCATTCTTTTTCTTTCCTGTTGCAGTTTCCCTGTAGTGACATCTCTATTAAAAATTGCTCAGCAAAAACACCTTGGGCACTGTCAATGAATATCATAGTTATTAATCTTTTACCCTGCAGTATTTTTTCTTTTCATTTCTGTATTTTATCTCTTGGAAAGTTTCCTATCCCTACTTTGGCAGTGAACAATAATAAAGAACCGATTTTTTTACTTCATAATTCAGAGCTGACATTCAAAAAGTATATAAGTACTTCCTTCCCATCTTTCCCGTCTCCAAATAATTAAAGTTGGATACAGATAATGAGAAAATACCTTTTGAAAGGCTTATGGGTGCTACTCCACTAAATATACCTAGTTTACAAGTGGTTTTGTGTTGGTTTGTACAGATTTCTCTATATTTGACAGATCTGTGGTTGCTTGGTGAATGAATTTTAAACAGATCAAAGATACTAATTTTTGAGGGTTTTATTTTATCAACATATTCTATACTTTTTCTTTGGAATTATGTTCTATCAACAACAGTCTGCTTCCATGGAAATTGTGCACAATTTTTGGTGTATCATGGACTTTGCACCCAGACCTGTGCACTAATAGGCTTCAGCTGAACTGAACATTTTCCCATGGAGAAAAGATTTCTTCTAAATATATTAAAAATAAGGAGTCTCATTTTTAATGAGAGCAGTACAGAGAGTGCTTTGAGTTATGTTGTGTGTGAATTTCATGGCTTGATGAGATGATATTTGTGATTTCCTCTGGTCACTTGTGTCTGTCATCCAAGCCTGAGCATGACTGTGTTTGTTTTTTGGTAACACTTGTGCTATTGGTTTCTACTTGAAAAAAAGGATTTATACTTATGAAGGAATAACTTTCTCACTTATGGATGTTCTCGAGGTCTTCAATGAAAGTATGTTTAGAAGCTGTTAAATGAGCTGACTTTCAGTTTCAATTCAAGAAAAAAGTGTTAAATTGATTTTGAATAAGGTCATGTAGTCTCAAACAGTGTTTTGTGCTCAGCACTTGCCCAAATTTGTGTGTGTGTGTCAATGGCAGCACTCACACACCTGGTACAGAGGAGGCAGCACTCAGACTGGACTGTTTATCAAGCTGTGGATAACACAGCTCTGTGGGCGGGCATCTGTGAATTAAGTTTTTTGGGGTGATTGCTGCTCTAAATCTGCTGTTACCCCAACCAAGGAAAATTGTACTTAATTATGAGATCAATTTTAAGCATTTGACGTTAAACCTTCCTGCATCACACAGGGTGGGTACCGGTTTCGCTTTGTCTTAACCAAATCAGGCACAGCGGAACTGAGGAGCCTGACTACTCTTTATTTTTGGCAAAAATCAAGCTTCAGATTTTAAATTTTGGTTAGAAACTGTCTCATATTGAAGTTTCAGCACTTTAATCAGGAAATAGCAGGGGGAGGAGAGAACTGGCAGGGCTTGCTGTGTTTCTGACTCTATCTGGGCAGCATTTGCCTGACTGGAGCTGCATTTTCTGCAGAGAGCAGACAGACATGTGATGCAAAGGCCGGGTCAAGGCTGGCACTGCACACCAGTGCTGCTCTGAGAACCAAACCTGGCTCTAACTGGGTAGGAGGACATCACAGAAATGCTTTGTGTTTGATTTCTTCAGAGCAAAAATAAGTCTTGAGGGCTTTCTTCTTGTTTTAGATCAGTTTAAATGAGTGTTGCTTAGGCTCTCTTTTATCAAATGCTCTTGTATCTCTCTGGTTGTTCTTCTATTTTGATCACATTTACAGTAATAATGCACTTCTCCCTCCCACTCCTCCTACACAACAGCCACACACAGATAATTTGTGACCTGCTGGCTTGTTTATCAACAGCATTGATGATGGTGATGAATGTTCCACTTTGGTTTGGAGCTGTTTTGCAATGCGGGATAATAATTCAATGAGGTACATTTACTCAGCCTGGCTT
Source organism: Pachyramphus minor (assembly GCA_013397135.1). Lineage (NCBI taxonomy): Eukaryota > Metazoa > Chordata > Aves > Passeriformes > Tyrannidae > Pachyramphus > Pachyramphus minor. Next base: position 1,775,568 of record VYXB01005587.1, read on the forward strand.
GTGCAGGCCCTGGATCTTTCACAATGCAAAGCTGGGTATCATTGAAAAGGTAACTTATTAATGGGTTTATTCCTTATGTATAATTTGTTGGCATGTGCTTCCATCTGTTTGGAATGCTGTGCTTTCTGCTCCCTCCACTGGGACAATATGTCCCGTTATGGTGGTGGTCTGTCAAATTGAATCATCGAGTTGATCTAGGCAGCAAAACCCAACCAAACCAAAAGTCTCCTTTCCCTTCTCTGCCTCCTTTAGGCTGGATCATTTCTGGCATTCATTTTATGTTACATTCCCACAAAAGATTGCTTTGGTACAGCTGAAGAACAAGTGAATTACTGAGCAGCTTTGGGTAAAATGGGCACAGGTTTGGCAACATTGGATGCTCTCAAGCTGGAACTGGACTTGGAGAAAGAAAAAGGGAGTGGGGCAAGAGCAGTGCAGGATTTAACATTCACAATACAGATGCTTGTCAAATGCATTTTGCATAACATTTTGAAACACCAGTGTGATAGAGCCTATCTGGCTGTGCTTGTTTTTACAATTCAGATTTCATTAGAATTGATAAGTGTTGTTGTCTTTCTTGAAATATGTATTTTTTTTCTCTCCAAATACATTTAGGGGTTTTTTCTATGTGGAAAACTTGGTTTTAATGGAAATTAATACTCCATCCAGAAAGTGCTTTGTCTGGGTATTTCTAGGGAGTAATTAGGCTTGGAGCCCTGATAAATTTGGTGGGTGAGCACCAAGGAAATTTTGCATGCTTTTTACCAAACATTTTCAATTATTGCAAACCCCCATAAATCTGTGAGCAGAATTGAATCTGTTTTACTTCAGGGTGTTCCTGTTCTTAAAAGCCTTGACAGAAAGCAGAAAATTTATGTAATTCTGAGCAATCCTTTAAATGACCATTACAACCCCCTCTTTTACACAACCTTAATTCTTTGAAGTAGCTGAATTTTATCCATCTTGGCCTCAGTCTGCCTGATCTAATAAAAGCCTACAGAGTTATATTGCATATTATAGTTGTAAAAACTTATGGCCATTCCAATAGCAAACACTTGCACGTGGCACCATAACTGAGCTGCATCTCTTTCATTCAGGTTCACAGAGGGAGGTTTGGATTTAGCTGCAAAATCTGCATATGACTAAGAGTCAGGAGACAGGTCCAACACCCCCCACCCCAGCAGTGTGAGCAGCAGGGCTTCTGGAGAACTGCTTGTTCACAGTGACTGGGTGTGCAGCTGGGCCACACAGGGCTTTAGGACTTGGCAGCTCTGGCAGTGCCTCTCTGTGCTTTTCCCTGGCTTGACAGAACAGGGCCACGGGAAAACCTGGAGCACCCACTGTGTGGGCCCAGAGAGAGCACGTCAGAACCAGGAAGAGACATGGCTAAGAAATAAATATATTTTTTCTATGTTTTTCACTGCTTTCTTTTTTATTTATTTTTTTCCCCCAGTTTTTCAGAACGTTGTTTTCTTCTTACGTGACTTTTACCAACATGGGTGTTGTGCTTTCAAGTGACATCCAACCCGTACCCCTTTAACGTGGCCTGGTTTTCAGCACGGGGGCTGCAATGCTGTGCCCAGCTTGGCAAATTCATCTGGAACAGCTGACATGTCAAAGCTCAGTGGGATGAATTAGAGTTGGAGTAGAATCTAAACTCTGTGGTAGTTTTTTGTTTCTTTGTTTGTACTTTAGTTTATTTGAGAAAATTATGGCCATATTTCCTTCAGTCATTTGGTTGTGGTTAAATTTTTTGTTGTTTCGGTGGTGTCACGGAGTGTTCATTCTAAGCCAGCATTTTTCAAATTCAGTATTTTGAAGCTTGACACCTGAAAGCCAAGTTTAGGCACTCCAAAATAAGGCTTAATCCTCATTAGTCCCCTGTGTGTGCCGCTCCCATTGAAATCAATCAAATACAGCTTTCCATACTTCAACGTGATTTTGTTATGATTAAACAGACACTCATAAAACTTGGACAAGCTGGAATCAAGTTTCACAAGAAATCAAATTGACATTTTTTTCCTTAATAGGGTCCTCATAATTAGTGATTACCAGATGCATTTAAAATGTGTGAAATGCCTGCAGAAATTGGAATTGAGAGTGGGGGAGGGATGCCAAACACCTCAGCTCTTCTGCTGGCAACCTCTCATTTCAGATTTCTTCTATGCACACAGATAAAGAAGCATGGTTTCTATAAAATGTTCAGCTGTGGTTTCACATTAGGCTGATGTTACCAATAAAGGAGTGACTTGTAATTGAAAACTTATTTGCCTATTAAATAAATAGCAGGTTTAGCTCTTGATGGCTCCCCAGTTTGTTTCAGGGGTCACATTGTTGTCCTTACCATAGGTTAGTTTTCTAATTCTAGCGACTGTCATAATGATATTGTTTGTCACTTGGATCTGAAGAGAAGAATGAGACTTCTGGGCTCCTTTTGTGATGAGTTGGAGGTGTCCCACACAGCCTGAAGGAACATACCCAGGGCTGTCCCCAGACTGCAGCACAGGAGCAAATGACTCCTATGGATGAGGCTCATTTTTGGTACCATCTGTTCTCCCACTTGCTGTGGAGAGGTGGTGCTTTTGTCATGTTTAGAGTTTTAATCCAAAACCTCCAGTTCTAAGGGATTATCTTAATGTGGACTGTTTGCTGTTACCCTGATGTATGTCCTTGTCTCTGGGAGGGATGGTTTTTGGTGTTTTTTTCCTTCTCTCCTTTCTCTTTGGAAATTCTGTGCTGGACAGTAATGGGCCTTGACCAGAGGGAAGCTTGTTGGGAGCTTGTAGAGTGCTTGAACAACACCCTCGTGCTCAATAACTTACACATGGCTCCTTTTTTTTTTCCTCTCCAAGTGGTTTAAATCAGAGTCATTACTCAAATTCTCTCCGTTTTGGAGGATTAGTTTTACTGGATACTTCCATGAATATTCTGGACAATAGGAGAACATGCTGGAACTCTAGAGTGTTTAAGACAATGGATTCTTTTAGGATGAATAACAAAAGCTCTTTTTGCAACACTTGCAATGTTCCTGTCTCTGCCGCTAGTTTGTTCCTTGGGTAGATTTTTGCCACTACAGAGACTGTTATTGCTCCTGCCGTTGCAGAACTGTGGTTGGATGGAAGAGAGGATGGTGCTGGGAAGGAAGAAGTAGATTCCTGGCTTTTTGTCAACCATTTATGAATGAAGAATAAAATAGAGATACAAAGACACCATTATCTCTTCTCATTGTAGTTGGATACTTAACTGTTTTTTCTTTGTTAATCTTTTTATTTCCCCCTTAAAGTCTGCCTTTTTCCCTCCCTGTTCTTAATAGATTCACTGTGAGCAGCTCAAAAGGAAGAATAAGGATGCAGAGGATCATCTGGAGTTGTGCCTCCATCAGTGTGTTGAGATGGAAAGGTATTAACTATCCCAATGTTACATGGAGAAACTTTTTTTATTTTTATTTTTTGAAAGGTAATTTATTTTGCCTTGCTAGAAATCTGTAGCTGAGTGTTCCCTGTGTGTCCATTTATCTTCCAGAGACACAAGTTACTACTTTTTCTTTCCTGCTTTGATCTGTACTGTGGAGATCTGTTCAAATGTGTGAAATGTGGAAATTTTCTGTACCCAGAAGAGCAAAATCACAGGGAATAGTGTAGCTTGGGAGGGACCCCTGGAGTCTGTCAGGGCTGACCTCCTGCTTCCAGCAGGGCTGGTTAGATCAGGTAACTCAGGGCCTGCCTGGGTGTGTTTCAAATACTTCCAGCTATGGAGATTTCACGACTTCTTTGGGCATCTACTGCTTCACAAACTAGTAATATTTCTACTCATAATACTGATACTAAGTATTAAGATACTAAGTATTAAGTGCAGTGTGTGGATTTGGGAGAGAGAGAAAAACAAAAATTGCTTTAGGGTTGCTGCAGATTGTTTGGAGAAGCTTAAGAAATAATATCCTACCCTTCTTTCCTCCTGCAAAGAAACATTTTGTCTCTGGTTAGTTTACTGTGAGATAACTGAATTGGGAATCCCTTGGGATTTCCCATTTATTCAAGACACTGTGAGCTGTTACCGGTGCAGTTTGCCTCCAGCCTGTTTCTGTGAAGGGAGGGATGCACCATGTTCCTGTCTGTTGATGACATCCCTGGTGAAACACTGTGCCAGTCACTGGCACTCCAAGCCCTGGCACTGTGGCACTGACAGCCATGCAGGGAGATTCCTCTGCTCCTTAGCATCCCCTGCCTTTCAGGTTGGCTGCCAAACAGCTGCCACAGGCAAGGAGTTGGCCTGACTTAACAGAGCTGCTTGTCCCCCGTCAGCTACTGTATGTTAAATTTCCTGGCTGTGGTCCCCAATGGTTTTCATCTGTTCATTTTGCTTGCACTGTCAGTAGGTCACTGAAGGTATCTCAGCTTTGTGTGGGAGACACAGACCCAAAATGAATCATGGACTTGTTTTCCTCCAGAGGTTCAGCCCAGCTGTGAGCCCAGGTCAGTAAGGCCTTGGTGAAGCATCCACATCCTGGCCAAGGCTGAAGTAGGAGGCAGGAATGGGTTGTTTGTGGTGATGCCTGATTCGAAAAGAAAGAATAGTGATGTAAAGGACCAGTTAAAAATGCCAGCCATGCAACTGCATTGCATCAGAATCACAGTTTTTCACAGAAACAAGTGCATGTGAGATATGAATAGACCTGTGGTGCTTAAGCTGTGTGTATAAGGTAAGCAGCCAGTCCAGAAAGGGCCATGAGGATAGGAAAGTGTCCTGAACAGGGTGCAAGCTTATCTAGATGTTGATCTTCAGAGAAAAAAGAGCCAGTACTTGAAAACATATAGATCTGTCCCCCTTCTTGGTCTTTTAACTCTTGGTTTTCAGATCTTTCAATGCTTTTCTGCCACCTCTCCCCAGCTTTCTGCACATGTGGTTTTCAGTGGGGGAATCCATTTGCTCACAAACCACATGCTGCTTAATGGCTCTTGCCTTTCCATGCTGAGCTTTCCATGACTGATTTTCATGGCAAAACTTCAGTTCCCTTTCACTGGTGATCCACACGCAGTTACGTGAGCCCTGGGTGATGAGCCTGGGTGACAGTGCTCCCCGTACTGCTTCTCCAGAGAAACAGGCATCTGCAACTCACTCATGGCTCATTTAAAGCCTCAGAAAGTTGGTGGAAATAATTTAATTGGCTTTCCTGAGGTCTGAACTCAGCCCAAATGCCGTCCATCAGGAAGACATTCAATTACAGTCTTGGTAGGATAATTAAGCAGAAGATCCAAGTGAAAAGGGAATGATGTTGTTTTCCTGATGTACGGGCTGTACAGGGTACAGAAGTGAGGCAGCAGCATGGAAACCCTGTCCCAAAGGACAGGAACCTCCAGGCAGGGAGAGGAGCAGTACCCTGGGATCAGTAACATCATTTAGTGCAAACCAACTATTCATGGTCTTCTTACATGTTGCAAGTTTACAGAGGGGGATTATCAGACACTGAGAGACCCTGAGTGCCTGTGTATCAGTACCTTTCCTTCTCTCTTCACTGAGTCAGGACTGACTATAAGTGCAGCTTCACTTAATCACGGGGCCCTTTTTTTTTTTTTTTTTTCTTTTTTTTTTGGCTTATTTTCAGAGAAACCAGATGTGTTTCCATTAAGAACATGCACCTCCTTTGTTGTCATTTGTGTAATTCTTAAAATTAAGCAAAACTATTAAAGAATAATTGTTTCTGTTCACATTAACAGCCCACAGCTTCTCCAGATGTGGCATTTGACAGCCAAGCAGCTGCTGGCTATTAAATGTGCCTTAAAAGCCCCATTCCTTTGTCGTAAAGAGAGCAGGAGTGTAGGGACGTTTATGGGGTGATAGGCAGATGTTTTGGCTACATCAGACTGGAGCGAAAGTTTAAGTGATTTCTCCGTTAGAGTCACAGTGAGTACATGTTTTAACCCCTATCATACACCTTGTCTTCTGGAGCTCTCTTCTTGAGGCTACAGTGAGATTATTTCTAATCTCACACCTCCAGAGCAACAGAGCTTATTCTGAAGCATCAGGGACACCTCACTCTGCAGACAGTGCAGTTCAGCCAAGGATATCTCAGCTGCTGCCTGGCTGGCTTTCCACCTATGCCCTTGAAATACTGGGTAAATCTTTGGGGGTGAAACTTAGGTTAAAAACTTTGGTTGAGAATAATTTGAAATAATATGTTGCCTTTTTTCCCCCCTAAACTTTCCTTTTAAGTATATACTCAAAATCCTCAAAGGCAGGTGCTCTCTTTGTGTTTGTACCAGCACAGTATGCTTTAAACCCAATAAATCCTTTTTACAGTGGTACATGTGAGGTGGAACACAGAACTTGTGGAGCTCAATTTCAAGAGTTCTGGCTCAAATTCCCAAGCCTAAACTCTGATGGAGACCCTCTTGCTGGGTGTTGAGTACTGGAATAACACGACTGATCCTTAGGGAACTACACCATGTTGTAACTATTCTTTATCAGCTGAGAATCTGCTAAACTCTAAACGCTTATGAGGCTGCAGAATCTTTTTCTTTAACAAAAGTCTTTCTGTCTTCTTGGCTGAAAATTGTGCATCCCATTGCTTATTGAACCGGAAATTCTTTATTTAGTCTTAAGAGGATAAGTTTTTAATACAAAAATCCCAATGTATTTACATGAAAAAAATCTATAAAATTGAATTCAAAGAGAGCAAAAATCCTATCAAATCACATGGAACTCAAGAGAATAGGCTGGTTCTATAGATATACCATCATCTTTTAGAATTATATCCCTAATTTTATTGCTATTTCTAGTCCAAGTTAGATTAAATATTCTGTAATTCAGTCTCATACTCTCCCATATTCTACAGGCCCTTTTCTGAGCTGAAGTGCATTGTCATAAATAGGGGAAGTATGAGCTGAAATGGTTTGTCTTGAAATTTGCCATTTTTTAATTGATCCAGACCAGTTCATCCTCCGTAATTCAATGCAGAAATTTATTTCTTTCCATGAATCTGCTCCCTAGGCTTAGCCAAGCAAGACTCTCCTACATCCCAGATGCCCACCCAAGGGGATGAAGCATGTGTTTAACCCTTAGACTCTGGAATTCATTTCCCGTCAAAATCTGACTCCATGGTGTTGGAGTCTGGCTATAAATCCTTGCTTCAACTGCTTTTTCACAATTGTTTATGGTGTATATTTGGGCTTTCATTTTCGTTTTCATGTGTGCATTTCAATCACAAGAGAATGGCCTGGGCACACCAGCCTTGAAATTAATATTTCAAATAGAATTATGTGCCCTGAGTATTAATATTGTGCAATAAATGCCTTGGGATGTGTTGTAGGTTTGTCCATTGTTGCCTCGTAACTGCTGTCAGTGAGGAATAATGCCAATTTCCAAAGAAAACCAGGGGGAGCCAAGAGCTCACAGATGGTACCAGCAGCAAAGCTGGGACTCTTAAAGGCTTAGACCTGGTTATTTGGTAAACTTGTATTTCTCAGTCTTCAGCCTGTGCTGCCAAAGCCCCAAATGTTTGGCTCATCACGTTCTGGCTCCCAGCTTAAAAGTGGAATTGCTGTGAAAAAGTATGTGACCATTCAGAAATAAATAAAAATAATTATTTAGAGCTTTATACATATTGTAATGTTTTAAATAATATCAATAATTATTAATAGGCCAATGGAACCTATAAACTGAAGTGGCACAAAGATGTCCCATATAGAAAAAAATGAAAACTGCTTTAAAGGCAGCTGGAAGAAATGAACACAGGGGAGAAATGAAAACTCCTTTAATGGGGTGCACAGTCAAGTTTTGCATGGATATGGCAACTTGCAAATCAAAGGGAATTTCTTGCTCTTGGAGGACATGGGTGGAAGGATATTGGCTGCTTCTTTTCAGATATGACATGGAAATCGTGAATGAAGTTTAACTCTTCCCTTTTCCTACAAGTTGCTAAAACTTATTCTGGGAGACCAGCCTTCTTCAATACACCTATAAATTCTGTTTCCATATAAAATGTCCTAATTTCCCCAAGAAAAGAAAATTTAGCAACTAACTCAAAGGGTTACAAAGATGAGTAATATTCTAATCTTTTATTGGCTCCTGCATTGATCACACCATGCTGTGTAAGTAGGATGAGTTGGGTAGATTTTATATCTTTTTGTTCTTTAGAAAGTTTTTGCACATAGAAGGGATATATTTTGTGCCATATGACCACATGAAAATGCTTTTAATATTCTCTCATGGTTGATTTTACAAAATATAAAAAACTGTATCTCCCAACTTGGAAATTATTTCATTTTCTGCTTGTTAGGGGTTTTTTCTAACATATTGCCTATTTGGGTAATTTAATTATTAAAACCCGAAACACCCCATATTAGAAATTGTTGGCAACAGCATAGAACAGGAAAGGTTTTAACGGTCCAGAAGTGCACCTGTGAACCTCACAAAACCAAAAGCAGGTTTGGAAACAGTTTTCTGCAGGAGCGAATGCTGTGTGCCCTCTAGAGCTCATCGGGGGAAGCTCTGGTAATCAACAGGAACTTGTCTTGGTCTGGGGTAGCTCCTAATCACGAGTTCCAGCACTCAGAGCACCTGTGTGCTCTGAAAGTCCAGATTCTAAATTGGATCTACACACCAGATATGATTGACAACAAATAAATATCCTCTCAGCTATCAAAGTGGCCGATATTAAAATGCAGATAAATGGAGTAACAGTTTCTCAGTCTTAAAACTGAGGGGGAAACCAAATGCACCAGGAAATCCAGTCCATGAAGTGGCTTTCTGTCTTTTGTGATGGTCTTGAAACACATGGATATTATGGAGCAGCAACGGGTTTGTAGGGATTGGAGCCTTTTGTGGTTCCCTTTCTTTTACCCAGGCACAGCCAGGTCCAGCTCTCACCCAGATACTTCCGAGTGCAGAAAGGAGCCTGCAGAGAGACAGGCTGGGAGCAGCCAGGGGTGAACAGCATTTACAGCCACAACATCAAACTGTGGGGAGGGGAGCGGAGGAATGAACTCTTCCTGGCTGAAAAGAAATACTTAAAGCCAGCCCCCATCTTTATGGGATATTTCTCAGCTTGATTCATGCTCTGATCTCAGGAGGTTGTGGTCAACCATCTCCGCTGGCTGTGGCTGAGCCAGCAGCAGAGATGAGTGCAGCCTGCCTAAATGCTGGCTGCTGCACCCCTGCCAGATTGCTGCTCAGCTTTTACTGTCTTTTCCTAGGTGTTGCTCCTTTATTTTTAATATTTCTTTTAGGCTAAGCTGTTTTATTTGACCTAAAAGAGTTTATGAAACAATGTCTCCTTTGACCAAGCCAGGTTGTGCTGCCAGCTGGGGATGGTGAACTGTGGTAGAGAGTCACTGCTTCTGTGCTGTGGCTTTTCAGTTCTTCTGAGCAGCCTCAAAAGCACTGAGGGCTGCACCACCATGCAGTCCATGAAAGTGTGCTTGGAGAAGCTCTTTCTCTTCGTCCTCATGGCTTTGAAAGGGAGTTATGGCCATGGAATTCCAGCTTGCCCAACTACTAGGTGGCAAGTCAAAAAACTCCCCCAGCTTTCGAGTTTTACTGCTCCTTGCTTGCTACTGCTGGTGTTTCACTGTAGTACCTCTGCAAATGATTTTTGCATCTGTGCCTAGTGAAGACATATTTCTGTTAGAGTCTCTGTATTTTAAATATTGAGAATAAAATGAATCATGCTATGCTACCAGCATGAAATTCACCACACTTATTTCCTCTTCTGATTAGGATAGATGGCTTTGTTTATTGGGTAATTTTGTCAATTTTGCTTCAAGAGTTTCCTCACAACCTGCAGTGCAATCCTTGTCTAAACTGCAAGCTGCATACTTAATAAATTCTTACTGCTTTTAGTTTTTCTGGTAGTTTAAATGAATAGTTAAGTATTTTCTGCCTAAATAAAGAAGTAATTTTTGCTCTAGCAGATTAGTGATATTTTTGAGCCTTGCAGTTTGCTTTATGGTCAGGCATTAGTTACATTTAGAGTTGGATTAAGCTGATTAGGAAATGAAGGTCTGGGCTTTCAAAAGAGCTGAATGTTTCTTGATAACTTGGGTTGATCTAGGAGATTTGGGGATTCCTTTTAATTATGCCTCAGTCCATTTCCGGAAAGTCACATTCCCCCTTTACAGGGTATCAAGTGAATCAGCCCCAGTTGCTGCTTAGTTCTGTGAATTTGGAGCATGTAAGTCCTGTATGTCCTTAGCAGGGAGAAATTAAAGAAATTAATTTTACCACCAAATAAATACCATTTTGTTGTTAATATCTGAGCAACTACTTTTGCAGTTCCAAACCAACTGAACTATTTTGATTGCAATTTATTTAAAGTTGAATTTAAAATCCTTGAAACTGCATGGGAGTGGATGGGGTTGAGGGCATATGGCAGTCTTCAAATAATCCCCAAAAGGGCCGCTTTGGATTTTGTAGGTGCAATGTGGGAAAATTCATAAAGACAGTTGTGTAACAATTTTAAATGAATTTCCTCCCCAAAGCACAGAGACACTGTGCCTGTGTGACAGTGTTTTAGTGCTCTCTGCCTGCACACCAGGAAGGAAGGGAGCAGGAGCTCAGTGCAGCTCTGTGTGCTTACAGAGGCATCCGTAAGCATCAGGAGGCATCTGAAAAATGCACCTGCTCTTTACTGCAAGTTTTGGTGTCAGGTTTAACATTGCTTTTTCTTTCTGAGCAGGTGTGAAAGTAAAGAGCTGGATGTTGAAATAAGGAACCTGATAGGGAAGAGTAACGCTTCCCAGTCGTGTGAGGACCCCAAACGTGTTGCACAAGAGAGTCTGAACCCTCAGAGAACTTCGTGTGCCCTTAAGGTAAAGGCATTGTGCTTTTGCAATGTTTATCTGCCAGGAAGGAACATTCAGGGGATGTTCCCTGGGTGACTTAGTTATGCATGAAACTTTTGGATTTCTGAAGTGGTGCAATGAACTTGCTACACATTTTTTTTTTCCGCTGATATAGCTACTTTCTGTCAGAAGGAAGATTGGCTGAGAATTTGTTTTATAGTGCTTTGAAAGGTCAGCTAAACCTACTGATGATCCACTCTGCAGCCATGTGTGCCTTTTGGATAACACAGAGCCCTGAAACTATATAACCCCAAAACCACTGTCATTTCTTTAGGTTATTTGGTAGTTCTGATTTAACTGAGAACAAGCAGAGGTGTGTGGGAGAGAGATCTTTGGAAGTGTCAGAAAGGCTTTTAAATGAATAGGAAGGAAGAAGAAGAAAGATGCTGATGATTCAAACCCACACTCCTGTGGTGTTGCAAACAGAGAATTGTCAGCCACCTGCCAAGGCTCTTGTCTTTGCCTGCAGTGAAGCAGCGGTTAACAGGCATGACAGAAACTTGTTCTCAGGTTTCCCTCTCAGTTTCACTCCTCTCCCCTGAAATAGTGAATGTGGTAAAAGGACAAAAGGAATTTCCCTGTTTCCTGGAACTGGGAGCAGGAGGAGTGATTAAGCCCTGAATGCCATCCACCTGCAAGGGGTAACACACTTACCTGCCAGTGTGACACCCCCACGGGCTGGGGGAAGGAAACCTCTGAAGACTGTGCCCCAAGGCATGATGCAGGAAACCGGGGAGGAGGTAAAAGAGAGATGACTCTCTTCTACGAAATCCAGAATTACAGCTCCTTTCACACGTAAACCGCCAGCTCCAAAATGAGTCATGCCCTCGGGGCATGAAACTGAGCCGAGCCTAAGGAGACACCCCAGGGTCAGACTAGTGGGATTAGAAACAGTGAGAGGGAAGCCACAGGGAGGGATGGGGATTTCCGGATGCAGGGGGGGGAATTAGCTTGGTGAAACAGAAGCCAGCCCGGAGTCAGGGAGCATCCAGCTTGGAAATGACAAGCCACGAATGAGCTGTGGTAACACCTGGTTCCCCACGTTAGGCTCCCTCCAGCAGAAGGAGGATAGGAAAGGGTTTGAGAAGGAAAAAGAAAGGATGTGCTTTACCTCAGCTGTTTCTGTGGGGTGCTTTAATGCTCACCCAGAATACCATGGCAGTATTTGATCTGCCATGCCTTTCTCTTTCCATTTATGGCACTTTTTTTTGCCTGTGAAAGATGTATGTTTTTCAAAGCTTAAAGGAGGATGGTTTGTGATATTTCTGCACCAGAAATGTGCTGGGTATTTTTTATTTATACTTCTAAGTCAAGCAACTTTTCACTTGGCTTGTTTTGTTGAGCTGGACTTCAAGTGAGTGACAGCTTGACAGCAGTGATGGGCTTCAACAACCCCAGTAGAAGATGTTAGGAGCACATGTCTCAGATTGTGTGCTTTGAAAAAGGAGGTCATATTTTTAATGCCTAGTAGACTTTCAGTTATAAAGGTTATGAAATAGTATTTGAAAAAGAAAAAAAAACACACAAGAACAAGTCAGTTTATGGAATTAGGTGCTGATTTAGACTTAAAATGAAGGGAAAATAACGTATTTAGGAGGAAGGAAAAAGTTAATAATGAAACAAATTGTGGCCTATCCTGTAACGTTGGTCATTCATCAGGAAGCTATTTGGCAGAGCCAGCAAGTCATTTTAATTCTGTAACTTTTTTCATGAGGGAAGAGTACAAATTGCACTCTGCAAAATGGTGTTTCCATCTGGGCTTAAATTACTTTCAAGACTCACCTGAAAATGTAAACAAATTCCCCTTCTCACCAGGATTTTTTTTCATAAGAATTTATGATATTAGTGTGGGTTTAAATGCAAATATTTAAGAGAGAGAAAATTTAGGTCTGCAGAATGAACCCATTCTCAGCTCATCCTTCAGCCTATGATTCCATCATCTGTACTACTTTAATTGCAGCTTGTCAGGGTGCTGCATCCTCCACTCTGGGAGAGGGAAAAGATTTACATCAAAAGACAAATATTACGTTCTGCATTAGTACTTTTGAGTATATCTAGGGCCTGATCAAGATTTTGAACACAGGAGGGATGCTTTCTGGGGGAAGTGAGGGTGCATAAAAGTATCAAATAGGAAGGGATAACTGGCAGTGTGTGAACATAGAGTAAATTTGCAGAAATACCATATTTCATAGGATCCACTGGTAAAAAAAAAAAGGCCATGATAAACTTTCAAGCATCTAAACTGTTTTGGGACGAGAAAAAAAAATTAATTTAAGGGCTATCTGTACTTGCAACCACAATGTTATGAACTACAAACGGGTTGTGATGGATAGTGTGGCAAACACTGCTGACATAACAGCAGCTTCAGGAGCAGAGCCTAAACCAAAGCTCAACCAACACAGACGCAAAACAAAGGTTCTCCAGAAGCCACCAAATTTTAAACCAAGTAATCTCAGAGTTAATCTAATTTCTACAATTCTGCAACTTAACATTACAATAAATAAAAAATAAAAATAAAATTCCCCAACAAACCCCGCAGTGGATACATGATGAGCTAGGGGGAAAAAAAAGGAAAAAAAGACTTTGCCATTTTATCATCATCAAGGAAAGTTCACATTTATGTGCATCAAGTCTTTTAATGGGTCATGGTTTCTGCACTGAACAGACTAAATTTTCAGAAGTGACAAATGACTTTTATTATCTTAATTTATGAGTGATATTTTGTAATACTGTAGCAGAAGGCATTCCAGAATTAAGATTCAAATCCAGCACTCTGAAAATTAGAGCTTTTATCTTCTGGGGGATGCCAGTGCTTAGAGAATTCAGTGTTGGCTACAGCTCCAAGGCTTTCATTTTTCTTCTATTGCAAGCTTCCCAAACATGGCTAAAAGGCTTTTACACTCTGAAAGCTCAGGTCTTCCTAAAGTGCAAACTAAAACATTCCTAATTTTTAAACAGGATGGTAAAAAATCCCCAGTGTCAAAGCTACTACTAAAAGAAATTACAGAATATCACAGAAATAGAAGAGAAATTAATAAAAGACTTCTAATCAGTTCATCTCCCTCTGCCCTTGGAGGCAGGGTTTAAGCTGCCCACTTGGAAACTCAGGGAGTTTCAGAGGGCAGCAAATCCTGCAGCAAATCCCATTTGCTTCCTGCAAAGCTTTTTCCACACCTGTCAGACTTTCAGGTTTGCATCTGCATTTACAGTCTGATGGTCAACTGGAATTCTCAGAGCAATTTGAAACTGTATATTTGGTTCCATGGCTTCAAACCGAGTAGAAATGCCTTAAAATGTTCTTGTCTTTTTGATTTCTGAAGTCTGATAGTTGTCAAGGGCCCTTCTTTCAAGGACTTCTTCTATATCTCAAGTTTCTCAAGTGCTGTTGTACAACTGAGTTGTCCTTGACTGTATTGCTGTAGCCATAAACAAACGTGGCATCTTTATCTCTGCAACACCAACAAAAATGAACGTTGTCATCTCCTTCTGTTTCTTTTCAGTGCTATGAACTGTTTCTCTAAAGACAGACAATGATTTTGGTTCAACTTTTCCCAGTTTTTGCTGGGAAGAGCTTGAGCTTTTGTTCCCTACTCACTGGCATTTAGTTTGTAATCTGCAGTGTTGTTACCTGGGAGGGACGTGCTCCAAGACAATTCTGGTACAGGCACAGATAGAATTCATTTGGTTTTTGATGGGTAGGGTGACTCCTATGGAGAACCTGAAATGTCTTCATTAAAATAACCTTAAAATAACATTAAAAAACCCACAAGTTTTCCAGGTACTCCATAAACCAGGAAAAACTAAAAACAACATCAGGGTAAGAAGGATTTATATCATATGCAAATATCATAAAGCAGTAGCTTTCTTCCAAACTGGGTTTTGTATCTTGCAAAAGAGGAGTCGCTTAGTCACACATTGTTAAACAGAGATCTGGAATGTGGTTGTTAAATTCCAGCATTTCACAGGATTGCTTTACTTTATCTAAATCCTTTTCCACCAAAAGAAGGATTTATATTATTTTATGTCAAATTTCACGGGCTAGCTTTCCTTCCGTTCCTTGAAAATTAAATAAGCAACTTCTGCTGCCCCTGAAAAAACTGTAGACTTAGAGATCTTTGCACAATAATGAATATGAATTTTTTTCATATTTCATTCTCAATTTCATTATTATTCAGAATTCCAAGACTGAAGGTGACAGTATTTTGCACTTTTCTATTTCGTTCTGACTTTGTATGTGAAGTCTGCGGAAGCCTTTTCTTTGCTGATCTCTCCTGTGAGTTCAACTTGGTAAGGTTAACCTCTTTTCCCAAGTGGGAAACTAAGGCACAGTTTTGGAGTGTTGGATACCTTGAGTACTCAAGTCTTGAGTAGCTTGAAACTTAGATCCAGCTTAGGTATAAGACAAGTAGCAGAAGTGGAAATAAGATGTCCTTAGGAGAGGAATAGCAACCCCGTCATTCTTCATCTTCACACAGCTTTTCTTGAGGGAAATAAATCAATTTTCCAATTCTGGTTTTCCCCTAAACATTTTGAGGTTTGCATGGGGCTGCTAATAGACTTTGCTATTGCTCCTTTATGAGCAGGGCTCACTCTGTCCTAGTGTCACTTCATAATTGTACTTACATAAGTCCTTTTTCACAACTGGAAGCAGGGATAGAAAAGCCTGTGCTCTGATTTACTGAAAAAGCACATCCCCTTCCTTCCCTTATCCTTGCAACTTCCTCTCTGGGGAGAACTGGCCAGTCCATTGTGATTTACACACACTCCGAGCAGAGAAAGAACTGCCTTGCCTGGCATATTAGTCACAAGCAGTGTGCTTCATCTTTTCTGGGAAGCCCCAGCCAGGAAGGAGGAAAAGGTTAAAATCAGAATTCCACCCCTTATTTCTGAACCTTGGCTGCTTCCACAGGCAGCACTCGTGGATCTCCTGGGTCTTAAAGCCACTCTCCTGCTCCTTTAGCCAACAGAAAACATCTGTTCCATTGCTCTGCTTCTTCCAAAGGTCCAGAGTGAAACAGCCACTCAAGGCCATCTTGGATGCACATGGGCAGGTGGGAGTGACATGGAAGCCCCAGCAGACCCACTGGAAGTAAGTGACTTTTTTGGCTGTTCTCTGAAGTGTTTTCTCATTTTCAGGAACACCTTGGGTTCATGCAGGTATCACATGTGTGACTTTGTAGATTGACAACTGTGGATTCACTTATGTGTTCCAGTGGACTCTTCTGAATGATTTGCACTGTTTAAGATCAGAAGAAAATGTTAGAAATATTTTTGGATATGGCATTCTTAGAAATGCTTAGAATACTTCTCCTGGCTTTTTTTTTTTTTTTCACCCTCCAGAAGTATTTCATCATTTTAATTTGTTGTTGCACAGAAGGTATGCACATAAAAGTGCAAAATATTGTCACCTTCAGTCTTGGAATTCTGAATAATAATGGAATTGGGAACAAAATACAAAATGGTTTGTTTTATTGACCCAAAAACTTCTGTGAGCAGTATTCAGGCTGGTTGGTGCCAAGTGTATATATAGTTGTGAGATGTGTGAGTTGTCTTATTCATGTCCATAGTAATATTAAATATGCAATTAAATATATGCCTAAGCAATTCAGCATCTGAATAACTCCATTGGCTGCCAGGTATCACTTCAGATAATTTAAGTTAAACATGTCTATGAACTACAAGAAGAGGGATTAAGTGTTTCCTGCCTTGGAAGTCAAGGGTTCCACATTTGAGCTCAGCAGGACTGGCCACAGGGCAAATATGTGGTCAGGATTTTTGCCTGTGAAAAGACACAACAAAACTCTTCTTTGATCTGCATTGGTATTTGGCACTAAATTCTCTAGCTGAAGAAAATTTATGACAGGAGATATTCAAGGCCTCAGAAGTGGTCACACTTTTATTCTGGTTTTTCATGTGTTGGTTGAGGATTTAGGGAGGGAAACAAAACTCCCCGAGTGGGCATCTGAACATAATATGTTCTTTTTTATCAGCATGTCTCTTTTTTCCAGTGCAGTTCTCTCTCTAATAGGTCACACGTTTGTTTTCATAGCAATCCCTAGAAACTTCTTGGAAATTATGATCTGTGACACTGCCATGACAAAAATGAGGGTTGTTGCTGTTGTCCTGTATGGGTGAACCTCCATGCTTTAAAAAACAGTTGCAGACTGATTTCCTAATTTCTCCAAATGGCCTGTTTGTTTTCTGGATTTCTTGCTTTGAGGCCACTGTGCTAAAGTTTATTACTTTGAGCCTGCAAGCACTTACCAGGGGCAATGCTACTAATTATTCTGGTTCTTGTAAATGAAAGGAGTTACTTATGCCCACTTCATGTTGTGCTTAACTTTTGTGGCTTGTACCAATTGTTTGAATTACCATCTGCAAGACAATTAAATTCCAATTTTGTGTTCTGTTCCTCAGATGGTACAAATAGATATGATTTTGTTTATTTCAGTGGTTCTTTGCATAATGCTTCAATTAAAACACAGGCTAAGCAAGGTTAAGGCAGATGTACACTTCAGAATCTGCTCTCAGTAGGTGTGAAGGTACCAAAATACAAATGCAATGCAGGAAAAAGTTTCTGTTTCAGTTCCTTTATGTGCACCTGCCAGGGCAGATGAAGCTTTACATCATAATCATGCCAAAAGCATGAATTTTTGAACATTTCTTCTCTCCAGTTAAGGCACACGTTACTGACCAAAAAGAAGACTTCATCACCCAGTTCTCTGGAACAACAGATCCTCTCACTGGAAAGACAGAGACGAGAGGTAACCTTAGATATACCCTTAACTTTTACAGATAGAACCTCGAAGTCAGACATTATCATGGAAGCAGGAAATCACTGAACATGTTACCTCTGTTAATTACACTGTATTTAAGCAGCTGTTTGTTTTATCCACCGGTCCAGCAAGGCCTGTGTTCCTTCCTCTGGGAATCTCATCCTGTGCTCTTGTCAGATAATTTCTATGTGGGTACTTTCTACTTCACATTTCTTCACAGCTTGAAGTGTGCAAGCGCTTAAAATTGTACTCAAAATTACACTTAAAACTGGTTCCTAGTTCTCTGTACCACACTAGGCAGAGTTATATTTAAAGAACTGTTCCTAAAAACAAATGATGACTTATCGTACCGTGGTTATGAATGTAGAAGAGCAGAGATTTATGTGGTGCAAAGGACAAATTTTATTAATTTTCACAGTTGTAAAGGCCATGGAACAACTGTGAGTAGCAGCCAGCGGTGTCTTGGTCACAGGTAGCAGCAGACTGGAAGCTGGTCTTTTGCTGAGCATCCTGAAGAGTGACCCTATATCCTTCAGCTCATTTGTTTGGAGTCAAAGAAATTCTAATTGGAAATCTATTTATGGAACTTAAAGCAAACAAACAGGGAAGTCCTTGGCATTCAGGAGTTGCAGCTTGGGATCAGTGCAGCGCTGCCAATGATTCACCTGTGGCTTATGGTGCGTTTGCCTGTTTCCCAGATGTTGCTTCCTGAGTGTTCCTGTGCTTTGGCTGGAATACCAAAGCACTGGCAGATGGGCTGGAAAGCTTGTCAAACCTTAAACTTGCTTTTTCTGGAATGAACTGGCCAGATGAGGAGGAGGTTGTGAACAATCATAGCTGGAGGATTAGAATGTCAATCTATTTTTGATTTATTGACAATGTTGAAATAAGGGTTATTAACTGTGACTTCCTGGTAACTACAGCTTCTGGAGGTGAACAAGCAATGGGATCATCAATTTAGAAACATGAAACAGCTCTACGAAAAGCAGGTAACACTGTTGATGACTTCTGTTGGAATATGTATGTCACCTGCTGACAGCTTAGTCTCTGTTTAAATACCACCCAGCCACAGCCATGTGGAATATCAGCCTGCAGTGCCTGCTGTGCCCAGCCCCTGCTCCTCCTCATCACATATCTGTTTGTTCTTGTCCCATCTCTCGTGCCTGGCTTGGGAAACCTGGGAGCTCCCTGGGACCTTGCTGTAATGGGGGAGCTCTCAGGTAAATCCTCTGTGAGTGTTGCCCTCTGTAAGCAGGGACTGTCAAAATAAATTGTAAATAAATACTTTTTCTTTCTTTTTTTTTTCTTTCTTCCCAACGTTCCAATTGACATGGCTTTTGTTCCTTGCTTGTTGCTGTGTGGCATCACTGCTGTAGCCATTATCATCAGCTGCCTAGCAAAGCTGACTGCTTGCAACTTTGCCTGGTATTCCCAAATATCCCAACCAACCAAGTTGGTTCATTGACTGACACTTCTCCTCTACTGCTTCCTGCTGTGAGGAGGAAGTTTACAGGATGACCTCATGTGCTTGTCAGGAAAATTTTCTCTCGAGTATTTTCCAACAAGTTTTACTGAAATCTGGATCATTTACTGCTTTGTGGGGGTTTTTTTTCCCCCCAAAAAGAAGAGGAATTCAAATGTCTCTTCCTCATTTAAAATGGAGCTGTTTTATGCCCCTGGGTAGACACCTTGGAGTTGCTGTGCCTTTGGGAACCCCCAGTCAGCCCACTGTGGTCTGTCCCTTGCTTTTCAGCTGGCAGAGATGAAAGCAAGGCTGGACGTGTCGGAGAGGAGAGTGAGTGAGCTGGAGCAGGAGAGACATCGGCAGCAGCCAGGGGATGAGAGGTTGGGAGTGCTGGGCAGAGAGAAGCCGTGGCAGGAAAAGGTAGGAGGGTGCACTCTGTCACCTCCTTTGCGCTCTGTGCTCAACACTCTCTTGCCTTTCATCATTCTCTGCTGGTGCAGGGCCAAGCGTGGGCTGTGAGATGAGATGTGGTGCTGAGGCAGTGGCTGCTGCTCTGCCTCATCAGAGAGCTGCGCATAGAGAGGGAGTCATTTCAATAGAACCTGGCAGACAGCACAGCATTAGTTGTGTGGGGGGGGGGGAAGTAAAGAGCAGATTGATACGAGGGCTGCAGAGATTTCCCTCCTTGCTGTTCAGTTCAGGGGGAATTGCTTTGTGCACAAAAATGCTATGGCTGTTTCAAATGAAACGGGAGCATGGGTGCAGGAGTTACACAAAGTGCTTGGCAATAAATACAATTCATCTCCAGACACCCAGATTTTGGTGTTGGCAGTATAGGCTATTTCAGCTCCCTGCAAATGTTAGCAATACAGTCAGTGCAGTTAGTAGGCCTGGTCAGCTGCTCGAGTGCTGTTCACCTCACCCAGACAGGGTTTGGGCTCCTCTCTCAGGACTCCTTGATCACTTGCTCTTGTGTATTCTTTTGCACCTAAAAGTTAAATCCCTAAGCTGAATTCCCACCTCAATAAAACCACCAGCCAGAGTGATCAGCATATTTATGCCTGACAAACACACAAAACTTTGTGCTCCATTTTCCAAGCCCCACGGAGAGGTGCTTCCTGTTCTCACTTTGCTCCCTGGGATCATGTACTTGATGACCTCTCACGATAGTTTCTGGCTGGTGATCTAATGGCTGAAGTTGGGCTTCTCTATTCATTTGGTCACTTGAATCAAATCTGCAAACAAGTGGCAATCACATCACTTCCAGTTTCAGATAAGATGTGAGTTACCTGCTGCAGGAAAAGAAGTGCAAAGCCCTCAGCTTATATCTACATAAGCTGAACATTCATCCTACTCACTTATCCATTGGTGCTAGCTAAGCATGTACTTCATTTCCAACCAAGGGGACTCTGTACGTGTTTTAAAGCAAACTAAGTCATTATGTACTTGCTGAATCACTCCTTATATGTGCTCTGAGTGTGGATTCAATGTGAGACAATCCATCTTCCTCTTCATATTACTGCCTGACTTTTAATATATGATATCTGGGGAAAACAGCCCTAACTGCCTTTTTATAAAGATAAGGATGAGAGTACACTCTGCAAAAATTTTTTACTACATACATGAATAATAAATGACAATGTAACCCAAAAATTTCTTAGGAGAACAGGTTAACCTGCATGTAATTTCAGCCTTAGATCAGCAATTTCTTTAAAAGTTATTTATTTTTCTTCTCCCTGGGCATGTCTATGTGCCCATAGACAGGAATTAAAGACCAGCCTAATCACTGGAAAGTCTCGGTGTGATAACACTTAAGAAGTCAGTGTTGAATAAGGAGCAATAAGACGTAAGAATTCAGATGGTTCAAAAACCTGAACTAACTGGAAATACTTAGGGGTAAATGTCCAAGTTCCTGGAGGTACCAGCCTTTGAGAAGGAGAATGTGTGCTAGGAGCTGGGAAAAGATACCATTCATATGGTGTCCTATGCATGTGATTGTTTGATCTCAATTTTTTTATCCACATAAAGCAGCTACAGAAAGATATTTGAAATACTTTACATCTGTCAGAACATATGACTGTTATGTTTCACGTGTCCAAACAGCTTTGTTCCAAGACCAGTCTGGCAAAAGTGGGCTAGTGAGGAAGGTGTTACTCTGCAAGGGAAGCTTATGGGATGCCATTTGCTTCAGAGTCTCAGCTCTCTTCAATGTAAACTGAAAATACCCACTGTGAAAGCCATAGAATAAGAGAGTCAAACTTACAAGTTGGAGATGTGCCTTGATAATTCTTAAAGTACCACCTTGGAAGGCTCGTGTTTAACTCCTGTTGCAAGTAGGGACATCTTCCTGGTAGTTTGCTGG
This sequence comes from Pachyramphus minor, assembly GCA_013397135.1. Classification (NCBI taxonomy): domain Eukaryota; kingdom Metazoa; phylum Chordata; class Aves; order Passeriformes; family Tyrannidae; genus Pachyramphus; species Pachyramphus minor. The sequence goes on from VYXB01005587.1 coordinate 1,797,009, forward strand.
GAAGGCAACAGTGTAGGCATATGCACTAGGAATGACCAGGTTAAAATTTAACAACTGTGATGGGGTCAAAAAAAGATGGATTTTTAAGCCCTGATTGGTTGCATGGTAAATCTAGAGTGGGCTGAGACCTGTCTCAGTCTCTCCTATAGTGAATAAAGCCCAAAGACTAGGTGACACTGAGACCTGGTTTTGTCTTTAGTGTTGGGTGGCATTGGGAAGGCTGGGACTCCTCCAGCATTTAGCCTTGGCCTTGTATGGTAAATACATAGGAGAAATGCAAACCTGGGATAATTGTCTGTATGACTGTGCTCTGCTTGGCCTGCCAGCTTTCTCATGCCTCTGTGTGACTGCAGAGAGCAGGGATTTAGCCTGGTATGTTGTCTCTGTTGAGTGAGTGGTCAAAACAATTGCTTCCGACTTTGTCATATCTGGGTTTCCTGACGATCCGCCTTCCAGTTGCCTCCCTTCCCAGCTGCACTTGGGACAACAAAAACGCAACACATCTGTCAGGCAGAGGATACGCTAAAAATTGTTCTTGAAAAACGTTTCCATCTGCATTTCAGCAGCATATCTCTGTGTTTTTGCATCCCAGAAAGAAACAAAGGTCATCAGTGAAGCTCTCCATGAGCTGAGGGAGGAGAACAAGCTGCTGAAGCAGAAGAACGCTGCCATGGTTAGAAAGAAGGAGCACTATGAGGGGGAAATAAACCGTCTCAATAAGGTAGGAGCAGGAGTGAGCTGCTGACCAGGAGCTGTTCCTTTAATTCCAGAAGCTCTCTTGTCAGGCAGTGACACTACCAGACACCCATCTTTTCAATGCTGGGTGAACAAGGTAGCAAATCACGGTCACTTTTTGGGAATTAGGGAAACAAGCATGACCTGATGGCAACTAATACCTGTTCCTGGCAGGTGGCAGGGCTGCATTGCAAAGAGGAAAGTTAACGGAATCTTTGGCTTCTCCTGTGAAATCCCTCCACAGGTCATTCCTAAGCTCTTTCTACATCCTCCCTCCTTAGAACAAAAGGGAAATGGCACAAAGGTGACTTCATGCACCGTGGTTAAAAAGAAGTCACACAGTTTTAAAACTGTTGTTTTACTTATGTTCTGTGTTCAAGAATAATGGCTTTTGTTCACAAGATGCAGTCCTGTCTTACTGTTTGTACCCATACATATGTGTGTATATTCATGCATATAAGTATTACTTATGTAATACTTATTATTACAGTGAGACATATTATTTATGTCTCGCTGAGGAGATTGCCATTAAATAGCTAAATGGGATTTTTTTTTAACTGAGGAAAAGTAATAAATGTAATTTTGTTTAATCCGAAGATCACATAAAGCAGTGGGTGTTTTCTAATAATTTTGTATTTCATGGTGAACCACAAACACTTCCTGAGGAAATGCACTGCAGTAAGCACTGCTGTGTAATTTTAAGTGGTTTAACAAGCTAAAGGGCCATGATGTGCAAAAGTCAAAAAACCATGTTTGCCATAACAAAAAAATCTGTCAGAACATATGATCTCTAGCTCTTTTGGAAATGCATTGACAGGACTTGCTCAAAGCCTCAGTGTAACTTTCATTCAAGGTTCTTTCACTTTGTTTGTGAAACAACTTATTTCAATGTTTTCTTTTGCTGCCTTATGATGTGCAAAATAAGACAGATGGGTTAATAAATAGATCATTGTTTTAAATGAAGCATCAATGTCATGTAACACACTTTCCCAACAGTAATTTACTGATTTGCTGTGTATTTGCATCCTTCAAATCTCACGTCGTGAATGCACATAAGACTGGAAGGGACTTTTTTAAGTCTAGTCCCCTGCTGTTGCAGGTTCAGCCACTTGAAGTTATTACAAATTTTCTGCTACCAAAAACTTTTTCGTCTTTTATTTGAAATGATAAAGCAAAGGCTCACAGTACTGCTTCCAAATGCAGTTTAAAAATAGTCTTCACCTTATTTTTCTCTGCTGTTAACCTTTTGAATATTGAATTTTCTGGATTTTCATTTTTTCCCCATCCATAATCCCGAGATGTAGAACCTCCTCAAAAAAGTATTAAAAAGTATCACAAAGGAGCAAAAAGAAGGTTAATCAGTCAGGAATCTGTATCTTCCAACTCCCATCTTGAAGTTCAACCTTATTTATGTATTGACATGGAACACAAGCTTTGCCACTATTATACCAATTTCTCTTCTGCACAATCCTTAGGGACAGCAGCTCATCAGATAAGAAGCCTTCCTCTTCTATGCCTTCCATGGAAAGGGCTTGTTTTTGTGTGTGGCCTTTTGATAATTAATTAAAAATTATTCCAGTCCCAGGGAGAGCTTTGCAATGCTGTTAAAAATAACCAAAATCTGCAAAGAGCTGTGGCAGAATTTCGCTATAAAACTGAGCAAGAGTGGTGCAATGTTGTGTGTATTCCTAACTCCCTCTAGTGACAAGCTCTCGAGACTACACGGAATCCTCTCAAACAGGAGGGTTTGCTCTGTTCCAGTTCAAGAAATCTGTACTTTAAGTGCAAAAAATATTTCAGTCCCACTTCACCGTAGTCACATTTTTAGGCCATCTTTAAATACTGCTTTTGTTTTCTTGGCGTTTTTTTGTTTGCTTGCCTTTGGCCTCAGCTGAGTTTAGGCACCTGTCTGTTTTCCCAAATTCCAGCTTGCACAGGGAAATGGTATTTATGGCTGAGATTTGCAGCTGTGCCTTCCGTAAGTAAATATTGTATATGGTTATAAGTAAAAGCACAGTCCCCTAAATGACACTGAGTCAAATTCATGGATGTAGTGTGGTATCTTTGAAAATGTGGACCTAGTCATGGGTATATGTTATTCATGGAGTTTATATCCAGTGTTTATAAAGGTAGCAAATGCAAGCGAAGGAAAAACCTCTTTCCAAGAATTTAAAAGGGTATTTTTTTCCTTTTCAGGTAGTGAATCTCTGTTTAGTATTTTTGCTGTTTGATATTACAGGCCATTCTGGTTGTGTTGAAAAAGCAGCACCCACCTGTCCTTGGGACTTCCCTGGAGAAGGGTGACAGGAACAGCCTTGAGGAGATGAGAACTCAACTTGAAGTGCTGAGACAGCAGGTAAGAACAGCTGGAATTAAGCCTGGCTGGATTTCACACAGCATAATTTTGCCTCGTCTCCCAAGAATTCTGCCTGGTAGACTTGGTGTTCAGAGTTTTTGAAAGGAAACCTTGGAAAACTAGAATGTTGGCATTGCAGTTGTCCAAAGTGTGAGGCAAAACATATGCATCCATAACCTACATCCCAGTCTCTATAGATGTGTGTTTATTTCTTTTTAATCTTTGTTCTGAACAATTCAAGTGCTTTGTGCGCTGCCCTTCTTTCCATATGAAAGGACCTGTTTAAAAAACATTATATTTTTCTAATAATTTTACATTTGGGGTCTGGACAGTGTTGGGGTTAATGTTATTGACACACAAATGGATGTGATCAGAATGTGAATTTTATTCAATGGGAATAAAATACTTGTTTCTGTCACGTTTGACAGCAGAGCCAGATTTTGCTCTCTAATGTAATGCTTGCCACATGCTAGAGAACAAAATCCTGCACTTGATTGTACAGTAATGACTTATTTCATTCTACACAATAAAATAGAGTAAACCAATTTTTTTTTTTTCCCCCAGAATTCTCATGGGGTATCCATTTTATGAATGTATTTTTCTGGTTGTATAAAATCAGTACAGTGAGCCCAGAATGCTCATAGACAAAGTGGAGCAGGAGGCTGTAACTGTATGGAGAGGGGACTCCTGGGACAAAGAGTGGCGTGGCAGGGTGTCACCAGAGCTTGGTTGTCATCAGCCCATCCCTGCTCAGGACAGGAGAGATGAAGGCATTCATTCCTTGGGAGGTGTCCCCCTCTTCCTCAGCGCAACAGAATATACGAGGGGTTCCCTTGCAACTCCACTGGGTTAGACGGCTGGGGAGTGAGAGGTAGGGAGGTGGGACAGAACTGAGAGAGAAGAAATGAGGAAATACTGAGGGGGGAAGTGTGTTAGATGGACAAGGGACACGGGGATTTCAGCTTTGCCTCTGCTTTGGAGGGTCAGGGGTGTGCAGGCCTTCTCCACACATGGGCTGTGGAGTAGAGTCCCCCCACAGCCACACAGAAAGCCTTTGTTCCTTTTCAACGGTGTTATTCAGGAAGGAGGTTCTATCTAGTGGGGACCATCACAGTCCAAAAAAACCCTTGCAAAATTAGCTGCAACAGGCAAGTTGTGAAAATCATTTATAGAGCCCTTTGTTGATTTTTTTTTCTTCCCCTGAGGTATTAACATTTCTTTAGTCCTTCTGTGAAGCCGTAGTGCTGCTGCAAGCAAAAGGAAAACTGGATCTATCCAATGGGCAGGACATGAGCCACAGAGAGCAAGGCCTTTGGAAACAGACTGTCAGCAGCTGTAGGGAGCAACCAAAAGGACATGAAAGGGCTTCTGAAAGTTCTGGTGGTGGTTCCCACCCAAACATGCCTTTGCTGTTATTTGTCAGTAGAAGTGCCACCAATCTCCAGTTCCTCACCAGGTGGATTCCTGCCCATTAGCTGGAGCATTCAGCCAGTCAGCTTAACACCAAATAATTGACAGATTTGTGCTTTGCTTCTGCTGCCTGAGTCTGGGGTGGTCAGACATTTCTTAGTGGGATGAAGCACTATGATTCGTGGGGACATAAAAAGAGCTAAACCATTCTATCCCTCATCATTTGAAAGGAAGCTTATCTTCTAGGAACCAGGTCAAACATCTGTATTTGCATTTTGAATTGTGTACATTGCATTCCCCTCTGCTTCTCCACTGGGGCAGGGAGGTTCTTCCCCAATTGTTTGCACCTGAGATACAGAAGGGAAGAGAAAACTGGAAAAAATTTTGGCAAAATCTTTGTCCTGCTACTGTTAATCCATTAAAAAGCTTGATATTTGTATTTGCTGTCTTGTTTATAATATTTAAAACTGATATTTGCCAGACAGCCTTTTAAATTTCGAGGGTCTACAAATAGTGAAGCTGTAGACTGTTTTGATTGACAGGTGCCATTGGAGAATAGTCATTACTTGTCATTTTGTATGGGGCATAAAAAGAGACGAGGCAAACTTGTCCAGTGGAGTGATTCCTTTGGAATGCACTGCACTGCTTGGGCAGTGTTTAAAAAGCAACCAGACAACGAAAGTGGAGGAAATGGCTCTGAGATACACAGCCTTGGTATTAACAATTGCAGGTACAAATATACGAGGAAGACTTCAGAAAGGAGAGATCTGACCGAGAAAGGCTCAATGAGGAGAAAGAAGCACTGCAGAAAGTTAACGAGAGATTGCAGTCTCAACTGAATAAACTCAGCTCTCAGGTATGAGGCAAAAGAAGGCTCCCACTGCCAGCACATGTGCATTTTATTTTTATTTTCTCACTTTCCACACAACTAAAGGCTTTCTGGCTTCCATTGGATTTTATATGAGGTCACCACCTGGGATGAAATCATTCTGAAGTAATGCAGTAAGAAGATGAGAAACGATTAGAGAAGACTTCCAAAATGAGTAGATGAAGGGAGTATTTATTGCAGAAAACTTTTCAAACATATCTTAAAATGGAGGCGAGGTGGGGGGGATATGACCAAAAACAAGTCCAGAGGACTTTGGTTGTTTCACTGGCACTTGATATAAGAGTTATAACATCAAACAAACTTTTGAAATGAGGAGCTTCTGTAGTTAACCCTGACCTTTGCAATTGAATTACAGGGATGGTAATATCACTGAGGAAAAAAATGGGCTCCATACAAATGAGCTGAGCAGCCACCGCAATAATTTTTTCTTGCAACATCCTTTTTATCTCTTCAAAGTAGTGTCAGTAGGAAGCCATAGTAAAATCATGGCATACAAAACTCTGAGTGTTCTCAATCCCCATTAAAAAAAAAAAGATGAAATTTTGAGGTTTCCTGTCTTGACAAAGTTGTGCAATATTTTAAAAGAATGGCTGGTTACCAACATGTTCTGTGATGATTTATTGTCCTCCCCAACATTGTTGTGAAACAGAAACTTCAGTATTGACTTATTCTCAACCAGCCCAAGCATCAGGACTAGTAAGATCTTGCTATAGTATCAGAGGCAGTGAATAGGGAAGTCTAAAAATAGGGCTGAAAGGCCTTTCCCAGTCCTCCCCAGGAGGATCAGGAGAAATGCCAACACCTGAAGGGCTGTACAGGTGCAGTGTAACAGATGTGTACAACTTGTCTGTCCCTGCAGTGCATCCACAGTTCACACTGGAGGTCTTCTTGTTTGTCTCTTCCTGCCTGGGGATTTGATTAAACAGAGCTTTAGAAGAATTTTAAAGATGAGAGCAACCATACAAAATATTTATTAATTTGTTTTCTTAAGTTGAATCATTTAGTTGTGACTCACAGAATCACAGAATGTTAATCATCTTTTACCCCTCCTTGCTCGGTCCTGAGGCAAATTCCTGTTGACTTTACTGTAATGCAGAGGGCCTAAAGGAAAGGCAGGCCTAAATCTTGAGGCTATTGGCTTTGGTCCTATATTAAAATTATTTACTTTTCTTGTCATGCAAGTGTCCATATAGTTCTGCTTCAAATTATTGAAACCTACCATGTGTAATGAAGGTATATAATACTTGAACATAGAACACACCCAGAAACACGCTTGTCATATCTTGAAACCAGTATTTTCCTCACTTAAAAAGTGCCAGGACTCTGGTGTGGTGCTTTCTTAAATAATTCTTAAACAATAAGTAGTCAGGAGGGGCTAAACAGGCAGCATTGTGACCCCGTGCTGAGAGAGGAGGGTTTCTTCCACATTGCTTTTGGTTGGTGAATTTGTACTTGAATATTCTCTTGGTCATTGTATCCTGCTGATGATGCATTTCTTCTTATTTTTGTGACAGACAAAAGACCTCCCAGCACAGCCTGAGAGGCCCAGTTACCCACCTCCACTTTTCCTCTCACCCTATGTGAATTATGGGAGGTGTGGCATGGTCCTTCACTATGCAGATCCTCAAGTACAACCAGGGCCTTGCAGGGTACATGAACAGCAGCAGCACTTGGTAAGATTCCCACTGCTTCCCGTGTCTCAAGGACACTGATTTTCTCTCGGTATGGTGACCATGGAATAATGGGTGCTATCACAGTGCCATCCACACCAGCAACTGAATCTGTGGTTTCGTAGTTTGTTGTTAGTTCCAGATCAGTATCAAATTTACTTTGTCAAACACTGTTTATCTATAATGCCACTCAGAAGAAAAAGGAACATTTTGTAAGGAACATTTGTACCTTAATTAAAAAATTATTTTGTTGGATTGGAGTCTTGCTGATTCCTTAGATAAATTTACTTCCACAAAACACATTCAGAGCCCTTTCTAGCTGTACAGCTGCCCACATTCAGGAATATGGATTTGCTCTCTGGAGCCTAGTTCTGAGCCTTCAACCTACAATAATAAAACAATACAATAACAAAAAACAAATCAGCAGAAGTGGAAGGTGTATCTGAGTGTGGCTAACACCATGGGAAATTGGCCTTTTTTCCTGGCACACAACAGGGTCCTGTCTTCCTCAGCATGAGGAAAAATAGCTTTGCACTGGAGCAAGGGGGAGTTACCTTTCTTTGAAGCAGTGTTTTCCTTGAAATAGGTATTTCTGAAGTGCTCTGGGTTATCTAAGTGGGCTGTGCTTGTTCCAATCTAGTAAGAATGCATTTAAACATGGTGAATGTCATTTTAAATACTCAATGTCTGTTTCTGATTGTAAAGCTGTCACATATGGAAAGATGCTCATTATTTGGGAAGTTATAGCCTTTTGAAAAAGACATGCAAGGCTGCAGAAATCCAATGGAAAGGCTGCAGTTGGACAAGTAATTTCTGTGCTTCAGGAGTGTGCTTATCTGCCTATCTATCAAAGTTGGAAGTATTGCAGAATGTTTTTCACTGCAATTTGGACACTGGCCCAGATTATTTTGGCTCTTCTCCCTGAACTTCCATCATCTGGGTTTCTCGTTCTGTGAGGGATCACTGGGTTTATAGCCCTGCCGGAGCGCCCGAGTCACTTTGCCTGGTTGCTTTGGAACTCCCGGTTTCATTCTGACCCTTGTTTGAAAGGCTGTGCCTGGGTGAGTGCAGCCTTGCTGCTCTGAGCTTTAGGAGCCTCCCTGAGCAACTTGTTAGCAGTGAAGGAAGGTGTTAGAATTTAATGAGTGTCCTGATACTTAATCCTGGGTGTTTAGTCTGTGCTTTTGCTTTTTTGGTCTTTTTATATCTTGCACCTTTTATTTCCTCTTTACACTGGTAATGGAAACATTTTGTTTAGTTTTGTTTCTGAAATTCATTCCCGTTTGTGTGGTGCAAGTAGGTGTGAAAGAGAAGAGTTGATCAGAGAACATAAGATCCACTAGAAACTCAAAAAAAAGTAATGCAAATAAATGTAATTTGAGCCACTGGTGGGAAAACTACCTGTGCTAGAAGCAATGCAGTCTTGCTTTGTGTCAAAGCCTATTTTTTTTGCCCATAAGCACAGAATTAGTGAACAATTCCTGTGAATGGTACAACTGAAGTGAAAATACAACAGCTCCTTCTTTCCCGAAGGATGAGAGCGCACTGTGTAAGTGCGGATGACGGCAAAACAGAAAGGTTAAATCTGTTTTCTGTATCTACAGCTTCATCCTGCCATCTTAATTTAGGCAAAACTTCTTTAGAATTCTCTGAAATTTGTTGCCTACAGATTGGAATCTGTAAGATTCCCCTTGGCATGACTCAGGATTTTGTCAGAGTAATGTCTGCAAAACAAGAATTATTTTTCCAGTTTAGCTAATTTGAAACCACAGTTACCTGGAATTTGACAAGCTTGCATGTACTACTTACACCACAGACAGCCTAACCTGAAATGTCTGGTCCCAAAGTTATTTTATCTGGTGGTAGTTTGCAACTCATTTACTACAGTGTGTGGTATATATTATAATGCAACTAAACTGTATTTCTTTCCTGCAAGATTTCCCTGGACAAAACTGTATTTGCACGGACATAACCTTCCCAATACTTTTTCTTATAAGAAAGATGGGAATTTTTTCTACCTCACAATATTTTCAGTAACTTATTAACAGCTAGTGGTGTGAGGAAAGGGAAGGGTGAAGGGAACTTTATTCCATGGCTAATTCCTGTCCCACTGAAGTATGTTACAGGTGTATTCGAACTGGAGCAGCTTCACCTGGCAGATGCACCAGGTTTCTCTGGGGTGTTTTAGTACAGAGATGCCTGCTGGTATCTTCTTCACTTTAATCCTTAGCTCTTTTAAAATCTGAATTGGTTCTGTGAGTGTTTCTTTTGACTTTTGGGATCTAGAAAGGCTTACACCAGTATTTCTGATGGGTGCAGCACCTAAACCCCATGCCATAGGAAAGGAAACAAGCTGAGAGACTGGGATCAGTGGAAACATAAAGCTGAATATAAGATTTTTGTGGTAAGCTGCTTTTGTATGACTAATGAAAAGCTTCACAGCAAAATTATATTTTTATCATGTCTCTGTTCTTCTGTTTGAAGTGTCTATGAAGGCCATATTGCTGCAATAATGTTTTATTGTTCTGTGCAGCCAGACTATCAGTGGTATGTTCCTGACCAGCTTCCGCCAGATGTGCAGCAAAAGGCAGATGGTAAGACAGCAGCTGTTCAGAGCACATATTAAATGTACTTGTCTTTTAAATGGAGGCCTTTGAGCGATGCAGAGTAAACTTTCCTATCTGTTGAGTGCCTATGCGACAGCTTTGCCCTGGAGAGATTGTGGTCTGTACCACGCAGGTGAGGTTTCTAATGTAACACCACCTATGCTACAGCTTTCAACTTCACTGCAATTCATAAAATGTCTCTATTACAAGCTATAAGATCACACATTTGCCCCATTAAACACCTGGCAATAATCCTAAAGAAAAGATATTCTCAGAATTCTCCTTAGAGCTTCTGTTGCTCCAGCTAAGACCGAATTTGATGATGTGCCAAACCTGGGGGCCAGCATGGGTTTAGAAGTCCTTGGTAACAAAGTACAGGCTTTAGGATGTTGTTTCACCTTAAGGGCAAAATGCCCATTGCTATTCTTGATCTACTCTGGTAGTTCAGGGCGCCAGGTCTGAAAATAAAGCCATGTGAATGAACAGAGTTAAAGAATTGCTACAGTGTCAGAACAAACTATTCTTTTTTTTTTTTTTTGGAAGCCAGGAGGAGTATTTAGTATTTGTACCTGGATTTGAAACCATCCCTGGTTGTTCTGAAGTAGTTGTTTTAGACCACTCAAAAGATGATGGATGCCAGAGAGCACAAGGAATCTCTTCTGGGTGGCAGTCTCCCATTCCATGGTGTGAGTGGGTACCATATGGGGTGGCAGGGACTGGTGAGTCCAGAAGCTGTTTGTATAATCTAGAAGAAGAAGATGGCTACAGAAGAAGTATTCTGTTATTTATTATTGTCCACATTTGCCCAGAAGAAACAGTAGGGTGGGAATGGACCTTGCCAAAATGGCTGATGAGCTTCCCGTAATTACATGGCAACTGTGTGGAGGGTTCTGATGTGGTCACAGGGAAAGTAGAGCTGTGACTGCACGAGAGAACAGAAGATTAAATTTGCTGTTCCTCCCACTTAGACTTGAGGTGATTTACTGCACCAGAGGATACGGGGAGGATGTTTGTAACAGGGGATGAAACAAGACCACCAACTTCAGCCATGGGTCGGGGCAGTGCACTTAGGGGATCTGAGGAGAGTTCTTCTCTTACCCTTCTTGACTATGACTTGATTTCTGGCTCCCTGAAAAAAAAAACCAACTTTTAAAAACCCATGCTCTGTCTTTCTATTACTGTTCCTTGCCCAGAACATCCAAACACCTCCTCAATGGGACAGTGGGTAGGACACTTGGAAACTTTCCCCGCCCTTTTTTATTGCAGTCCCTCATTTCTTAATGAGTCCCATCACAGCACTGGATGTCTGCTTTAACATCTTTAGGGCTCTTTTTATCTTGGCTGATAAAACAAAGATGATTTTATTAGCCATTGGTCACACAGAAGTCCAGCTTCTATCCATTAAAAGTCACTAGCCTGGGTTTATGTATTATATATAGTGATCTCTATTAAATCTGCATGTAAGTATTTTGAGAAAGGTTTCAAAGATGGAAACCCCAAGAATATGTGATGACAAAGTATTCCAATGTTCCAATTTCTTTGTTCTATTTTGTGCAAGTGCTAATTACACTGGTGGGTTTAAATGAGCCAGTATGTGCAGCAGCATTCCCGAATCTCATTTCTCATCCTTCATTTTCTCATTAGATGATAAACTGACCGATAAATCTTATCTCTGCTGAGCTAGGACCTCATTACAGAAAAACAAATCAGCAGCACAGCAACTTTCAGGCATGAAGCAGTTTTCTTTAGGAATACTATTTTAGTAGATTGATATTTCTAAGGAAAAGCCTTAGTTTTCCTTACCAAAATTCCCTTTGACACCGGGCATTTTTTCTTAAGTCATAATTATAAAATACAGATCACAGGTTGTAACTTTAGAGCTGAACAGAAGTGAAATGAGTTGGGAAACTCATATTTTTTTATAATTTTGTTCTCCAGACTGCTGTTTTCCCCAGAGATGTGTTTTGGTAGTTGGCAGAGGATCACTTAAGCACAAGCCTGTGGAGCAATGTTGTGTCCAGCACTGAACTCTCGGGGTGGTGTGATGGTTTGGATCTGGCACTTTTTGATTTGAGCACTTTCTAATTAGCTGGAAATAACTTAATCAGAATATAGGAAGGATGAGAGGAATGAGGTGAAGGGAGAAAGAAAAGCAGCCCTCAAAAAACTGCTTAAAAACTCAGATAACTCATACCAGAGTTTGGCGGGTCTGTGAACATAAGGATTTCTTCTCCATATCTCCCTAAACATTAAATGTGCTGTCTGAAAGCAGGCAGGGGAAAGATGGATAAGAATATTTTGTGTCCAGCCATGCTCCACAGGTGGGATGCTATGAAGATCAGGCTACCAGGTAAAGACCATTCAGGGAGTTCTCACAAGGCAACCACCTGCAAAGCAGGATTAGGGGAAATCATCCGAAAATTCAAAGGTGTTTCCTTGAAGGTCCCAATAAAGAGGGAAAGGCAACTGATAGGAGAGAGGAAGAGATTAAGGAAGAAGATGATGAGATATTTTCTTACTGCACTGGCAATGTATTTCCAACAGAATAACTCTTCTTTCCACCTCTGGGCTGGTCCCTCCTCAGGGTCTTTGCTGTGCAGGAAGCCTAGTCCTAAACTGTGCCTAAATTCTTCCATCTTAGCCTTGTTCAACCAGCAACGCTGTCTTTGGAGAGACATGAGCTCCTAAGTCTCTCTGTGCTCACTCAGTGTTCCTGGAACTGGTTTCTGAGCTTTTTTGGTCTTGGTTGTGTGGTTCTGTTTGGGTTTTGGGAGGGATCTGAGTTTAATTTTTAAGGAGCAAGGTGGAAAGCTTTCCAGCAAATGTACTTAATGTCACTTCATTTGGCAAGAAGTGCTGACTTCCTTCCTATCCAACTGTGCAAAATTGAAAAGACAGTTGAAAAAAAAAAAAGATTGTTTTTGGAGATTTTCCCTGAATCCAGTTTTTAAATGCAAAATTCTCTGGAAAAGAAGCTTATTGCTCAGAAGCCTACTCAGAGCGAGAACCCTTTTGCATGCCACGACTGCTGGCATGTCCTGCCTTTTCCTCTTTCAAAATTAATCTTGCTGCATTTGTTTTCTTGGCAGAAAGATTCTCAGCACATGTATTTAAGGACCCTTCAGAACATCATATATAAGTAATGGATTTCTGTGACCTGAGCTGTATGTTTTATCTTGGATCCAGTTGTGCCAGGCACAGGCCCAAACCAAAATATAGCCCTTGGCTTAATCTTGGCACCATTTGAGAAAGCAGAAATCAACCTGCAGAGCCCTAAGGATGCCCAGATGAGCACACAAAGCAGCAGGATGTGCCCACTTACTTTCATTATAATCTCATCTCCTTTTCCCTTTCCACACTCTGCTGCTTTCCAGATTTTTGCCCTCAAGGTACCTAATTTGCTGCTAATGTTGTTATAATTACAGCTAATTGGAAGAAGAGGAGGGAGAAGTGTGGGGTTTTTCCACTGAAAATAATCACATCTGTAGGGAGAGGGGAAAAAAGTGAAAAAAACTGAAAAATGGATTTGTGAACATCTTCAATGAAAACCAGACAGGAAAAAAAAGTCAATTAACTGACATCTTAATTTTCCTGGAAAAAATCCCAGACCCTAGACATTTCTGGTATTAGCCTGTTCTCAGTGCGTATGTTACATAAGAAATTACCAGTGCTCCCAAGTAGTCAAGGCAGATTTAATTATCAGCTTTGCCATCCCCATTGGGAATGAAGATGTGGTTATTTTCGGGATTTTTATTGATACAGCTTGATTTCAGCTACTGCAATGTAACAGAAGGAGCATTACCACACCTGTGGTTTCTAACTGCAGGGCCTGTCAGGTTGCCTGTTTTGGAAAGGCATTGCTTTTAAAAGCCAGCTTTATCTACCTTGCACAAACATGGCCCTTTTGGACCAGGTTTTCTGTGGTGTCCATTTGGATCTCCTCAGCCCTGTGGGTTTGGAGTGAGTGAGGGGGTTACTCTGTGTAGCAGCTGCAGAGCAACTCTCCAAGGTGAATTCAAAACCCCACTGGAAACATTTTACTCTTAATGTTTCTCTTGTAACTGAAATATTGTGTGCACTTGCATGTGTGTTACCAGAGATGCGTAACAGCATTTCTAAAATCTTTTGAAACTTCAGGAAGCACGTGCTACACCAGCAATAGCATATTTCCTTTCTGCAGTTTTGCTTTTTCCTGGCTTGAGTGAGTTACTATCAAACACGTTTTTGAGCCACAGACACCTGCTTAGCCACAGGTACTGCTACCTAATTGTTCACCCTTCATGCTTTCCTGGGTGCCCATGTTCACCTAGGAGCCCTGTTGAATGTCAGCTGAGCTTTTTAGAAGCCTACTAAGGTTTTACAGGGGGGTTTAGGTCATTAGACCCCAATGTTTGCTCTCTATAAACCATCAGGACTAGATGAAAGTTGAGAGAAACTACTGGTGCACTCTGACATGTGCACCCTATTTTGCTTCTTCACTCTTACTGCCCCTGTAGTGAATTGACTACAGTCTTGTAGGGATGTGTAGTACTGACTTTAGGGGGGTGTGTGTAAAAGTGTTACAAAACAGAGGGAAATTAATTGTGAGTTGTTTTTCTCAGTCTCAAAATAATTCCTGTGGATTTACTCATGCAGATTCATCCTTGGAGAAGGGAGCCCAGCGCTGACAGCCCGAGACCTGGAGAAGTGTAAAGCAGAGGCTGCAAGCAAGTCTTGTTACTTCATTATTCTGTTTTCTTCTGGTTTTATTTTTTTTTTTCCCCTCAGCTCCTTATCTCTTCAGTGCATGTGATTTATGTCTGGTGAAACCCCTGTGAGGACAATAAAAAAGCAGATCATACAGGCTGGTGATCCTCAGGATCCCATTAAACTCTGCTGGGAAGCGTTACTGCCCTTTATTCTGAAGATGCTGTTTATGCTGCCTATGAGAATCTGTTAAAGAGCCTTATGAGAAAAGATGCAGCCCTTGCTGGGGATTCAGAGTGTCACACCTGGTTTGAATCTGAGAGCTTATAAATTCAATAGTGTTGTGGTTTTTATTGTTGTTGTTTGAGAATCATAGAGGGGGTTTTATTTGATTCCAGGAAATGATTTGGTGATATATCATCTCGAGTTCTGTCATCTTTTACTTGGTTGGTAAAAAGAAAATCTGCTTCACTGTTTGAACACAGTTGTGTAAATATAATCAGGGTACCACTGATGCCAGACCAGGTAAAAGGTGCCCCTTTCTGAGTCCAGGTCAGCTCTCATTTTGTTTTGGCTCTAGAATTATATGAAAAAACCCCCACAGTTTATTTTCTGAGTGCACTTATTTGTATCAGAAGAATTTTAGTAGAAATATTTAATGGGTTTAACTTCTCAGTGAATATGACTTTGTATTTCCAAATGATTCTTGTAATGAATCTGAACATCGTCCTGTACCCTCTAACCCAAGAATAAAAGCTGGCTTTTTAAAGTGAAATTGTATTTAGATGATTAAATTTTTTTAGAAAATTATGGTGTGGGGGTGCTCAGCAAATATTACTTCATAATCTACTTGCAAGATTGTCTCTTCCCTTCAGGCTTTTAAGAAGGCAGCTGTTGGGAGACAGGTTCCTGAACCTGCTGGGACCCCACCTGAAAGAAGCATCAGATTTTTGCCATGAAGCCACATGACAGTCCTGCCTGCTTTCCTGATAGCTCACGAGTAGTTTATGTGGATCGAAGTTCCCACATTAATAGTTTTTGGAGCTGTGCAAAGTCGTCAGCTACAAGATTGCCTGCTTGTGTCATTTCTGCTTTTAGAACAGGTATTTCCCTTCCCTTCCATAGACAAAGGCCTGCGCATTGAAATAAGAACCTTACAGGATTAAACATGTTCAGCATTTGATTTTGGACTCAATGGGGAACAGTCCATGGGAAAGGATTTTTCTGCTTTTACACTGTAGAGAGATTCTGCCGACATGGATCCAAGCAATGACATTCCTAACCCACAGTATGGACTCAGGGAGAATACAAGCAAAGCACTGAGCAGAGCAGCCTCTGGAGGGAAATTGCTTTTCCATGAACTATTGAAAATCAGAGTTTGACTGCAACACTGGCTACAGAATAAACTCCTGGGTCTCTGTAAGAGAGAGGAGTTTTTATCTGTGCATGGCTTTGGAGCTGGCCTGCAGACACCACAGCAGCAGATAATTTACCCACCAGACAATGTAACTGCGCTACTCCTGATTAGTGATTTGGCTAATAAGGGTGAGATCATGGAAAATGCTAATGAGATGCCTTCGGAAAATCCAATTATAATGTAACCCAATTCAATGGGAGCTCTCAGCAGGTGACCACTGCTGTGGGCAGAGCACCCCACACTCAGAGATGCCGTGAATCCCCCAAACAGACGAGCTTCTGTGTGTGCTTGGGGGAGGCAGAAACCCCCTGTTTCATTCAGTTCCCAACCAACTAGGCAGGTTTGCTCCTGCCATTTGTGGTGCTTAACTCATCATCTGACAGCTTGTGCAAGCATTGTCTGCCCCGAGCAGACGATTCAACACAGGCTATTCACAGGAAGAAAATAGTGTTTGCAGGGCTATCTTTTTTTTCTCTGCTCAGTCACAGGCTTTTAATGTTTGTCAGGCTTGGGCACAGGACTAAACTTCGACTCACACAAATCCCAACGCCTCTTAGTGTGGGGTATTCCTTCTTTCATATGCTAGTATCTTTTAAAATGCATGTAAAATGTCTGTAAGCTGTTTTTCCTCTTGGTTTTCTTGGAGTGATGTTTGTTTCTCAAATGCAGGTGCTGCCCCAAAGGACATGCTTTCTGCAGTGATCCAGGCAACTTTGAGGGGGTGAGTTATTTTAGTTAAAATTAACCATCATCTTCTTAACAGGCTTTTTTCCTTCCCTGAGCTTTGCCAAAAATCAATATCAACGCTCCCAGTTCTCCCTTAAAGGCTTTGTGTCTTTTGGTAGTTTTTACCCCTTTCTTTTCTTTTTTTTCTGCGGTGATGAGACACCTACATATCCATGACTTGAATTTTTTTGTTTTGACTGACCACTATTTTGCACCCCAAATATTTTAAGCTCTGTGCCTTGCCAAAATTTTGTTGTTTTAAAATTGTCTTTTTCTTCTGAGGGCCTGAAGGTCTATTGGTGACAGCCAAGTCAATGCTTATTCTGTTCCATATCTACAGCTCTTTCTTTCTACTCTTAGATAATGTGTGGCATGATAGGAAGATTTCATTGGTGATAAGTAAGTTGCCTGTCTTTATAAATCACTAAATGCCATCCCTCCTAAGTCTCAGGCTGTTGTTTGCTTTAGGGAGGAAAAATTGTTACTTTGAAATTGCTGATAAAGTTGGGAGCTGTTTTAATAGCCTGAGAAACTCTGGGTACAAGAGGAGTTGGGTTCATTGCAATGCTGTAGGCAAAGCACATGGGGTGCCCCAAATACACACCTACACTGTCCTATGGGGGGAAGGCTGCATAACATGGCAACAACATGTAATTCTGAGTAATTAGGATTATGAGATTCCCAAAATTTCTCGTCTTATCTCCCTCTCTCATCTTTAGTCTAGAATGAGAAAAAGCAGGAGGTGTATGGTGATACACTTCGGTCAAGCAATCTCAGCCGCTCCAGCTATCCCTATTCTTCCCCACTCCAATGGACTGGGAATGTAATGAGCTGGAAATTCTGCCTTGCCCAGAGCACCCTATGCTGAGTTGAGAGAATATTTCTAATCAGGTTGAAGTTCTCACTCTTAATTAAAAAAAAAAAAAAAAAATCCTGAACTTTAAAAATGGTTTGTGTACTTTAACTTTGCTGTGAGAATGACAGAAGAATTCCCCTGATTTGTGCAGATGCAAGTTTACAGGTCTGCAAGACACCACAGGGGTGGAAAATATTTTTTTGATTAATAAAACACTTTCCCACCAGGAGCCAGGATGCTGGTGAATGCTGTGTTTTCACTTACAGCAGCAACAGCCCCACTTCCACCTGCCCTATAAAAGGGAAACACCCAGGTGCTTCCTGCCCAAGGGCTGCTGGTGTGAGAGCAGAAGGTCCACACTGGCCACCAAACATGCCATGGGCTGGAGGTGGTGGGAGCAGGGCTGGGGCAATGGGGGCAGGCAGGAATGTGATGGGGCACAGTTCCTCCTGCAGTCTGGCGATCGCAGGAGGAGTTCAGACCTTGCAAGACTGAGCCTGTAGATTGCAACTTTATTGGTCCAATGGGAGATACCAGACCAAGGGGGGTCTGAGGCTCTTCCCATGGCCAAGGGGAAGGATTTGGAGAAGGGAAGTCTTGTGGAGCAAAAGCAGGATGTTTGTACCTCATCACCTGCTGAAGAGAGACGTTACAGCTTTGACCAATGGTACAGCTCCTTTGTTGCCTTTTTTGCCATCTGGTTGCTTTCTTTCATTCAGTTATTTGGTTTAGCTGAGAGAAGAGAGGGAGATGTTTTAATGTTCTTGGAGGAAGTATTCATTTTGAGCCTTCCTGTGTTCAGGCTTCCTGTGTCCCATCTCTTAGTTGGGTTAATCCCAAGTTAGTCCATTTAAGGCAATGGCATTATCCTGTAGGGCTGGCACATGCATAGATTCTTTGCAAGTTGTTCACAAAACTAGCCATCTCTGACTAAATGTAGCAGTCACTTAAAACTGTTGCTCAAGGTTAGGCACAAAGCACCAGTCAGATTATGTTAAAAGTTAGGAAAAACTGCCCTTTTCTGAAGATTGAAATCAGAGCTGGTCTTTTTGTAACTCCTATTCTTTTTCCCTTTCTCTCCTCAGTGCCAAATTTGCAGCCTGTCCTGTATAGTCGTGACCCAGCATGGAATCTGTGGAAATAATGTCAGAAGAAACAATCCTAGTTATGCCAAATGGAAGGATACCAGAAAAACACAATCATCAGCACCAAAGAGCAGGATATCTCAATAAAGTCCTTTCTGTGTAAGTGACCTGTTCAGACACCAGAACAGCAGTGAATCAGCCCTTATTTTCAGGGTTCTTGTAGGAAAGAAAAGCTGTATAGGAGGAAAACTGATTTCTTATGAACTGGGATAACAATACTCTCTTATGTTGGCAGTAGCAAGAGGGGGATTATTTTATTACCTGTTCAAATTCCCCCGTGATCAGCAACAAAGTGAGTGGGGATGTCAGACAGGGGACTTGGAGCCTCCAGGGATGCACTTTCACTAGAAGGGATGGGAACTTGCTAAAATCAGGTTTGAGGCATGAATATTGCGTTAGAGTTAACTAAAAGAAGGCTCGAGTCTGGCTTAGTTATGCCAGCAAAAGTTGTTGTTCACAGGAATTGCTCCCACCCCTTACTAGTGATAGTTAAAATTCAAAGTCTGTGTGTGATGATGTTGTCCCACTGCTCATGACTCCTGAAGAGACACCTGACTTCCCTGAGGATTGGGGCGTGGTGGGATCAGAGAGCTGGTGCTGCTTTTCTACCCCTGTCTGATGAACTAATAATGCAGCACTTCGAAGCACAGCTAAGAAAGAGCTGTAAAACCGGAAAACCTCCCCACCAAATCAAGCCCACTGCATTGCAGGGTGACCTCTGAGCACCACAGTTCTGAGTGACCAGATACCTGTTGGGCAACTGAAACAGAAACACACCCCCAGAAAAAAAAAAAAGGACAATTAATCTGAATGTGCTGTTAATTTAATAGTATCCCCACATGGAATCTTAGTGCTACTATTCACAAGTTGACCATAACTTCCTACTGTTCCACAGATGCTTGTGACAGGCTCCACTTTCCATGCTCATTCCTTTGCAGTCCTGTACTTTGGAGTCACAGCAAACCATCTACTTGTCTTTTTTTTTTTTTTTTTTGTGTCAGGCCAGGTTTGCAGAAAGCAAAATTCCCAATGGAAAAGAACTTAGAAAGGTGGTGCTGTACTGCCAGGAAACCTTTCCCAAATAATTGAGTTCTTATTAATAGAAGTTTTCACCCTGATGAATGCAAACATTCAAGCTATAGCATGTTGTGTGGCTTTTTGTATCTGAAAGCACAGATAAGGGATGTGGGAAATGCAAACAAAAAAAAACTCTGAGTAGTACCTGGAAGGGGGAGGATATTAATAAGGAAGGAATATCCCTTATGAGTTTCCTGTTTGTTCTTATTCTTTCAGCCTGTTCTGCCCGAATTTGTTTAGTTTCTCTATGTAAACATCACTGTTGTTTATGAGCAGTATTTCATTTTGTTTTATTTGGATCAGCTCCACTAAATTCCTCAGGCTACTTTAAACTTTGACATATTAGTCCCTGAAATTCTGCAGACATTTTGCCTCTGAAATCCACAGAAACCTAGTGGGGCTCTGCAGAGCCCAGGCTGAGGCTGGCTTTGCTAAACTGCCCAGATTTTCCTTGCTCTATAGGAAAAACATGTGTGGAAAACTCAGGTTCTTAGAGGTGGTCTGGTAAATGCAGGTGCTCCTGTGTGTACTTGCATGTTTTTATTATAGAAAATAAGTGTTCAGCTATGGAGGTTTGAGTGTAAGAGCTAAATATATCAATATATATCCTCTTCCCTCTAGGGAAGAGGTCTCGCAAGGTTGCTAACACTTTTAACCTGCCCACATAACATACTGTGTCTCCAGAGGAGAGCAGAGTAGTAAGAGAAAATTAAGATTTCATTTTAACCTGGAGTTCAGCCATCACCAGGGTCTAATTTTTGAAGTCTTCCCAGGCTGAGAAGCTCTGCCTTGTTAATGGCATGCTGCACCCTGGGCTGGCAGAGCCCATTCCCTGCCACCTTGCTTTGCTTTCTCAGTGCCAGCTTTATGTTTACACACTGCTGAGGGAGAAGTGTGTTTCCATGGGTTTTTATTTACTCTTTTATAAAGAGTGCTCCACATTTACTGGAGGAGTTTAGTTGGGCTCCAAAGCATTCTGTCCCACTCACAAAAGCACACTGTTGTTCTGCTGCTGTTTTTCCTCGTCGTGGTGAGGGCCCTCCTGAGCTAAACCACCATCCCCTCTCTGCCCACAGGATGTGGAAAGGCCCGTGGTGCACCTCCATGAGCTGGAATGACAATGGAAATGGACACCCTTCCTGTCCTTGGCCTCCTTCACTCCGCAGCATGTGGTGTTTCAGCAGGAGTGCTCACAGCTGCATTTGTCCAAAATGACATGATTTTAGATCTGCATGAAAAAACATTCCTGGCAATTTAAACACCTTTCCTTTGCAGTAAGAAAGTCCAGTAAAAAACCCTGACTTCTCAAAAGGCTTCCTGGGCCATTCCCTCACTTCACAGGAGCTGGTTTCCCTTGTGCAAGGCACAAGCTCCTTGTTACAGGGAGCAGGGTATCTTTAGGAGTTCCCAAACACAGGTATGACCCTGCCTTTCCCTTGCACAGGGAAGGGATCCAGGCAGAAGTGGCCCACATTTTTTGCCTGGTTTCCTGTGGAGCAGTGTTTATGAAGCTGTGCTGGCTGTGCCCATGGATGTGTTTGCCAGGCCTTCCCAGTGACTTTGTATCACCTATGAAATGTCACATTTGCCAGCTTGAGTCAATTTGGTAGAAAGCCAGCCGGTCTCAAGGATGGGTTTGTTGAAGGTAGGGGAACTTTTAGCTCAAGGAAATCTCAGCATGTGCTCTGGGCTTGTTAGACACAAGAGAATCCAGGGTGCCAGACCTTCACTGAAGCAGGATTGCCTTGCTGTGACTAAGCTGCAGCTGGTGCTAATGCCTTCTCTCTCTTTAGTTCTCCATAATCCCATTTCTTTCTTAATAGGAGTAAAATATCATTTGAAAACTAATGTATTGCATCTTATCCTGCTTTCAAAGATTACGATGGTGATGGGGAAAACTAATGGCTTCTAAGCTGCACATTTCCTATTTGGCTTTTGCCTGGTTTTAAAATGCTATTTCCTTACTCTTTCTCCTTACGAAGTCAACACTTGCAAATCTTGGAAGGAACCTTGACCCCTTGAATGACCTGTTTTCTGAGCAACACTGGGGATATTGGCATGTAGGGGATGGCCTTATTTTTTGGGGCTTGTCCTCAGGACAGTTGTTATCAATCAGCTGTTGGTTGTACATGAAAGCATCATACAGGTTTACTCTCTCTGCCTGTGGTAGGTGGTCAGCACTGTGGAAACACTCTACATGGTGTGATGGGGCACTTCTCTCTCCCAGGGGGGTACAAGTTTGCCACAGGGAACTCCAAGTTTGGATTCTGACTATCCCCAGAAAGATTAGCAAAAGAGGAATTAAAAGAGAAGAGCTACCTGTGGAACACAGGAGAAAGCAGATTCCAGTAAGAAACTTGAGGCTTGTGAGCTTTTGCCTGCATGTTTCTTGTATTGAGTGTGTTTTTTAAGCAGTGATCTTAGTAACATTCCTCGGAGTCTTCCAGCATAGCAGGCCAGGGTGTTCACAGACAATAAATGCCAGTTCTCTGTGGAGGAGTGGGAGAAGAAACCAGGGCTGCAAAATATTTCATCAGTTTGTATGAAAAACCATAAAGCTGGTGCTGAGAAAAATAATTGCCTTTAAGCAAACAATTCCACTTGGAATAGCAATTCCCAGAAACGTTTCCAGCCACTTAGTTCAGGGGTGCTTTTTCCACCCCCTCTGATTTAGTTGATTCCCTATGTTCCACCAGCTGTTGCTGTAAAAAGGAGAGGAAAGATTAAATAAATGTATCCAGTCAATTCCTGCTTGGCTCTTATGGCTTTGATAGTAGCTTATCTGCATGGATTTCCTAATGTCTTGAGGCAAACTCTCCCATGGTCTTCCTTGAGGACCACACACACACATTCAGCTCTCTTCTGGCATTTCCCTGTTAATTGCCCACCTTCTAACAAGCAGTCCTTGCTCTTATCCACAGTCCCAAATAACTCCTTTTGAATGGCTGCAAGGGGATGGTAAATAGAAGTGTCTCTGTTGTGCCTTTTGCTCCTCACAACACATGAACACTTTGAAAAAAACAGACAAACTAGTGGGGTTTGTTGACTGCACACACACGTCTGAGGCTGTGTGTGAGCCATCCACATACCCATATGAATCCTGCTGCCCTGCCCAATGTCAGGAGGCTCCTACCAGCACTGAAGGCAAACAAGTTTACGTGCGTTCCCACATGCTGTGCTCTTGAGGCAGAGAAAAATTCTGCTCTTATGTAAGATGTTGGGTTTTAAGCTTTGCATAATTGTGTTCTCTATCATTTCGATCTCGTGTGTGTTCAGATTCTGCTTTCCTGGCCAATGCAATTTATTACAATTAACTGATAATCTTCTGCATTGGCCTTTATCATTTGTACACTCGAGACAGGAAGCAATTATAGATCTTCGAAATAGATGTCCTACTTAGGCACAGCAAAATGTCTTTCACAGGACCCCGTGTTTTATAAGAGACAATTCAAAACTGTGATAACATCCTAGAGTGCAACCTTGGGAACTTTGCCATTCCTGAGCTGTGCTGTGTCCTATCGATGAGGCTGCGTGCCGCAGCTGGAGAAGGTGCTGAGGAATCGGGACTCCAAGTCACCTGTTTGCCATAAGTGCTGTTCTTCAGGAAACTGAAGTAAAGAACATGATACTGGTTGCACAGGGATATTGTAAGGCTTGGAGCTGGAAAATGCATTTAAGACAACTGCATTGGTTATTTCCAAACACAGGAATTCAGAGACTCCCGGACACAAATGTGGTGGTGACTTCCCTCTGCGAGAGCTGACCAGCCAGGCAGGGGGAGCTTTCAGTTTGCTGTCCTTTGAGCTCAGACCAAAGCAAGACCAACTCTGTGGCAAAGTGTTGGTACTGGCTTGCTGATCCTGTCAGTTCTCTTTGGGGCATTTTATAACTCTGGCTTTGACCCTGAGGACCAAAACCAATCCCCTGAACCAAGCTGTGTCTGAAATTCCCAGGTTGGGCCACCTGCATTTGGTCCCAGGAGGATTGGAAGGATGCTTCGACGTTTTGGGAAAGCCAACCAGATGGAGCTCGTGTTTGAGGGATAAAGCTCCAGCGGGCTCCTGCTAAAGCTGGGAAAAAAAGACATAGACCTCATTTTTATTGGATTGTTTCAGCAACAGGGTTGAATTGAGCAAGCCTGGCTTCCCAAGTGCTTGCTTTTAAGAGGAAATGTTCCATGCTAAAGATGTGGAAAAGGAAATGTATTTTTGCAGCTAGAAGTGCTTGAACCTTTCATTGATGTTCCCATTTTCTTGTGGCTGTATGATTTTGCAGAACTGTTTTAGCGCTCCCTCCCTCTGTCCCTTAGTATGCTCCCCATATTTAGTTATAATAAATACACCCCTTAGCTATTATAACCGTATAAAATCAAAGCATTGGAAAACTTGCTTAATGGTTTAGAGGAAAAAAGTACGCATCTGGGGAGTGAGAAGGGAAAGTGTTCAATCTTAAATTTAGTTACCTAAAGACAGCTAATAAAACTTTGGAGTGTGGCAAAGCAAGCAGAATTAAGCATGTCTTCGTCTGCAAAGTTTTCTGAAGACATAATCCATGGATTCAGAGGTCCAGCTTCATGTCATTGCCACCAGGACCATGCTAGTTTTGGTGTGCACGGCACCACTCAAATGCATGCTTCGAAAGCCTTTAAAAACTTTTTTTTAGAAGCATATTCATTATTCTTGTAATCAAACTACTGCAGTAATACATCAGAGACCAATGTAAACACTCTGGCTGTGAGGACATTGTCCTTGTCTTCCACATGGGTGGTACGAGCACTGAGGAGATTTGAGCCCTGGGGGGGCGTGAAAAGTCATGATCTTCACGGAAAGCAAAGCAAATGGATATCACTAATTTCACATCCTAATGAGACAGAAAAGTCATTACAACCCACCTGTGTTCTCTGTAAAGAAGCCATCCTGGTGGGGATGTCCTGGGAGAAATATAAAGCTGAATGTGACACACTTGCTATCAGGTTTATTTCTAAGCTGCACCAACCAACCAAAAAATGTGTTCATAGCAAACAGCCTGTGGTTTCAGCCAGCGTAAAGCAGGCCCACTGCCTCACACCATGGGATTTCTGACAGAAAACAGTCAGATGCTATTTTATTCTAAATCATATGGGATAAGGTTCCCTTCAGTAATGCCTTTAGAAGGACCATTTTATAGTTCGCCATCCCACTCAGTTATTGCCTGGAGCTCTCCTCCATGGTGTCTATGTGAGTGTCAGCACAAAAACATCACTGCTAATTGCCAAGTGCTGTTGTATACACTTGGAGAGGAAAAAAGGAGCATATGTGCATTAACATAGCTAGATGTATACTTTACGTGCTGTGTGGCAGCTAGTTGTAGTTTTGCAGTAGCCAGATGTTGCACCATGCTTAATTTAATCTCTATTCATATCGTTACAGCCTGTAGTGCAGACTTTGAAAATGGATAAAGTTGAAACCTGGGGCTCCCCAGAGGAGGAAGGTTCTTTTCCTTGTTGCTCCCTATCAGTAATCACAGAGAATCAAATCTTAGCTCTGCTGTATTTCAGATTCTCCCACCACTGGTGTCACTGGTCAATGACTGACAACTTCCCTCTTGCTCTTTCTTTCTTGGTGTTTTCTGTCTATTAAGAAAATGGCATGTTCTGATTTCCTAGGAATGCTCTAGGTGCCTGCTCATTAAATGCACTCAGTGACATGGGTCACTGCTCATCCAGGGCTGTTCTATGAAGAGAGGGCCACACCTACTGCACACAGCAAAGTTGTGTGCCACAGATGTACAAAAATGCTCAGAATCCTGGGCATCTTTGTGTTACACCTAGCTTGGGATCTTCTGAGAAAGTCCAAAGGTAGGAGGAATGTTGTCATCATGGTGATTTGGATGCTTCTGCTGTAATTTTATGTTTTCTTCTTATCATTGGTTAACCAGAAGGGAAGAAGCCTCAGCCTTGAAATGAGAACTGAGGGTACCAAAGGCGGGACTTCACCTGGAGGGAGGAAGGAGAAGTAGAAGAGGTTGATGTCATGGATTTTTCAGTGGCCTGGAAGGAACTAGGACACTGCAGACTCCTCTTGTGTGCCCTATGTGAAGGTAAATCCTTCTCAATCAGTTGCCAAAATAAACTGTTCTTTAAGTCTGTTGTAGTTTTCTGCCTAGTAGTTTCCAGTCTTTTGTATTTCACAGGGAAGTACCTCTGGACCCCTCAAATATGCCCTAAAATTTGTGAGTACTACTGTTGCACTGAGGATTTATGAGGAGCAGAATGAAGTTGTATGTAGAGCTGAAGTTTCGGGCACTACAAGCAAACGCACTACATGCAAAAAAAAAAAAAAAAAAAGGTTAGTGCTTAATTTCAAGTACTATTTTTGACCATCTGATTCTTGTTAGAAGGAAAGAGTTTGTCACTTCGTTGTGTGTGAGTGTGTAACAGTGTGGTTGAAAAATAGTGGCTTGAATCAACACTTGGCAGTGACGTGTCTAAAGCAATTATTCTTTGAAGACAGGAATATAACACGAACCTGAGTCTGGGCTGTGTCTGTGGGAGCACCTAGTCACATAAGAATCAAAGGGTGCATGTTCTAGATCAAAGTAGCCCATACACCCTAATACGCCTCATTATCATACCATTCATCTTTATTAAATCACTTGTTTTAATTAAAGGAATGGATATTTTAAGTTTAAGGGGTCTGTTGGGCACTTGAGATTAAATCAATGGTTTATTACAATTTTATCTGGAAAGTAGATTAGATTATTTAAATTATGCAAAGTAGCATCATTTTTCTCTCTCAGTAGAATAAGGTTATGATTAAGAAATAATGCTTGGAGCATGAAAGCTCTGCTTGTCATTATTTTTCACATTCAGATCTGGGATTTTAGAGTGAAGTCATTCATCTTTAATCTGGTTTTATGATATTACATCAAATTTTGCAAAACGAAACAAATGCTGCAGTTGTGTCTAACAGCAGGTGTTTTCCAATGGCAGTGTGGGAAATGCCAGTGCTGGAGACTTGATTCAATTGGACCATATTTTCAGCTTGTGTTGTATTTTTGTGCTGTTGGAGCAATACATCTTGTTAATCGGTTCATAAAACAGTAGGATTAAAAAGAATGCACTGGAGGTGTAAAACAGTCAACACCAAAAGAGTTCCAAGATTAGCTTAATAAATAAAACATAATTGGATAAAATAGGCAAGTAATGAGTTGAGGGCAGCCCCAGTGTGTAATTTCTTGGGGTCAGTGGTTATGCATCAGCTTACACTGCATCTGGGTAAAGCCTAGAGGGCATGTAATGGGGTGTCATGAAATTGTATTAATGGTGCTCTGCTGTTGCGATGTCTTGTTTCAGCCCTCTCCCACCAGCACTTTCAAGTGATGCAGCAGAAATATTGGGTTAAATCACAAGCTGTGCACCAACTGTGGCACGTGCTTTTGATTTTTCCCACGAGAAGGTAGAGAAAATGGCTCTTATTAGAAAAAGAAGCCATAATTGGGGCTAGCAGGGAGCCAGCAGTGTGTGTAGGGTATGGTGCTCCCTCCCTGCCTGCCCAGGCTGTGCTCAGGAAGCAGCAGCACTGGGACAAGGTGTTCTCCCAGGTTCATGCTCTGTCCATCCCTACAGAGCTGTCACCTCTCAGACAGGTCACTCTACTTCAAGTAGCCTATTGAGCATTAGAAAAATCCCTTCCTCAGGTGGAACTCGTGGCTCAGTCTCAGGTGAGCAAAGCCCAGTGAGCAACATCAGCATTCCTGCTGGAAGCAGGAGCATCATCTCTATGGCCACAGCGTTTGGTTTTATCGCTTACCTGCGCGCTGTTGCCGCTTGGGCTCCACCTGGGCAGTCATGTGTTGTTCCTCTGCAGGAGGCAGAAGCAGCTACCAAGCCAGATGCTTCCTAGATGCCTCCTGGGCCCCTGCTGTCCAGCCCATGCCTCTTCTGAGACAGTGAGCACTGTGTGACACTGCATAACTAAAACCCATCACTGGTTTATCTGGCATAATTGATTGATGAGTCTGGTTTAGCACCTCGGTTTCTGATGTTAATAAATAACAGTAACAAATGCTAGTGACAAATACTAATCAATGGATTACTGATAACAGATCTTCAGATCTGCACCACAATGAGAACCATATAATTGGGCAAAAAAAAATTATATATACATGCAATTAAACACACAGTCAAGCACACACAGTGTCATCTGTCCTCCACACTAAATGCGCAGCAGCGCCGGGTGCTAAAATTTGCAATGAATTATTTATATAATGAATTATCCCTCATTTCTCCCCTCCTAGAATATCCAATTGCCAGTTTCCATTTTTGTTTCAGGCAGATTTATTATTCAGGATTTATTCACTGGATATCTTATTAAATATTTCCTGCTCTTTCTCTCCATAACACATAATAACACACATCTTGTTTCCTGGTAGCACCAATCCATCCACTCCAACAGGGTCTCCCAGCATGGTGACACTGTGAGCAGTGCCATTTTTACCCAGACAGTTTACTGTCCTCTTTGTGAACCAATTACAGATGTTCCAAATTTTGGATGTTTATTTTCTCACTGAAATCAAAACAATTCCAACCCCCAAGCAAATGATCCACAGTTACAGATGGAATTGCGACTGCATGTGAATGAATAATTTGGTTCTCATCAGTATTTAGTGCCATGTTGCTCAGTTCCCTGGAAGCCTTTGAGAGGGTGGGAGGAGAAGATGAATGCCCAGAGACAAGTTGTTTGGAAGTTTGCTGATGTTCTGCCGCTTTAGTTCCTCAGTTTTGCCACACAGACATAAGGAACAGCACTTTACAGTCAAGGACTTCTTGCCCTGGGTGTTGCAGCCGTGCCTGGGACCTGTTCCTGTGAAGATTGTACAAACATGAGTCATCTCTGGTTTCAGGGGGAGCAATTCAATGCCAATTTTCTAGGTGCTGGGATAATACCTGGGATAGCCCCCTATTTAATGGTTGAAGGGATCACGTACACAGAAGAATTTTCTGTATTTGGGGCTTTCATTTATTTGGTATCCATTTAACTGGCTGCCCTAGTACCTTACAGACATACATGTAGTTTCCAGCATGTAAATCCCAAATCCGCCTCCTGTGTCTGTATTTAACATTTTCTGTACCTTATAAATTTTTGAGAGCAGCAAGTCTTGTTGTGAAGGTGTTTTTAACTGTGCCCCTGACTGGGAGTCGCACCATGCCGAGCTTTAAATCATGACAGAGATTTATAGTTGCGATAGAGGTGGAGCTGCAGGCATCCAAAATGAGAGTTATCTGTGCAGTGTTCACATACCTCTGTAAATAATATCCCAGGGATGTCTTCCTGCTCCCCCTGAAATCACAAACAGTAATACCCCCTAAGAACAATAGCACTAAAGCTGTCCTCAGGTTGAAAATAATCGCTTCGCCTGTGTGTGAAGCGCAGTCTCGAGAGCTCTTTGGCTGGTTAGCAATATTTTACCTCTAATGACCTCGAACCCGAGCCAGCCATTTCTGCAGGCTCTACAAAATCCTGGTGTGCCATGAATCGGACCTGAAGGTAGCTGCCTGCCTTCACCTGAGCGCAGCCTCTCTGCTGGCTTCTGCGTGCTCCGAAGGCTTGGGGAAAAGCTGCTCAGAACATACCGGGTTTTCTTTACTAATTTTGGCTTTCTTCTTCAGTCAGATTCTCCCATTTTTGGATGATTGAACCTCTGTGCCTTCTGCATCAGAAAGAGAAGCCACACGTATTTTGTTGAGATTTTTTTATTGAGGTGCTGCAGTTGGAACAATCTTCTGGAAAGGGAGAAGTCGGGATGCTGTGTGCCTGTACCAGGTATTTTTTGGTTCCCCTTAAACATGCATAATTTAATTCTAAACTTGTGGCTTTCCTCCCTTCCCCAAACTCCTACCCTTGAAACCTATTTGAAAACGATAAGTGTAGTTGTGAAAGATGTAAAAACAGGGACATGAAAACAGAAGGATAACTGGACAGGGGCTCCCGGGGGGCTCTTTTTCTTAATCCTGGGTTTCTTTTGGTAAACTTATGTTTTCGAGCAGCCCCTTGGGCAGAGTGCTCGCTGCCTTGCCGGGAGCGACCTGGCTGCGCTGTGAGTTGACAGAGTGGGAGGTAAGTGGCAGTAACTAATGGCAATTAGCAGAGGTCTGGACAGCTATGTGTCCCTGAAGACATGAGCTCTTCTGGGGGTAGTGTCTTCACAGAGTGAAGCTGTTTGTCACCCTGCAGAATATGACAATCTGCATCCCTCCACTGAGGATTTGCTGTCAGTTTTGCTCAGTTGTCTTGGGGGGGAAAAAAAGAAAAAAGAAAAAAAAGTGATTTTGTTTTATTTGTGGTTCCCGAATCTCTTGAAGTAGTAATGAAGGAATGATTACCTTCGGGGAAATCACCCATCAGCTGCTATCAGCAACTTGTTTAATGCTTATGTAGCACTTGACGGTTTTATGACTGATGTGCCAAAAAGGAAAGAAAACCAGAGGGGTTTGTTTTTAAAGGATACTTAAAGGGTAGTTTCTGCTCCCACGTAATTGTAAGAAAACTGCCCCCAGCTCCCCAAAGCTGAAAGCTACCTCTGACAAAAACGTAACAAGGGAGAAGGCAAGAGGTTGAATATAAAGCTTCAAGACCCGTTTCCTAAATTGCAGGAGAGTTTAATAAATCCCATTCCTCACGCACCCCTGACAGTCTCCCGAGCCCTCTCTCCTGCCTCCATCGCTGTCGGGATGCTCCGCAGCGCTCCCGCAGCCCCGACCCCTCCAGGCAGCGGCTGCGTGAAAAAGAGGAGTGGGAACGCGCTGCGTGCCCGGGGGCCCCGCATTCCGCCGTCCCGGCTTGCGGGCAGGATACAACCCTCCAAGATGGATGTTGAGTAGCCCCCGGCGGCGCGGCACAAAGCGCTGCGCGGCTCTGCCGGGGGACTGCGGGCCGGGCTTCCCCTGGTGCCGGGGCTGCCCCCGGGCCCGCCCCTGCGCCGAGCGGTGTCGGGGCGGGGCGGCNGGCTCCCGGCTCCTTTTCCCTAGGTTTTATTGTTTTTCTTCTCTTTTTTTTTTTTTCTTTTCCCTTTCCCCCGCTGGGAGGGGTGGGGAAGGGAAGGGGCTATAAAGCGCGAAGGGACGTGCGTGACACAGTCCCCGCTGCTGCAGCCCGTCCCCTCCGGAGCGGGGGGTGTAGGTAAACACCGGACCCCGAAAAGAAAAAAGCCTCTCCCCTCCGCAGGAGGGACAGGACGGGACGGGACCGGAGGCCGCAAGGTAAGGCACCGGCACCGGGCCGGGGGAGCCCGCTCCCATTGCCACCGGGGCGGGCACGGGTCGCGGTGCCCCCACCCGGGTGCGGGACCCCTCGGCCAGAGCGGGACGCGGCTACCCCGGCGCCGTCCCTCCCGCCGCGGCGGCAGCGCCGAGCCCTGCACCCCGGCACCGCTCCGCCGCGGGATGCTGCCGGGGGGACCTCGGCGTCCTCTCGGATCCCCGCCTCGCCTTGCAGCTTTCGGTTTTCCCCCCTGCTTTTGCCCTCTTCCAGCCCGCGGCGGCCGGTGCCCCACAACCCGGGCGGCTGCCGGGAACCCCCGGCCCGTCCTCGGCGCCGCTGGGCGGGTGTGTGCCGGGCAGGCAGCGGCTCCGGCTTCGCCAGCATCGTACGTTGTTTTCGGGCGAAAAAAAAGTGGCTACCGAAAAAAAAAAAAAGTAGACTGAAGACTCAACGGTGGGATGTAAGTGCCGAGATTTGCTACGTGCAGCCTGGGTTGTGCTTTTATTTCGACAGCAGAGACAATGGCTACAAAGCGTTGTTTAATCATTTGCAGATATAACTTTTATGTATTTAAACCTTCACAGTTAAAGGCTGGCACGGAGTTTTGAAGAGCTGTGATTGTGTGACTTTTTTTGTCTGGACGTATTTAATACTTGAGCAGTACCATGCCCTGGTTCCTCAGATGGGTTAGCTTGGTGCCAGGGATGAGCGTGATCTCGTCTGTGCCATGCTGCCCAGGGCTGCTCTGGAAATCATCCCGGTGGACACCGACGTGGACTTAGGCAGCCTCTGCAAGGCTGCTTTCAGAGAGCGAGTTGTGAAGCTTGTAGCTTCCCTTGGATTTTTCCTCCCCGCCGAAGGATCTGGTTAGCATCTAGTTACAATCGTTAATTACAGCACTTAAACAGTATCGCTGTTCTTGTGGCTTGACTGAGCTGCATGAGGCGAGTTCAGCGGGGAGGCAAGATCCCTGCCGTAAATACACGGATCTCCGTGGCCCGGCTGGCTGTTTATGAGCAGATGCCAGGAGACATTCAGTAACACCGGTGTGGCACTGTGCTTCCACTGGAGCATCCCGCAGTCAGTCAGTACTGGCAGCCTCATCCAGCACTGTCATACGATGGGCTTCCAGCACTGATTTCGTGCTTGGTCAAGATGATGGAGTTGTATGTGTGTAAAACTGGAAGAGGTGAGAGCGATTGGAGGATGAATTCCTCCCTGGGTGGTTGACAGTGAGTGATTTATCACATTAGTGACCCTGGCAAGGCACTGCTGGCTTGGCCATAACCTGGTTTCCGTAAAAACAGCGCTCGGGTGTTAGACATCATCAGCACCCTTGGCTGGGCTGTGAGAGGGAGCAGGGGAAGAAACTTTGTATTTCTGCTCAGTGTACTTTGAAAATTGCTGATTCTTAGCTATTTTAGGAATGGCATTTCAGATTGCTCCATTTCAGGAATGCCTCATCCTGCCAGCCTCGCTCTCCTACCTCATAGTTAAACACATGCATACCTGGAAGAGTAGAGCTGCTGCAGTCAGCTTTCTAGTACCATTGCAAGTCTCTGTGAGTACCTAGAGTAATGTCTAGAACTTAAAACCTGTTCATAGTTGAAGGAGGAGAGGACTTTTTTAAAAACAGAGAGATTTTTATGTTCTACTCTGACCGTTAAAAATGTGATGAAGCTGAAATGTGCAGCAATGCATCACTCGTCGGGACTGCGTGGGTGTATTCAGGGTCCTGTGATGAGAAGAGAGATATCTTGTGGGCTTTCTGTGCCAGCAGAAAGAGCCCCTCTTCATTTTGAAATAGCTTTATAATGCATCTGAAAAATTCCTTCTGCCTTGTCACCTTTTCATGATGAGACTGTGGGTGCATTACACTCTGTCTCTGCACAGAAACCCCATTGATGTTTCTGCTGTGTAGGGTGGGCACCTCAGCATGTCATTGCAGCCCTGACAGCAGGATGACACAACACACATGGGGACATGCCACACTCTGTGGCACACACGAGCAGAGCCACCTGGCAGGTGGTGGCATGCCTGTGATGTGCTGCTGGCATTGCCGGACAGCGGGTCACATCCCACCCCAGTCACCCTGGGGAAGGTTGGGGTTTGGTGGTCATACCACAGTTTCAGAGGGAATTTGAACCCTGTGTGGGGTGCTGATCCCACAGAGATTCATATGGGCCCCTTTATTTAATCGTAAGAAGGCTGTTGTGGAGATGAGACAGAGCTGTGCAGGATCGCCCCGCATTCCTATGTTGTTGTGGACGGTGACTTCGGAAACACTGAGGAAAAGCTTTTAGGTTTCCCCCAATGTTTATAAATACAATATGGTGCAAACTGTCAAGCAAGCTGTTCAAAATCACATAACGCCTGTGCTGCCTTCCCTGTTCAGCTCGAATGCCTTCACCACGTACTCCGTGTTCATCTGATGCTTAAAGCTCCCTGCACGCAGCTCTGGCCCATCTGCCGTGGCTTTTCCAGCACCCCTCTCCAGCTCCTGTGAGCTGGGCTGGGGACACAGTGTTGTAGCTCCACCTCGGGAGTCCTGAGCATCCTTCAGCACCACACTGCTCCCAGCCAGCTTGGCAAGAGCCCAGGCTGCCCCTGGAGCATCCTGGCTCTTAAACCCACACTGCACATATGGGCAGAAACACCTTCTTCGAGTCCACTTCATCCTCCTTAGAAGGTCTCTGAAAATGAAGAGGTAAACCCCTTCCTGGTAGCTCCAGCCATGCTGTGGCCTTCTGCTCCCTGTCCCATGCCTTCAGTAGGGCTGGATTGAGCCTGTTTGCCGGATGCTTCACTCTGAAGTGTGCCAGGGTCTTCTGCCTATATATGAAAAGACAAGATGTTTATTAAACTCAGACCCTGCTTTTTCTTCTAAAATTTATATCCCAAGAGGCTGGTGATAAACAGTTTATTAAAAAGAAATCCTGATTTATTTCTGCAAATGGTTACATTACAAGCTGGTACCGAACGGTTTTGTAGGAGACCACCTTTTATGCTTCCCATGGCAGTTTAAAAGATTGCTAGAAAAATAATCCAGAATCTAAGTAGGTTTGGATAAAGGCAAGCCAGGACTGTACGTCAGGGTACGTGGTGCTTTTATGCAGCGAGGCGGCGGATTTACCACAGAACATCTGGGTACTGGCTTCAGTTACAGCCCAGATTTTAGTGGGATAACAAGTCTTGTTTGGCTTTGCGTTCATTTTGAAGTCACTAAACTTTATGTGAATAATAAAACTGTAAGCCCATTACTTCACTATTTTCAAGGGGCTGCTTCAGCCCTATTTCAGGGTCTCGCATCTCTCTAGAGCTGGTTTTATTTTGCCTTGCTAAGTGGATATTTACCTTTTCAGCCCCTGACCTGCTCTGGCAGGAAGCTGATTTACTAATTTGTACCGATGGACACACCAGGGATGGCGGGTCTCCATCCCACCCCGCAGAACGTGCACGTTTTCTGCAGTAGGGGCAGCCTAATGAAAACTGCACGTTCCTTGTGCAGAGCATTCAGAGGGGCTGATGTTGTTAATGTGGAGGATGATAGAGCTGCTCTGGGCTACCAGTTTAGCCACTTGTGAGAGCTAAAATAATGGGAGGTTTTGCTTTCTTTTTCTGTTTGATTATAAAATGCAGAGGAGAAGGATAGACCTGACTGAAGGAGGGAAGACCTCCTCCTTCATGTAAAGGGTTGTACCCTTACAAAAGGGTGCACATACTGGTGGGAATGCCCAGCTCCAGGAATGATAACCTCAATTAGTTACATAAATGTTTGGAATACAAGTTTTGTATTAGAGTGTATAGACAGGCCATGAGACTGACATTTACCTTGATTACAGAGCACTTGGTGTGATACTGAATGCTTCTGAGCTCTGTATTTGGTGTCACTGACTGTATGGGCAGGAATAAACTAGAGGAAATCAGGATTATGTCAAATATCATAGGTAAGACCAGTGAGAAGGGACTTAAGTGCTGCTTGAGCTCTGCTAAATCACGAGTGGAGCAGTGAGTGAGTGAGCAAGGCCTTGGAGAAAAGGCAGAGCGCAGAAGCTGCGTTCCCTGCTCTGTTTTACATCGTGACTGAGATGTACTTCTCTGACAAAAATCCTCATTATATCAAGCAGGGATAGTTTCTGCCTGAGAAAACAACTCAAATAAGCCTAATGCTTGTGGATGGGTGGAAGGAGCTTTGAAGACTGAGGAGATGTTGTGCTTGAAAACTTTAACAAGATGTCATTAGGAGAGGAAGTATTTGCCCTTAGATCAGGAAACAGGTCAGTATAATAAATCATAACTCCAGGAGAATGTGCTTAAAGCTGGAAGTACGTTAAGAGGGGGGGAGAGAGAGTAAATATTAAAAAGAAATTTGTTCTTTCAGAATTAATTTTCTCGTTTGCTGTATGCAAGGACACCCATGGAACAGGAGAAAGATAAATGTTAACACAGAGCTGTAACTGGAATCAGTCGAAAATCCCGTGACTCTGTAGATGGCTTTGATTGCACCCCTGGGAGCATGTCGGTCGTGGAGGACACATCAGAAACAGGCAGAGTGTTATCTCAGTTCATGTGTGAGGTAGCTAATACTCTGATTTCACCAAAAACGTGATGGGGGACATTTTAGAGGGTGGGTTTTAAATGCCATTCGAGTGATCAGCAACACAAGTGGTTTGAGAACCCAGCCCCAGTACATGACTGTTTCAGTGAACAGAGACGATTAACCAGAAAGATGCCAGCAAATCCTGTGCTGAGCATCTCTCAGTGGGCTCTGTCCTCTCACCTGGGCAGGTAGTGGCAGCACGTTCAGCACTTCTCACAGCTTTCTCCAGAGCACACAGGGTTGTCCAGGTTTGGCCTGAATTCGGGCTGCTCTGGCTTCAGGGTAATTAAATTCAGTAGTTGCAGAGATGTTTGCTTCTTGTGTGACAGCTGAGATAAGAAGCAGTAGGTACTTACTGCAAGCACCTGGAAAACTAGAAACCAGAAGGCAATAATTTATCTTTCCTACTTCATTCCCCCCCTTGGTGGGTCCGGATGTGAGGATATGAGCGCCCCTCCAGCGTGACCCTCACATGCTCACGATGGGACACACCTCCCAGGCCCACACCTGCCCTGGGACTTACAGGGGAAAAGCTTTTTTTGCCTAATTAAGCAAATTTATTTCTTCTTATTATTATTATTATATAAGAAAATGTAACTTTAAAGGGCTTGAAACTTTATTGGGGAGTGAGAAAAATGATGCTTTTTGCCTTTCTCACTTCTGACTTGCACAGTACCAAAATAGAGCAGCGCTAGACCAGCCACTGCTCCTGCTGCAAAGGGATCACAGGTTCTCCACACACCTTTACAGGGATGATTAAACAGGGTGGAAGGTTTTTACAAAGCAGCCAGAATATCTCAGAGAAATGAGCCTTCTCTCTCTCACTCTTGCTGCTTTGTTTAGGTGCAGCAGATTTGCTGCTAATTTGTTTATAGTCAAACAGTCTAAACGTGTCTCAGCGTTCTGAAACCCAGAAACCTGATGCAAATTAGGCAGTTTACAGATTGGGTTGATGATGGTGCGGGAAAGCCAAGTGTCTCAGAGCTGCCAGCTGGTCTCTGGATATGAAGGAAAACATCAGTAAGCAGCACTAACAGTTTCTAGTCCCCATTCCTTCCCTTCCTTTGGCTACTAAATCTGTGTTTAATACCCCAGGGGCTTTCTCTCCTGGGTAAGTTTTACTTACTTGAGTATGATTTGTAGGACTAATAGCATCTTATCCTTATTTGGGGAAGACCCTAGGGGCTCTCTCAAACTGATTTTTCAGTAATGAGAAATAATGAATAAAAATCTAATAGTCCTAGGGAGTATTAAAGTTACAATTTTGCAGGGAAGATTTAATGTCAGTCAATTAAAACTTTTATAATCCTGTTACAGTACAATTGTTGGGAAAAAAATAATACAAGGAAAAATAAGTGGGTTTTAAGACCCTGTCACATCACGTGAACAAGTCTGACTTAATTTAATGTTTGAATTTTAAAGCAAGAGCCTAAGACATCTCCTGCAAGTGTGTGATAGCAGGGTGGCAGACTCAGGGGAAGAAATGTGCTATGGTAATTTACAGAGTGCATTTTCATTCCCACTCATCTAAGAAAAAGCAGTTGCAAGGTGTTTTTGAGAAAATCCAGGCAATTAGGCCTTTAACTCAAAAATGCATCTTGGTGAGATGTACTTCCAGTAGCCCAAAACACGCTCTGGCTCAGCCTGTTGCTCATGCGGTTCATGACCATTCCCACTTGGAACTATGGGCTTATCATGGCTTTCGCCAACCAGGGACTGAGCAGGCACCAACTTGTGGCCCTTAGTAAAGAAGTACCAAAGAGCAGATATAGTTTTTTGAATTTACAGCTTTTTGAGTTTTACAATGAGGTATTAACTGTGATGCTGAAATGACACTTTGTCCATTAGCAGTAACTTTCATCCAAGAATGCTGTAGCCATTTCCAGTCCCTAGTGAAGGGATACCCCCAGAACAGGGTGCCCAGAAGGCAGCGTTGGATCCCATGCCACAGCTCTCACCACGTTTGCCCCCTTTGGGAAAGGAAATGCCCTTGGCATGCATTTCAGTCATCTCTGAATGCAGAAATTCCTCTTTCTTTTTCCCCTTCTTCTTTCCCCTTCTTCTCCCCTCTTTCCCCTGCTGTCAGCTGAGGATATATGGTTGCCATAAGAAGGCCTGAAGGTTTTGGGGCCGTTTGGGTGTTCACTCAGCCATGACAGTGTGACCTCCCCACCGTATGTGTTCCCTGGGCTTTTGTTGGCAGTAACTAGATGAAGGGCTAACCTTTCGCCTGCCAGCCTGGACAAATAAACACTGGCCCAGCAGTGGAGGAGAGCTGAAACCAACCCTTTTGAAAATCTGATTTTTCACATCCCTTACCACAGCTCTGCAGTTGACCCTGGCAGGTTTGAAGCTCTGGCAGCACATCCCTTCGGAAAACCCATCTTTTTGCACTTAGGAAAGACTTTCCAGCTGGGTCATGCAGAGATCCTCTGCTTAGAAAGCAAAAAAAGGGCTAGAAAGAATGCTGCTCCCAAATGAGCTCCTGTCCTGCTTTGGTGTGATGGGCTGGCGGCTGGTGAGCTGTGGTGTCTTACAGCCTCTCCAGACACGTGTGTCAGCTCTGACCCAGGCTCACATGTGGCAGCAATTCCATGGCTCTCCCTCTACATCTCCCGTCCCTTTTGCCCTTTGGAGGCAAATTCTTGCTCGATCATGTGGCTTCTTAGTGCTGGAGAGGTTGAGTGATGCTGTGTGAGCAGCTGGGGCAAGTTGGGATTTTCTCTGGAGGCAGTGATCCATGCTGGATCTCGTGGAGTCCTTGCTGCTGTAACTGTGGTTGAGATCTGCCAGCTCTAACACCTAGCGTGCGGGTAGAAATATGTAAATATCAATAGCTGCAGCATTACATTTGATACTTTCCATTTCCAAACACTTGGCAAATGTTTACATATTTCCAGCAGCCCTTTTCCAACTAGGGAAAATGAGACACAGCATCTGTGAATTACTGGGGTACGTAACAAATCATTATGAGAAAGCGCCTTAATGGTTCATTAAGGACTTGTAGAGCCTCAGATCTCCTTTGTGTACCTTTAAAGCTGAAGGCAGATAATACTAAAACTGACTTAAATTTTGGATAGTAAGTTCAATCAGAAAAATTTGGATACTGGTGAAAATTAAGGAATTGGAAATTTTGGAGGACCACTTATCAATGTAACATATATTACTGTGGTCATAATTAATATATGTTGGTCTCTCCTCCCAAGTAACAACTGATAAGACAAATGGAAACGGCTCTCTCTGTGCCAGAGAAGGTTTAGATGGGATAGCAGGAAAAATTTCTTCATGGAAAGGGTTGTCAAGCACTGGAACAGGCTGCCCAGGGTAGCGGTGAAGTCACCATCCCTGGGGGTATTTAAAAGATGTGTCGGTATGGTGCTAAGGGACATGGCTTAGTGGTGACCTTGGCAGTGCTGAGTTAGTGGTTGGAGGCAATGATCTTAGGGGGTTTTCCAACCTAAACAGTTCTCATATGGGTTAGACTCTTGAATTCAGTGGAAAATATCATCATTCCTTTAAAGTCAGCTGGGGATCTGGATTGCAGGATTCAGGTGTCACTGAAAACGACACAGGGATAAGATGGAAAAAATATAGGAGAGAACACAATAAATTGTATTTTCTCCTGTCCCATATTTAGTTAACTAGGAATGTTCCTGGATTGAAAAAAACCAGAATCCAACCTTCCGGTTGCATTTGCCAGATGCCTGCTAGAGTTTCTGTTTGAGTTCCCATTGCTGTGTCTTTGCCCCAAGACATCGACTGTTACTGCAGGACACTGTCCTGGTGTAAGCACAGGGATGCAGTTGCTTCCCCAGGGATTGGGGAATTGTCTCCTGGGCACGAGCACCATGGGTTGTTACTGTTGCTGCCTTGCTCTGCTCTTCCGGCTGCCAGAGGGCTTTCTGGAGCTGCTGCTGTTGTGCTCCACGTTGTTGCAGTCATTGCTGTTTGTTACCAGTGAGCCTGGGAGCGCTGAGAAATCCTCGGTGCTAAAGAAGGGAGGTATGGTAACATTGCAAG
The DNA here is from genome assembly GCA_013397135.1 of Pachyramphus minor. Lineage (NCBI taxonomy): Eukaryota > Metazoa > Chordata > Aves > Passeriformes > Tyrannidae > Pachyramphus > Pachyramphus minor. The sequence goes on from VYXB01005587.1 coordinate 1,836,442, forward strand.
TGAGAATTTCCAAGTAGCCCTTGCAGGAAAACGGTGTGTGTAGGGGTGGGAGGTGAGTGTGAATACTAATGCCCTTGGGGGGGGCTGTGACTTGCAATCCTATGGATGTGTGTAGTGGTGTTCCTGATCCTGAAGAAAACTTCTTGTCTGATGGAAGCTCTGGGAATCAGCCTCTCTGCACTTAACAGGGTTTCAAAGTAGTCAGTGATATTCCCTTTTTTAATCACCTACCAGAAAGTGGAAGGGAAGAAGTGCTCAAGTGATCCCAGTGTGCTCATGGCACAGCTTTCTACAAAGTGTGAGTGCTCTCGTTGTTGCTGGAGCTGCTGGAGGCTCGGCTTCCCCCTGCTCCTGCTCTGCAAGTCACTCTGGTAACCTGCAGCTCCCTGCCTGTCCCTGCCTCTCCCACAGCTCCCTGCCCTGCACCAGCCCCTTGTTTTCTCTCCTTTATCCAACACTTTGTTGTCTGTGAGCAGCCTCCAGGCGAGCGGTATTCCCCGGGCCCTAGGAATGGTTCAAACCACTTCAACTCCTCCAGTAGTTAATGCTGTAATGACTTTGGGTTTATGTTTTAAGCTCTTTCAAAAGGTCCTTCTGATTTCCATCCGTAAGCCCCTGCGGTTTGAGGATGCAACAGCAGGATGTACAGACACCACTTCTGCCCCTGCTCTTTATCACACCCTGACATTTCAGTCATCCCTGTCCCTCGTGGGTTTTGGCAAGGGCTCTTGCTCATAGTGTCATTCTGAAGTATTCCAGAGAGGCAGTGGGAAACTCTGTCCCAAATCCCAATGTGCTGGTGTTGGTTGTAATTTGTAATTGTTCGTGTGTTCCTCCCTGCTAATCCCCTTGCTGAAATTCATTACGGAGAGAGAGCAACGTACACCCGGAGAGCTGTGCTGAAGGCAGAATGACTTGGCCGGGGAAAGTAGCTATTGTTTTATGATTAAAGGAAAGGATTATATTGGGATTTCCTTGAACAAGGAAAGTCTCTGCCCTACTTTTATTGCTTGTAACAAGGGGATAATAATTACTCTCCATTATAAAACACCTCCAGCTCTTGCGATGAAAGATTTGTGGTAGGGCTGCGTGGCATTCCGGGCTGGTTATCTTAAACAGCCTGGAGTTGTGCAAACTAAGATTTCTCCAACTCGTTTCTCCAACTGGGGCGCAACCCCTGCTGAGACTATTGAAAAAAATCCTCTTCTCCGAACTGGGTCAGACTCTCAGAGTCTGACACAAGGTTTTCTTCTGGAAGAGCTGGGACCAATCATCTGTCCTGTGACGCTTGCCCTCTCGAGGAGCAACGTCCAGCCACCTGGAGGTTTGGGAGGGTGAGCAGGTATGACAGTAAGGACACAGGAGTGGCCAAGGAAGTATAATTTGGGCAGGGGGGGAGGGCTGCCAGCTGGCTGCCACCCAGTGCTCCAGCACATCCCTTCTTCCCAAGCTGCTGCCATCCCTTGAAGGGACGGAACAACTGAGCATTGTACCAGAGGCCACCAGGGAATCGCTGTTTGTTTGCCTTTGACACTCGCTTGGGTCGAGGTGGCTGTGAAGGGGAGAAGTGCTGGTATGTGGTCTCCGACTGAAAGAATGAAAACTATGAGGCATTTCCTCGAGTGTCCCAAATGGTATCTCCTGGCTCAGCTGGTTTTTGAAACATCCAGCCACCACCAGCTCCAGGGTGACGATTTTGATGTAATCAGAGTTGGATCTGTTTCCACTAAAAGTGGAAAAACAAATAAGTCTCGGTTTAGAAACAAAATAGTCCATGTAAAATTTGATTTTTTGGTACAATATCTCCCTGAGTATGTTTGCTTTTCAACATGTCTAATTTGAGACAGCTCTGCATTTTACAATGATAGCCCTTCAGAGTTAACCTCTCCCCCAGGCTGTAGCTCCCTGCCACTGTTGTTCATTAAGATTTGGTGGAAATGTACCAGTATTTCTTCATACCTTCTTATTTTCACATGTTTGGATTTTTTTTTTTTCCTGTGCTACTGTGATTACTTTGCTAAAATAATACTCCCAGCAAAGGAAAATCGTGGGTTGAATTGGAATTGCAAGAGGCAATCGGTTAATCCACAGATTATTGACACAGTGGACCCTAAATGCTTCAAAGGCACCATTATAGTCCATCGTGTCCGTGCGGACTTAGGGAGCTTTAATCCACGGATTACAGGTCCATAAATGCTCCTGCCCTCCCAGTTACAGCTGGTCCTGCCAACGGGAGCTGCCATGTCAAGCTGGCTGTGGCACTTCACAAAAATATTTGCCTTTAAAATCCACAGAGGTAGCCATACACCTCTGCGTCCCTGTCAGGGCTGCACTCCTGTCCTGAGCTCCAGGACAGGTCCCACAGCCCTGCCTGGCTCATGCTTTTCCACAGGCACGAGGCAGGACCAGACAACAAGTTTTCAAAAGTGCTGCTTAAAAAAAAAAAAAAAAAAAACAACCACAAAAAAGCCCAAATGAAAAGCGCACCGGACGTTTTCCGATCCTTCAGGGAATAGTGAGGATTAAATGGCAGCCCTTCCCTTTTTCTCTCTGCTCTCCCCCTAAACAAACAAATGGAGCAGCTCCCAGTAAATACTTTGGTTGCAAAGGCATTATTTTTTCTTATTTGCACATTTAAAAATAACTAATTGTGTTACAATCGAAATTGGTAGGTGCTTTTAAACCCCTCTGTTTCTCAGGTGATAACTGTGTGTGCTGAGGTGCGTGTATTTGTGTTATATATCTCTGGAAATGGAGCGTATAATGGGAAAGCTCACTGCCTCTTTACTTGCAGCATTCCTATAATAAGTCAAAGAAGTCACACAGTGCCCTTTTATTTCCAAAGCTGGACTTAAATGGTGTCAATAAATCTACAGGCTTATTATGAGATGCAGCATGGGTAATGTAAACAGCAAAAAAAACCCAGCACATCAGAGTTTAAAAATAGGATGTAAGGAGGGAAAAAGCCAACCATTCGTATAATAAAAAGGGAAGAAATGCAACACAAAAGCACTGTGTCAGGCAGTGCCTTGAAATTATCCTCACTAAATTACAGCCATGCACTTTCCACTCTCTGTAATTACACATGAGGGTTTGGTTATTCCAGACGAATTTGTTTCAGGTAAACCCAGATCTTTTTTGTTTTGCTGTTGGAAATCCTTTACAGGTCTCTATGAGCTACAGACAGTGGAGGGGTAAAGCAAATGATTTTCATAGATCTAGGCAGTTGAAGATGACTGTGAATAAAACTGGCCTTGCACGTGGTGAATCCAATACTCTTGCTCCCTTTCTGTGGAGTGTAGGTATATTCAGGGACAGTCTTGCTTGGGGCAGTCAGAAAATACTGTAGTCTTGAGCAGTGAAATAAAAAATGGGGTGATTTAATCTGCCCTTGAGACCTCCTGTTTCTGGGCTTGGTTGAAGGTGTGCCCAGCCCAGTGATCCTGCAGCCTGTGGGAAAAGCCTGTGAGGTGCTGCCACGGCTCTGGCTAATTTGTCCCTCAACTCAGAACCTGAGCTGGCTGCAAATCCCGTTATCCCCTCCATTTCTGCTTATAGTTGCAGTTTACCTAGAGATTTGCAGGCCTTTTGTACAGATGATGTTTGTTATGCAGAGGTCATAAAGGCAGGACAGGGTTGGGTAGGGCTTGTGGAGGTGGGATTTTGAAAGATTTGGGTATGGCTCACTGCCTGAGTGGAAATTTTTAAAAATTAGGAGTTCCTTGTAATCATCATAAACCCTGTGATCTGATTTAGCAATAGCTTTCACGTATGTACCTACAACTGGAATTTATAAAATGGCCAGGCTGATTCTTTGTGGAAGAAGGAAAAAAACCTAGACCACCTCAAAAGGTGGTAAATTGTGAGGTCGTTTAAAATAATTCGCATCCCAGCATGCATTTTTCATCATCTGTTGATCTACTTAGGTCAATACATCCAGGTTTATTAAGCAAAGCTCTCCTGAGGTGTGGCTGTTGCTGCCAGAGTGTTTGTGTAGCCCAGGAGCTGCTCACCTGGAGACAGGACTGCCGCATTCCAGGTGAAAATCCAAGGAAACCCTGGCCACCCACCCTGGGTTCCATGTCCCAGTGGCTTACAGGCAAAAGTGGGTGGCCTTGTCCCCCAGCAGAGGAGATGGGGACACTCCCTGGATGCTCCCTGCTCACAATCTGGCTCCCCAGAGGGGTCACTCTGCAGGACTTCTCCCTCTGGAGTTAAAGCTCAGTTTAGAGAAAGAGTTTGGGCAAAAAGTGAGAGGTAAAGATGGGCCATTAGAGGGCACTTTTGCAATCCTGGAGAAGGAAAAGGGTGCTTATTCTTTCACTTAGGACTGTTTATTTTGGCACTCTCTTAAATTCAGTGATAAACAGCAGGCAAATCCCTCCAGTCAGCAGGAATATATCAATAAAATATTGACTCAGACTTTAAAAGAAAAGAAAACAAGACGAGCTTGTAGAAAAGGGAATAAAAGGCATTTAAGGGGGTGGCACAGTCTAGAGAGCAAAAAAATCACATAACATATTTCATGTAATTTGTATGGCTTAGCAGTGCAGTGCTTGGACCTCAGCTTGTACCTGGCTTCTAAAAACAAATCCAAGGCAAGAAAATCATTTGATGGAAATTTCTGAGGGCTTGGGGGGTAGAGCAAGAATTCACGGGCTCACATCTAGCAAGTGCATTTTCTGAGGTATTTCAAGGTAGTTCAGAGTGGGATGGGCAGGGATCACAGAACTAACCTTAATGTGTCTCCTTGTGGTTACTTTTAAGCCAAAATGCTGTTACAATGAGATAAAGGAATCAGAGACAAATTTGTACCTTGTAGCTGCTCTGTGGTTGTTAATGGGGACAGAAACACTGTTTATGGGAGTTTTTTAAGCACATTAACTGGTGAAATTATTTAAGCAATGAAGCTTAGCCTATAATCAGAATGGTTTATTTTAACAGAGGTTACATTGCAGTGGGACCGACTATGGGAATATACAAGGTTGCAATTTCAGGGAGTTCACGTGGAGGACGCTGTCTGCAGAAAGCGTCAGAGTTTCTTACCTAACCAAATAATCTACTCTAACTGTTGTGATTAAGTTGGAAAGAATTTCTTCCCTGTTGGCCAACGATAACACTTGAAAAATCAATAAACAGCATGTTAGAGCACACGAAACTCATCCTGCTTTGTGCGAGAGGAGGTTTCTGCTGACTCCGGTGACTCGAGTCAGCAAGTATTTTGGATCTTTGCTCCAAAAGGTCAAATACCATTAAGTTTTCTGGTAAGTATCAACACTTCAGTCTGAATTTGAGGAAATATGTCATTTGTCATCAAAAGCTGGTTGGGATAACATTGGACAAATGCTGGGAAAGCTAAATCAGGATTTAACCACTCGGGGGCTGGCACGGGGCTCTCCATGCCCATCTGGGACATGATGCTGGGAGAAGCTTTTGCTTTCGTCTTTCCATGGTGTTCCACTCAGGGAGGGCAGGATCTGGCTGCAAATACAGGAATATGTGTCAGACCAGGCAGGAAGAAGGCAGAGGAGGGCATGAGTGAAAGGAGGAGAAGATAAAATTGCATCCTGTGAGGGAATGTTTAGGATGCATCGCTCGTGGCTTACGGATTCTTTGGAATTTGCTCCATGTTTACTCTTCCCTCTTGCATCACCAGTTTCAATGGGAAAACAGGTGAAGGGCAGGGACTGAGCTGGACAGCACGAGCTGGAAAAACCAGTAGAAAGCAGGGCAAGAATCAGCTGAGATAATGGGGCTAGAGACAGTGGAGGACAGAGGAGGGGTTGTGCAGGAGGGGTGAGCTGGGAAGACCTGTGTGTTGATGGAAGGAACAAGGAGCTTTATGTTTGCTATTTTTGCATAAAATATTAGAGAAAGGTCAAGTGTGTGCGTGGGGGGAACCCCAATCTCAGCAGTAGATTTGATCTTAAAGTTAAAAAGAAAGGGTTTGTTGTAAAGTCATAGTTACCTTACAGGAGCAGTGCACATTCAGCCAAGGGACAAGATAAAACTGTTCCTGCCAGCTCAGCTTTTTATAGTGTTTATCCCCAAAGCCAGTGCTAACACAGTTGAGGTAATGACCTAAACCTCTTTTTTTTTTTCTTCCTAATTTAAAGAAATGTTATCATTTAGCAATTTAAATTTGATATACTCTTACCAAAAATGGGCTGTTCCCCTGCTTACTCCCCCCAAACCAGAGCCATTATATATGAGATCATCTACTGTACTGAAAGGAGATTTCCAGCCCGTCCCACTGTATATGTTTGAATAGTCGTTACTGACCTACTTGTAGACATAATAACGAAAGGCTGAGATTATGAATTATTGTGCCTAATTTGTAAAGGATTCTCTGCTTTTGTGTTTTGCAATTCCCATCAGGCTTGAGGATTAAGCCCTGCTGAATTGCATGCTAATACCAATGTGCTTTGAATATGTGTGGGTTTATATCACATGTTTTCCTAATTCACTACTTTTGTAAAGAACAATTTCCCTGGATATATTTACTTTTCCAAAGGATTGTTGGAAGCCCAACTGAAATCTCCTAAGGAGAGCGAGGCCAATGTCCCCTCCATCTGCTCTGTGTGGCTTTAGCTCCCAAGTCCACTGTCTCTGCTGTGGCAAAACATCAAACTGTGGCTCTAACAAAGTATGTGGAAGTCTTTTGGTAGTGACAGGGATAAACATTTGAAAGCAGTGCATGGATTTGCTTTCAGCTGCAGTTCAAGGTGGAAGGTGCCTGCAAAAGCACCTATGATGTTGTTAGAGGAACGCCCACGTTTCAGCACCAGCTGCACGTGGTGCCCCCTCCTGAGGTGGGATTCCCTGTCTTTGCTGTAGGATGCTCCTGCTGCACTGCCCGCTGCTGTTGCTGCTGCTGCCACTCGGCTCCAGGCCCCAGAAGTTCCCGACCAGGGATGAGGAGCTGTTCCAAATGCAGATCCGGGACAAAGCGTTTTTTCACGATACATCCGTCATCCCCGATGGAGCAGAAATCAGCAGCTACCTGTTCCGAGACACCCCTAAAAGGTATCTCTGCCTGGCTCAAGGGAGGAGGTCGTACTTTGGAGATAGGTAGCTCTGTTTGCTGAAATAAAAGTTGGACCCAAACCAGAGAAATACAAATGCCAGTGTTCTGTTTGGTGAAGTCAGTAACTATGCAAGTTTCCATCCCAATCTGGCCTCCCCAGCTGAGGGCCTGTCCAATTTATTTGATTTCTGGGATAAGCCCAGAGCTCCCACAGACCGCAGAATTTCCCTGAAGTGGGGCCACTAACCATGTCTGGAGGCAAAGGGAGCGGGAAGGAAATTAGAAACTGCAGGCTTAGCCCACCACACTTGTCTCTCTTGATTATTTTATGTTGTGCTTTAAAGTAGCAGTGTAAGGCAGTCTGGTCCCCACTTCCAGAAAAAAATGAGGTTAGACTGGGGAGGAACCTGAGACTCCAAAGAATCCAGGGAAGAGCAGCATTGCCATCATATCACGTTTCTCCTCCAACCTTCATCAGTGAGAAACACTTTGCAATAGATGATGTTTAGAGCTTGTGGGGATGTGGAAGGGAAGCTGTATAGATGCTTCTAGGGCCCTTACCTGGACAGAGCATAAATGTGTGTCCTGCTTTGAAGAGCATATCCCTAAATTCTATGAGAGATCTTGTTTCCCTCATTTATACCTTTGTGACTATTTACACTCTACACACCATTAGTGTAGGGGTAAAAAATGAAGCGGGGGGGGGGGGGGGGGNGCAGGAGGCCAGAAACCCCTCTGCTGTGTCTTGACAAGGAAGTGTGAACTGTACCCCAGTGTCTGAGTGGGAGGATTCCCCTCACCTCCTTAGCTCTCGCCCGCCAGCCTTCCCACATTCCCTCTGTACACATTTGCCTGCCAGTAACACTTTCAACTCCATTGTCCTGCCAGGACCATCCTTGATCGTGTCAGGCCAGTCCCTGCCGGTTGGCTGCCCTCAGGAGTTACTGACATGTGGTCTGTCAACCTTCCCCTAGGTATTTCTTTGTGGTTGAAGAAGACAACACTCCCTTAGCAGTGACTGTGACACCATGTGATGCCCCCCTGGAGTGGAAACTGAGTGTGCAAGAGCTCCCAGAGGAAGCCAGTGGAGAAGGTTCAGGTAACAAACCATGAGTGATTTTCCCTGTGCCTCACAGACCTGCTTTGCTCCTGGATTTGAGGTTCCTCAAACGCTGAGTCTCACAGCAGGCCCATCATTATGATCTCCTGCTGTTTGGATCGTCAGCCCCAGTCCTGCGGTTGTGCAGGAAACAGGCAGCAGGCAGCAACATGAAAGGGAAAAGGGCTACAAAAAATAAAAGGAAAAACTGAGGTCACAGAGGGCACTGGCTGCTGCCACAGAGTAACTGGGTTTCATGGGGTCTATTCTGTGAGCTGTGTACACAAGGTAAGAACTGGAGAGACAGGGCTGGGGTTGCAGCAGGGCTGAGCTCCCCCCTTTGAGGGGGTAGGTGTGGAGCCATGTAACTGCTGCTCAGGAGGGAAAGGGGCTTTGGCTTCCAGAGCCTCTCACACAAGTGCTAAGCTGTCATTCACACCACACGGGATGGTACACACACCTTTGGTCCCCACTGTATTTAGCAACAAAACTGTAGCCTAACTCAGAGGGCCAAAGTCAAGGCCCAACATCCAGGAACGGGCAGGTGAGTCAGTTTTTCCTGGGGAACTGTGTCACATATCCAGGTGGGATGTCTGATATTCTCATGGAAGGTGTTAGCTACCATTCATGAGACTCTGCTAATACCAGCCAGGCAGAATTTCTATTGCATTTGGTTTTACCCTGAGTGCCAAACCAATTTTCCCTGCGGATTTGACAGAAGTATTGATTACATCTTCCTCAGAAGACAAAACCTTCCTTTTCATCTCAGATTTGCATTTTATGTAGTAAAATGTAGGTGTCTATTAGAGTTTTGTTTTCTCATATTCACAGAGTGTGTCTGTACCAATGTTTTTCTTTGCTTGTAATGCAGGTGACCCAGAGCCTCTTGAGCAGCAGAAACAGCAGATTACCAGTGAGGAAGGCACGGAGCTCTTCTCTTACAAAGGCAACGACGTGGAGTACTTTGTATCTTCTAGTTCCCCGTCTGGGCTGTACCAGCTAGATCTGCTGTCCACAGAGAAGGACACCCATTTTAAAGTGTATGCAACCACCACTCCAGAGTCAGACCAACCTTATCCGGAGCTGCCTTACGATCCCAGAATCGATGTCACCTCCCTGGGACGCACAACAGTGACCCTGGCATGGAAGCCGAGTCCCACTGCCTCCCTACTGAAACAGCCAATCCAGTACTGCATAGTCATCAACAAAGAGCACAACTTCAAAAGCCTCTGCGCTGTGGAAGCCAAGCTCAGTTCTGACGATGTCTTCATGATGGCTCCAAAACCTGGCCTGGATTTCAGTCCATTTGACTTTGCCCACTTTGGCTTCCCTGCGGACAACAACTCCGGCAAAGAACGGAGTTTCCTGAAACCATCCAAATTTGGGCGGCAAACATCCTCAAAGCCCAGGGTTGACCTGAATAAGATTTGCATTGGGAACAAGAACATCTTCACCGTGTCTGACCTGAAGCCCGACACGCAGTACTACTTTGACATGTTTGCGGTGAACACCAACACCAACATGAGCACCGCCTACGTCGGCACCTTCGCCAGGACCAAGGAGGAGGCCAAGCAGAAAACGGTCGAGCTAAAGGACGGCAAAGTTGCCGATGTTTTCATCAAGAGAAAGGGAGCCAAATTCCTACGGTTTGCCCCCGTGTCATCCCACCAAAAAGTCACCTTCTCCATTCATTCATGCCTGGATGCTGTTCAGATCCAAGTGAGAAGAGATGGAAAACTTCTCCTGTCTCAAAGCGTGGAGGGCGTGCGGCAGTTCCAGCTTCGGGGAAAAGCGAAAGCAAAATATCTCATTAGGCTGAAAGGAAGCAAAAAAGGTGCTTCCATGCTGAAGATCCTGGCTACAACGAGGCCCAACAAGCAGTCGTTTCCTTCTCTCCCAGAAGACACACGGATCAAAGCCTTCGACAAGCTCCGCACGTGCTCATCGGTCACGGTGGCCTGGCTGGGCACGCAGGAGAGGAACAAGTTCTGCATCTACAAGAGGGAGGTGGATGACAACTACAACGAAGAGCAGAAGAGAAGGGAGCAGAACCAGTGCTTGGGTCCAGACACAAGGAAGAAATTGGAAAAGGTTCTCTGTAAATACTTCCACAGCCAGAACATCCAGAGAGCAGTGACCACAGAGACAATCAGGGGCCTGCAGCCTGGCAAGTCCTACCTGCTGGATGTTTACGTGATAGGGCACGGAGGGCATTCTGTGAAATACCAGAGCAAATTGGTGAAAACAAGGAAGTTCTGTTAGTGCCCCTGTACACAGAAATATATGGAACTCTGGACTGAGCGTTATCCTATTTCCAAGTATACGGATTGACTACTTGCACAGCTGAGAAGCTGTGAGCTATATTTGTACTGTGTAGAAAAGATATCAACTTGTATATTTATGTTTACATAAGTAATTGTTTGGAGGAACTGAGGCTGGTGCTCTCTGGCAGCACCTGGCAATGGTATTATCATGTGTCCAGTGGCCCACATGTGATGCTCAGTAGATGTCCAAGGTAGCAGGAGACCTCGGAGGAACTGGCACACCTTTGCTTCCATATTGCATGAACTACTTCTAAATTATTTTATACTAAAAAGGCTGAGATCCATCATCTGTCCACCTTGTTACTCACACACAGAACTCACAGATGTACACCCTTTCTCTCAGTGTAGGCGGTAGGGTTTATGTAAATTATTTCATAGAGTCTTGTTTTAAATGTTTATGTTTCTATGATTGTAAACTATTAAAATCTCCTCCCCCTCCCCCCCCATAAAATACAGATCTAAACTAAGTATTAACTGGGCTGCACATGAAGCAGTTGCATCGCTAATGTAAATTCTTACCTAGCTGATTTCCATGTTTAAATACTGTATGTATTTCATGTACAAAGTTGCCATAACATTATATTCCTGTACATAAAATTAAAAATATTAGATTATATGTTGTTTCTTTCTTTTCCTTTTCTATTGGTATTTCCATTGTGTAGATTTCTGTAAGGTGCTATATTTCTGGATTTCTGAAATTTTCTCATTTGTTTTTCCATGCCACCTTCGTTGACTCAAGAGCTTGTAGGGAGCTGCCTAATGGAAAACACACTTCAGAGAAGGAACTAGCCCAGCCCCATTTCAAGAAGCTCAGAGCAGGATACTCACTGCCCCAGTCTCAGAATTAAGGCACAGGTCAGGGCCTCAGGACAGGTAACAGACTTTTTCCCTTGATCCCATCATGTGTGTCACTCTGCAGCACCCAGGCAGTGCATGTCAGGGCTTTATTCAAAGGTGGTCTCTGTTTCTTCCTTAGGTGTCTGTCCATAAAACATCTCACTGCTGTGGTTTTAGCGCTTACAGGCCCCTCAGATCTCTGAAGATATGTGTGGAGAAACAGAGGTATGAGGGAAAGGGACCAAAATCTGTGTCAAGGCTGAAAGCAAATTCCTCTTAGGCTTCTTGACAGGGAAAACGAGGGAAACCTCTCCTTCCCTGCAGAGGTGAGCTCCAGTTTTCCATGGCCTTGTAGTGGTGAGCTCTGAAGGTTTTCCTCTCTGCTGCCCCCAGTACATTTCAGTTTGCAGACTGGTGGGTGGCAGCTGGCTTTCATGGCTGCACAGGCTCCTGTGCCATCCCACAACCTCAGTTTGTTGCGATTCTCCCAAGAAACAGGGGCAGATGCCAGAGGAAGGCTGATCAGAAGATGCATGCTGTGTTTAATGTGATTATATAACAAACCTAATAATGGAAGTTTAGATTTCTCTGGAGATGATCTCATTTGAAAACATCTCTCCGATTTGTTAAAAGAGCTGCTTCAGCAACACACTCTTGCTAGATTACCATACCAGGGTGTATGTGAACAGTAGATAAATACAGCTAGGAATCCTCAAGAACAGGACTGTGGTACCAAGGTTAGAGCACCAGCTGCCAGGGAGATACCTTCCCCACACTTCACTGTCCAAAAAACTGCTGAATTCCTAAGCTTACATTTTTAAAGCATTTCTATTTACTGCTGCCAGTTGTGTGGGGAACAGCACCCCTTCACTGGCCTGTTATGATGTTTACTTGGAAACATGTGTGTCACCACAATTCCAGCTCTATTTGTTGCCTTTAGCCAGATTTCTCTGTTTGGATATTCATCCAGCTCACTTGGCTTTTCTGCCTGCTTTTAGCCCCTTATGTTTGCAGTATGTCACAAAATAAAAAAACTCCCCAAGATGCGTGCATCTTCTATTTCTGAGCACTGTGTCTTCAAAGAAAAACGTCACAATAGTTGTGTTTATTCCCTCTAGAATTCTTCTTTTCGTGAACAACTAGCTCAGTTCTTGTGGATGAAGCTGAGACCATATTAGTGTCACATCTACTAATCAGCACATTATTATTCAGGTCTTAGTGGACCCAAGTGGATCTGAGAGAGACAGTTCTTTGAAGGATGGAGGTAAAATAAGGGCAATAGTTTGGACAGTGCAAATGTAAGTCAACCTTAAGTGAGAGGTGACTGAAGCAGCTATTAAAGTAAAATAGGTCTCCGCTGCTGGGAGAGCTCCTGACTGAGTGTTTATGAAAGCACAGAGCCCACATAAGAAATCATAACATGGGCAACATGAAAAAATATATATTAAAAACTTCCTAGAGAATAATGCGTTGATAACTGGCATAAAAAAAAAATCAAAAAAGCTGGTACATTAAATACACAAAAATTTATATAACAGGGTCTTTAAGCACAAGTCTGGAGAGGTAATTAAAATAAAAACTTATTCATAAACCTTTGTGATAGCAGAAATGGGCCCTCAAGTTCTGTGGCAATACACACATCTTTGGTCTGACTGACCCCCAGAGATGGTCCCAGGTGTGCACAGCTCAGCCAGTTCCACATCTACTCATTCAAATTACCATTTTCCTTTATGTCCTCTTCCATTTGATAATGTTTGTTACTACTTTAACTGTCTCCTGGCATTCCAGTGATGTTAGAAGGAGGTCAGAGGAATATGAATTTTTGTTTCTTGACACTTAGACACTTTTTATTTATTTGCCTCTTACTTTTTGCTGCTGGTTTTCTGCCTCGAAGGTGCAGCAGAATAAGATGCAGTTTCGCCCAACTCCATTTTCCCTCTTACACTGAGGTGACATGGTGACATGGGTGCCAAATAAAACCACACCAAAGAAGGTGGCTTTTTCCATCTGCTTTTACCCTGCCTGCACTGGTTGGAGCAGCTACACAAAGCACAAGGCAGTTCCCCAGGGAAATGTCAGCCTGCTCTCCAGAGCTGTGACTCCAGAGCTTGGAGGATGCAGCTGGGCCCCATTACCAGCCCCAGCACTGGGGCCAGGTGACCCTGCCTCCTTTAACAAGCCTTTTCACAGGAACTATAAAAGATGCCTGTTGTGCCCTGTCCTGGGGTGAGGTGAGATTGTAGTGAGTTGTTAGTGGTAGGTGAATCAGTCTGTTTTTGCTTTTTGAAGTTTGCTTTTAAGTAAAAGGGCAATATTCAGACATACTGAGGCTTTGTGTTTGTGTTTTCACTCTGCTGGGGGAGGCATTTCATTTTGTATTGTGATACTAGTATTTCAGCTGTTTGGTTGTGAGTGCTTAGTAAATATGGCCCTATTTAAAAAGAAGTCCTTCTTCTTGTCTCCTTTTTGCCTGAAAAGTATAAAAAACCCTGTTTACCTGTATCAGGTTTCCTGAACCTGCTAACCTCTTGTATAAGGAGTTTAACTCAAGCTATGGTGTCCTCAGAGAGCAAAAAAAAAGAATTATCCAAGTCTTTTTCTGTTCTCTGAACAGACAACAACAAAGTGCTTCATACCACAAATGTCTGTTGCTAATATAATGGCAAAGCTATTGCAAGGCAAGGGGAAATAATTAATAGTTATTTTTGGGGGGTATTTGTTATTCCCCTGTGCTCTGTCTGTGTGTTAAAGCTGGGTTTGGATGATAGTTCATGTAGTATAACACCTGCTGGAGGTAAGCAGGGCTTATTTGTTTCACTTGACTTATAAAATGTCTCTTTGTAGCAACAGGTAGCTAAAATGACTATAAATTTCTGCTCCAATGGCCTAGCTTAAATAAATGTTGACAGGATTATTGAGTATTAATCTTATAATTCATGCCTTGCAAAGAGATTTGAGTTATTGTTTTAGTTGTGTTAAAGTTCTTTTTCTAAGTCTAGTAAGCCTGGTAGTGAAGAGTTTGTTTGACTGTGTGAACTCTGGTTGTAAGATGGGAGTAACACCACAAATGGGACATACTGCTTTAGCCTGTTTTGTTTCTAGAATGACAGTTAAAAATTATCCTGCTTATTCTCCAAGTACGGGTTTTTGGATGGGAGGGAAAAGATCAGAGGGTCTGGATTACAAAAAGATCTGATTCTGGTGCTCAGTGGCTTAATGTAATTCCTAGTTCATACAGACTTTACCTGGCACTGCAGGTTATTTTAGGTGAAACAGAGGAGTAGAGAAGAAAAACGGAGACTTGAATGTTTTGTGAAGTAAAAGATGCCTCCTGATTTCTTTAACTGTTAAGTAGAAAAGTGTGTTGTAAATGCTGACTTCTCCACTCCCTGCCTTTTCAAGTCACTGTTTTTCAAATGTTTCCTTTTCCTGTTGAGCTGCAGCAGCTGTTTCTGGCTGTGTAATTTAATCCTGTGTGTAGAGGAGAAGCTGAGCTTTTCATATCTTTTCTATATTAAACCTTTTCCCCAGTAGCTCTGTGTTAGTGAGGAGAGCCTTTCATTTATTGTCTTTATGTACTCTGTGGATTTCAGAGTCACTTTAGAGTTTCAGTGAATCCATGAAAGGCAGTGACAGAACTGATACAACTCAGGGATGGTTTGGTCTTCTAAACAAGTGTTTAGACTGATTTATAAACTTGTGGTATTAATCCTGTCAGAGATGCAAGTTCTTACTTCATCTCATCTGTTCAGTAGTTCCAAAGCCTACTTTGGAAGAATGCTTTTATCACTTCTCTAAAGTCCGCATCACTGGTTATAATAATCATAATCCTCAGCTTCTCTAGAAAACCACTGCTGATACCAGGGTGAGGGGGACATCTTCCCTACCCTCTTTTTTTAAAGCCATTTCTTTTCAAAAACTATTTATAAATGCAAGTTTAAGTGACCTGATAACACTGATAGGTTTTTTGAATGCAGATAGTTACTACTTCCCAGCAGAGCTTGTCTGTTTATCTAGAAGGGACTTATCTATCTCTAAATAGGCATGAGTGCATAATAAATACATAGCTGGCATCTGATCTTGCAGCCATTGTGTATTTTGGAAAGCTGACCAATTTCCAAGTTGATTTCTGCCTGCTGAAAAGTGTGTGGAGTTGAGGTACCCTTTGATGAACTGCTAGATAAATCTTTATAATTTATTTTAAGAAGAGATCCTCTCCTACTCTGGAGACTTTCCTTGCTGATCCTGTGCACAGTGAGGAAAACTGAAAAAAGAGCAGGTGGGAATGCTGTTACTTGGATACTTGCTGTTTATAGACACAAAATAATATGACTGTTAAAAGGGATGTTACATCTCAGAGGCAGATAACTCGTCATCAGGGCAGGATGATGGTGGGAGGGTGTCCCTTTTGGGCAGTTCACCATGGTTCTTATTTTGTTCCTTGGAATCAGGATTCACTCTTCTTCTGTGTCCCAGGGAACAAATGAATTCTTGAGGACACAAGGGTGAGGAGCTGTGCTGAGCATAGGCAGGGCTCACACATGGGCTGTGGGCACTCCTGATGTTTTTCCTCCCACACACCCATGCATATGCCAGCTGCAGTCTGGCCCCGTTAGCATTATGGTGTTTATTCCCCACCACACAACAGGGAAGCTGAGTGTGGAATAAACACACATACATTGACTCCAAGTTGCTTGCTATGGTCTTCTAATTAGAAGCTGGAGCCAGCTTTCCCCATTTGCTGTGCAACAGGGAGGCGTTGTTCCTCCTCCTGGCTTTTATTTTCCCAAGTACTGTCTCTTCGTGGCAGTTCTTTCACAGACCACAAATGTGTTTGGGTTTTTTTGTTAGTGTTTGACACATGTAAAGCTAATGGGCAGGTACACCAAGCCAGTGGCAATTTTGTGCTGTTCTGGAGGGCTGGCTCAGTCTGTGTGCAGAGCAGAGCAGCTGCAGGTTGCCTGCAGATGTTGGCTGGACGGGCAGTTGCTCCTGAGTGATCCCATTATGTTTCCTCAGATCCCTCTTTGAGTCATGTCAGGCAACTGCTCCTAACCTCTAATGGTTTCCTTATGTCCTTCCCCTCTCTCGTTCAGGCTGTACAGCTGCTGGGCAAGCCAGCACGGTGACAAAGGCTGGTGCAGCATGGTTTGCAGGCGGATGGTGCCCGATGGGCTACAGACAATGCAGGGATTCTGCTTCCTCTGTAATAGGTGACAGCTGAGGGCTGGGTAATTGCTCTCATGCTCTCTCCAGAGTGGGCAGAGCAGACCTAAAGGACTCGGAGGAAGGGCTGTGCCTGCTGCTTTGGTGTGAGCAATAGGTTAAAGCAAGTTATGGCTGTTCCTGGATCCTGTTTAGTCACAGGTTCCCTGTTGGTATCGACAAAGGTCTTTTTCTCACTGTTTTGGAGCTGTTTGGAACTTTCCTCTGGCCTTGTTCCAACAGCATAAAGCTGATGGTATAACTCAGTCTAGCATTCATGACATGCTTTGTAGGAGGCTCTGCTCAGAGGTTTTAATCAGCAGCTCCTAGTTCAGATGGAGTGTAGAAGTGGAGGCAGGATTTTGTAACTCTCCAGTCTTTACCAGAGCCTCATGTTTCTTTATATCCAAGTGTGCAGGAATTGCTCCTGCGATCAGAGCTGTTTCTGAGCTCACATTGTCCCCTTGTACACAGCCTGTGATGCTGTCACTCACTCACCCTTCTCTAAGAGATGAAGCTTGACAAAGCCACTGCTTCCGTGCTGCTCATAGTAGCTAAGTCTTTGTCATCATAATTAAGTGAAACACCAAAATAACTCTGTAATTAAAAAAAAAAAATAAATCTTTGACAAGAGCTTTGAGGTGGATCTGTCCAGACCTCTTCTCTCAAAGAGCTTTTAAACTCAATCCTCAGGTTTTCTTTGAACAAGGCCTACATCAGACAAACCTCTTGCAACAGAGACAAGAGAGAGGAAAGGCAGACTAGACATGGGGAAGGGCTTATAAACAAATCCCCTGCTGCTCACTTTGTCCTTGCTTCCAGCCTTGGTTTCAGTCAAACCCTGTGGCTTTCAGGGCTGTAGCAGCCGTCAAGTTCATTCTGGTCCCTAGTGAACTTTTCCCATTGTCACTGGTGCTTGGCTTTGGCTTCTCCTGCTGCTCTTGGCCGTCTCCTGAGCCTGACTTGTGTGTTTGTGTCTCATTGCTCTTTGCTTCTCCCTGCTCAAGCGCACCCAGGAGCTCACAAATGAAGATACTTCATCTTTCTCCCTGCAGGGGGGCCCACTTGGCTCTGTCTCTTCCTTTAGAGGAAGATAATAAACCAAGAGAAACAAATAAGTCGGATACTGTCTATCCTAGCCCCTAACAGAGGGGTTTTTTTTCTGGAAGAAGGGTATGTTGTGATAAATGTGAAATGTGCAATATAAATATTTAGCTACTGTTAACTCATCTGTTAATGTTTCCTGGCTGTCTTTTCAAAGTCGTTTGTGTGCTTCTTTGTATGGTGTTTCCATCAGACAATGCTGTTCTCTTCCATCTCAAAATATAGCCTTTTTTTTTTTGAGTCCTCATATAACGGAGAAAATGTGCAGTTATCCACAGCTCCAGTTTGTGCAAAGATTAACTGAGTGATCTCTTGGATTGCCTTGTAGCTCAGCTGGAATTCCTGCTTACTAGTTGCTTTTCTCATGGCTTAGGCTGCTTATTTCTGCTAGTTCAGGAGATGTGCTCATAGTGGAGAGTGAAGGTTTGGTATTTGGTGTATTTTCTGCATGGCATGAAGAATTTTGCTCACATTTTCCACTCTTGTGGACCTCCTGTGTGAATGCAAGTGTAGGTGTCTGCTCGGCGTAGGGGCTTCGATTAGGAGGAAAGGTCTGCTGGGTAGTGATTGAGTGACCCTGGGAACTGTAACAAACCTTCATCTGCTAAAATAATGCAACTCCCACACTGCTCTGCACAATGAATAGGGTTCCTTTCTTCCTGCTCCAGCCCAAATCTTCCGAGTAAGTTCAGAGGAGTTGCTATGGTGGAAACACCCATCTGTGAATTAACCACCAGTGTAATGAAAAGTTATACAAATCTATAACATCCAACCAGTCCCATGGCTCTGCAACAGCAGGACACCCCACAATGCAGAGACAAACAATGATACTGAGGAAGAGGAACGGACATGAAAGGAACAAACAATAATAACGAGAATAGAGGCGCATTTTCATTAACTGAAAACATCTTAAACAATGACCTTTCTGACAAACCACAGAAATAGCAAACATGCAGCACTTTTAATAACTGTTCCATACTGGAGTTTTGCACACATACCCCCTGGAAGCTTAATGCAGTCCAAATGTCTACCCCTTGGACAAGCCCTGTGGGCATGTGCTCTTTGACGGCTGAAGGAACAAGTGACAGTTTGCAGGTTACTCAAACCTGCAGGAAATCCGTGTACCTGACTGTACCTCTCTCCATTTCAATGTGGATTTTTATAATTTGATTTTTATTCATAGTTTTCATTGTTTTTTATGGGCAGGAAGTGAGGGGAGAAAGGAAATAAAGTTATTGGTAAATAATCTGTCCTAAAAGGTATATTTAAGTCTACTAAAAACTACTTGTCTTGAATTTAGTACAAGCCAGCTCTAGTTCCTACTGATATACTTGTCATCAATATCATACTGAATTTGAAATAAATAGATGTCTTCATTTACATGGTGATGGGTTTTTTGGTTGCTGTGTGCCATTAGGCAGATAGTGTAAGCTGGACAGAAGGGACAAAATACCATGTGGGATGATCCCAAAATTAGTAATTACTGTTCTTTTCTAGACTGCTCGAAGCAGTGGATTTCTTATGAAGAAAGTATTCAATTGATTTTTTTTTTTTTTAAGATAGTTGAAACCTTTTAAATTCTCACTTCTAACAGCTTTCATCAATGGGACCTATTAGATGAAATAACTCTCTGGTTCTTAAATTAGGGGATATTATGTGAGTTTAATCTTTCATAACAGTATTTATTAAGAACAAATTTTCAAAAGCTAGCTGAAGAGAATTAGAGAGTAATTACATTCAATTAAATTTAGACTATTAAGAGTTAAAATACCTGTGATGGACAAATGCTTCACCTGTGTCTTGCTTTGCTCCAAGCCTTTTATAGTATTCTTTTTCCTCTGTCTTTTATCACTGTTCACTGTTATTATAAATATTGTTCAGCCTTCAAAATTTCATTAGAAATTATGGTTATGCCTACAGCCTCCAAGTCTGTAAAGAGGTGAAACAAAGGAAAATGAACTCCTGCTATTCTTCTTTGATAGTGTTTTATCAGAATTAAAGTGTGTGGTATGCAGCCCAGTAACTCTCACTGCAGTTTGTAAACTAAATGGAAGTAATGTAGTATCAAGATCTATTGCACAAAGGATAAAATGCAGCAACTCCAAATAGCAAAAAGATGGTTTCTAAGAAACCATAGAGAGGAAATGGAGACTCTGCTTCTGTTCTTTGCTGGGGGCTCTGTGTGTATGGATGTGTCTATGGGAGGAGCAGGTTGGTGGGTTCAGAGATCCACTGGTTCAACAGGCAGAGCCATAACAGCAGTTGCATCCTGAGTGCTCTGCATCCATCGTGCCTCCTTCCTTCTCTCCCTGCCTCCCTCCCTCCCAGTCTTCCCTAGGGCTCCCTTTATGCTGTAAGAATACCCTTGCTTAGGCACAAATCAGGCAAAAGCATGTGAGTTGTGTTGTATCCTGTGCCTCTGAGCAGGTTCTTGCTTTTCGTGTACATTGACAGAGCAGTGAAGTGTGTTTGTTGTGCAGGGTGGTCACAGACGTGTTGTACAAGGACTGATGTGGCTGCTCCTCAAGTGCAGACAGGGCTTCTCTCAGACTTTCTGGGATGAGTTATTACAGGTCGGGCAGACTTCAATATAATTTCAAGAAGGGCACGTTAATGTCTTGTACCTCTTGGAAGACACATTTCTAAATAAGATGCAGCTGCACTGTGTTTTTGAGCTGTTTCCTTGGTACTTTATGAGAAAGGATGACTAACTCATTTACGGCAATCCTGAGCAGTCATAACTTTATGTGCCACCAGTGTCCAGATGCCTTGGGGTGCCTGGCAGGCTACAACTCAAAAACTAACTTAAAAAACACAATGGGACCGGGGGGGGGGGGGGGGGGG